>JAVXUP010000476.1:0-454223 GCA_033070095.1 Escallonia herrerae | reverse complement strand
TTGACAACCATCAGTTTATCTACGAGCCATGATTGATCTTAAAATCTCAGTTTCGTGTATTATTCCTTTTGTTATACATCATTCTTGGCTTGTATCTTCATGATGTGTATACGCGGTATGGATGTGTATACAATATCATTAATAATCAGATCTTAACTTTTCTCATAAAAAATGTAAAAAGCGTGACTGAAAAACATGTAAAAGTGCAACCAAACCCTCTTCATCATTGACAAAGGTGAGTGGGAGAATTTTTGCTACTCTTTTGGTTGTAGGAAAATAGTTACAGCGCTTTGTATAGCGACAAGTTTAATGTTGGCTAAATATTTTTAGTGGCTTTTCTGCTAACACTCAGTTGCAATTCTTAATAGCATATTTTTGGCGTCACTATATAAAAGTCGCAAAAAATATTTAACAACATCTAACATTTGGTATACGAGGGTTGCAGCTATCTTCTTACAATGCGACTAGCAGCCAAAAAAATTTCAATGTATATAGAGTCAGTGAAATAAGAAAATGAAGTGCATTATCATTCTCCTTTTGTTAAGGTTGAAGTCTAGAACCACAAAGTATCTTTCATGCTTCCTGTTAAGCATGATAACATTGTTGAACACATTTTCTAATGGCTTAAACCTTTAGAGCAGATAGTAACTTAACACTTCCTTATAGCATACCAAGTACTTCCCCTTTCTCGGGGTTGTGAAAATTGATCACCTCCAGTTTCTTCTGCATCGCATTGAAGGTTCATTTATGAAACAATGTTGTACGTTATCGTCTCACGGGTGTCCTTCAAATCAATTGAAAGTATTCATGATTTCATGTTCTTGTGTGCCAACTCTTCCCCAGTACTCCAATTTTCATTTTCAAAGCTTCATTACTGCTGCATGAGGAGAAAAATAACTAGAAAAATAACCTAAAAGCCATGAACAAATGACTGGTAAGAGGAGAAAAATAGCAAGCTTCTATGCTGTTGTATGCCGAAATCCTGGGAATGGCATGGGTGGCATGGGAACGTACTTCTCTCCTGTTGGGGGTGCTGAATCTCCCCGAGCAGCATTAAGGTGCATTGGTTTTCTCAATTTTGTTAGCTCATTCTACTTTATATTAAGTTTTACGAGGCAAAGATTGTCATCGTACAACTAAGTTCATGTGCAGGCCAATTGCAAATGTATAAACCGAAGCAGATGCAGAACATGAACAATCATCCATGCTTACGCGAATTGAGCTTCTAAAGTGCACTTTGTGTGTGAATTCTAATGGGCGTAACAAATTCAATTTTTTTCATGATTTATGAACTTACCGTTATATCAAAATGCGTGGTTTCTTATCAAATTCAGAGTGCAGAGGCTGATGGGGAAAGCTCAAAACTGCCTTGAAAGTTGAACTTGCGCAAATTTTTAGCTCATACTTCGTCACATCAACATTAGATTGTGTGAGGATAACAAACTCAACTTCCTCTAAACAAAAATTTTGTAAATGTTCAGCCTAAGTAATAGGCTGATAGCAAGTACCCCCCCCCCCCCAAAACGATAGCAAGAGAGTCAATTTTAATGAAATTGAAATGGATCAGCAAATCAAAACAGGCCTAGAAAAAACAACAAAATATTACCGCGAGCATAGGCCCTTAAACACCTGCCAAAAGTCTCGGGGCGTTCGGGCCCAATGGCCTTGAACTTTCCTTGGGAACTTGGACCCTCCGAATCATTGTAACGAACAAACATTGATTTCCAAGTCCATAAAATATTTCTATTTATGTATAAGAAGTCATCCGTTAGAAAAATTACCGTTAAAGATGTTCTCATGTGCTAGTATGTAACTCTTGTTTTCACTAGTTGCGCTAATTCATGAAGAAAATGTATATTCAAGAGTATATTTCCAATATAAGTGTGCTCAATAAATGTTACCGAAGAAAAGAGAAAATTAAACTTACTCTGGTACAAAATGGGTACCAATTGTATGACAACTTTGAATTATCATTTTGTCTGTCCATGGATCGCTTGATCCTCCCAACCCGTCCAACTAGCCCTAAAATTTCAGATATGGGTGGGATGTGATTTTAACCCAACCCAATCCGACCCGGGCCTAGCCTCTAAAATAAAAGTTGGGCTGAGTTAAGGCTGAGCCCACTAGGGTCGGGCTAGCCTACGTGATTTAAGAATATTATTAAATATTTTCTTCACATTTAGTGTGTGTGTGTGTGTGTGAACACAACAAATTGAGAGAATTGGCTAAGATCCGAAAAAACTGGTCATATAAAAGCCGAAAAAGATGAGAGACTGAGATTGAATAATAGTAATAATAATAATAATAATAAATTAAAAGAAACAACGAAGAGATGAATAGCCGCACCCAATTACCACCAAAATGACATATCGATGCCACGTGGTGCATTATGGGACGTCCTCTTTCTCGAGGGAATTGAAGTTTTTATGTATTATAGTTAGAGGCACCTTGTGTTGGAGTTTTTAGCCTATTAATTAATTAGTCGAACTTGATGGTTATGTTTGGCCTTATCATTATTAGTGCATTCCTTCCATCGGGTTTTTCCTTTCTCTCTCCTTTTTTTTTTAAATATCCTTTTGCGAAGTAAACCTTTGTACATCTAAACATTGCACGTAATTCAAAGAAAACAAATCAAGTGAGCGTAAAATAAATGAGTAAAGTCGATGTTTGTACGTATCCTTGCACTATACTTCTTTTGTCGATAATGTATAACCATTTGTTGTTGATATACTTTTAGTGACTAATATGAGCCAAAATCTCTCCGGCTGCAGACATATATTATGCACCCAGCAAACGTGAGGAAGATTGGAAGAACTCGTAGATCCAAATAGTGCCAAGATTATGGGGGACTGGGGAGCCTGCTGATATTTGGTTCATCGAGAGCTGGTTGTTGGGAGGGCACTGTCACGGGAAAGAACTGGAGGTCACTTGTATACATGATGAGTCCCGATAAGAACCATCACAGATAACATGAAACTTCTGTTCAAAATAAGCATTGAATTTCGTGAACTTCAATCTACACCTTCCACCTTATCAGAGCCAACACTTCGACCTTATCAGAGCCAATACCATTGCCATCTCCACTGCTGACCATCTTCATCTTCATCCTCGATCATAAAACTCCCGTTGGAGTTGCTTCATCCCTATTTGAATTTTGGGGAAGCATTAATTGCATAATATCAGCCCATTCTGCTGCTCTTCCTTCTGTTTCACCGGTCCGGCTATCTGCTATCAACACATTGCCTTGTAGTTTTCTCGGACCATCTCTGAAATGAGTTATCAACGTAAGCACCGTCTGCGGTTCGTGATCGCCAGAAGAAAATAGTGATCTAATGAACACATGACAAAGACCATAATAAGTAATTTGAAACATCATGCTTCTTATAATCTGTTGTGAAAGGTCTAGCAGAATAATGAGTGAGAACATGGGAACAAAAGGCTGTTATCTAACTCTTGAGTAACGAAGTAAGGAGGTCCACGGGTCAAGACTGGGTTATGTTGGATTACTTACATAATTACGATAAACTAAAAGAGAGCCTTGTAGATTCTGAATTAAAGAGCTAGACGTAACTAGTCTAATGCAATTTGAATCGGTTCAAGGCAAAAAGTTACTCCCAGAAACTGGCACATGATAATTCTTTCGTGAAAATTCGGGTTCATTACATGATTATGGTGATAAAACCATGAGAAACGCAACTAAGTGAAGCATCATAATGCAAGCTCATGTGGGCTTTGAAGAGTACAACCTAAACCCACCACGAACAATAGCCTGGTTTTCACCAAAAATCAAGACATGGAATCCTCCTAACTTGATACCATCCAACCTATGGTGAATTTCATCAGATGGTGAACAACTCTAGATACCAAATTCAGCTGCATGTTCCAAACTATATGCCAATGCCTGGAAAAAATGATCTGCTATTACCTGATGCCTGAGAGCAAGGGCGGAGTCAGGATTTCACCCAGGAGGTGTTAAAAATATATCGAAACTAGTAAAATAGCACAAAAATTGTCAATCAAATAATCAATACTCAAATGGAAAAAAAAATTGTTTAAAATGCACATATCCAATATCATAATCCCAGGGGCAGAGCCAGGATTTCACCCAAGGGAGTGTTAAAAATATATCGTAACCAGTAAATTTTTTTATAAGTAAAATAGCACAAAAATTGTCAATCAAATAATCAATGCTCAAATGGAAAAAAAAAATTTGTTCAAAATGCACATATTCAATATCTCAATCCAATTGGGTCCCATCCTCTATTAACAATCTCAACTCTTAATACCACAATGCATAATTAACAACCTAAAATCATCAATTAATAATCTCATTTCTCAAATGCACAATTAACAACCTAAAATTATCAATTGATTACTCAAATGGAAAAAAAAATTGTTTGAAATGCACACTGACCTCAGATTCAGAACGATGTCGTTGTCGTCGCCTCGCTGGCGGTGGGTTCTTGGCCGCTGGTGGAGTGAAGACTGAAGATCGTTCATAGCCAGTTGAGGTGAAGTCGTCAGTGAGTGGTCACTTCGTCATCGTTGACTCGTAGATCTATAGACAGATCCAGATCTGTAGAAGATTTTTTGTGGCCTCGTGTCGTGGCCGCCGTCGCCCGTCTGCTATTTGCAGAAGTGAGGCGCCCGTGGCCGTGAGACGGTGAGAACTGAGAGGTCTTGAAATTGAGAGGGAGAGGGAGAGGGAGAGGGAGAGAGAGACTCGTGGCTGCCGTCTGCGATTTGTCGGAGTGAGGCGCCCGTGGCCGTGAGACAGTAAGAACTGAGAGGTCATGAAACTGAAAGGAGAAAAGACAAAGTCTGCGACTGAAATTTCCAAAATTTGAGGGGATACATCCCCTCATACTAGCGTAGCTCCGCCCCTGCCTGAGAGGATTTATTAAAAATTTTGAGATCCTCTGAGTAACAGTAATAGGAACTGGTAAGCTTATTTATTAGCAAACCAGAGCAGCAAAATATATTAGATTCTTGTTTAGCCCATCTAATTTATGAAAACCGAGCTACAGACAGAACAATGTTGAAGATACAAACATAACGATGCAAAGCAGAATCATAAGTCTAGCTTGCCACAGTTTGTGATGATCAGTTAGTGGTGGAGCGGCGGACGACTCAAAGAAGCGGCAGTAGTGTGTAAGTCTGGAAATTATTTGGTTATAAACATCAACTATATAATATAAATTTTGGACCATTTGAGACTGGTAAATAGATTGTTATAATTCTCCGCCTCTCTTGCTTCTGTCACGTCGGCCTCGCTTAATTGAATGGTTCTAGATGACCCGAACCATGCAATAATTGCAACTATGCAACATTTTTACGTAGTTGATTCTCTTTTTTTCTTTCTTCTATGCATGAATGCATATTCAAACTTGTTATTAGGAAGCACTTTAAAAGTGCTACCGGAAACTCTATACGACAAAAGTAGAGTGAGTAAAGAATGGAGTCTCGCAGTGAATTCCCTTGTTTCCATGGTTGAGTACGGAACACTTAAATGCAACAGTTTGCCTGCATTGCGATCAAGAGTGACTTAAAGGTTCAATGCAGTTCACGGGTGTCCTTCCTTTAAATCAATGCAAGTCTCGTACTCTAAGAGCTCCCTCTTTATCAACCTCTGTGCCAACCCTTGCACAATCCATTTCTCCATTTTTCTCTCAAGAGAGTCCCACATTCCCACCATCAAATGACTAGCAAAAGGAGAAAAAAAACAGGCCTTCTTTCTTTGTTACTAGGATGTCTCAACCATGGGAATGGGTGGCATGGGAAATAGTTTTTTTTGTAGTTGCTGTCAAAATGAAGCACCTCCAAAATTCAATTCATGAGCGTCCTATGTCGAAAATGTATTGCTTTCCAAAAACTCTCAAGTTTTAACGTAGCATTAAGGTGAGTTGATTTTCTCAAGTTTTGTTACGTTATTACGCTTGTATCAATCTTCTTTTGCAAAAGAAATGATGCTATCTCCTCCCCCCCTTTCATTTTCCTTTTCCTGTCTTCATTTCCCCAGTCTGTTGAACAGTACAAATTCAGTTCATTTTCGAATGGTACATCTGAAACACCCAAAATGATAGATCGGAGACACCTGTAATGCATCTGTGGCTACATAGATCTGATCTTGGCTCCAAAAAGTTAATAAACATGACGTATCCCAAAAATGCTGTTAGCCGGTTAGGAGCAAAACTTGAGGCATGGATTTTGAAAATGGGGTTTTGTTATTCAAGTCCTCTCTTATCCTCTCTTTTTTCAAATTTATACAAGATGAAAAATGCTTATTTTTGATTGATTATGTATTTTTATACAAAACCAGGTAATTTTCCTCCTTGACGTTGGGGCGGCATGTGCCAGGCCGAGTAGGTACAAATTCTCTCCAGAAGAGTAGGAATCCGGCTCCGGTACCGTAGTAGGTAACTTTGAAGGAGAAAGAGAGATTACCATGTCTTCGTCCATGGGTTTCCAAGTACCCGGATCGATCAACCGTTGACAACTAATCCTAAATGTGGGCAGATTTGGTCAGGAGCGGACACGTCAATTGTAGCAGACGCAAAGGAGGCTCGATACGAACACCGGTTGTGAACTCGAGTAGCATGAGGCACGTGGAATAAAAGAAAATTGGTATAAAACTTTTTTCTAGGATAATATTAAATATCTCATCAAAAACTTACACCAGCTTGCCAGACAAAGGCTAAGAGAAATGAATTGTTCTGCGATATATCAAAAAAGACCCGACCATTGTTCCTAAGTTATGAATTTCGTGATTGTGGTGGCATACCAGGAGGTGCATCGTGCTGGACAGCGGTATCTACCAATGGCGAAGATAGCAATTAAGATGTAGTGATATAGATAGATGAATGAGACAAGGTACAACGTTGAAGTCAGTTTAGTTGCTTAGTCACATCAACTGCATTGCACGGAAAGAAACACGGATTGAGACTAACGTCTATTTGGTTACCATTTTTCTCATAAAAACACCAAAATTCCAAACATTATATACCAATTCTATGTTGATGTCATTGGAATTCATCCTCCTCAATTTGACTTCCAAATGTATAGAAAATAGTAGTATTCGACGTTCAAAAGTTCCGTTATTTTCTTTGTGCGGCATCAAATTGAAATTTGTTAGAATGATACACGAACTAGGAAAGCTTTTTGAAGAAATCTTTTTCATATTTCTAAAAACCAAGAGGCAAAGAACAAAGAAATTAGCGACAAATAGGTAGAGAAAGGGCTAACATTGTCGTCACCACAATATTAGATCATGGGTTAGTTACGAATTTACCCAACTAGATATGGCACGTTTACACAATTATCAGACGAAAGAAATTTAATAGCAAAATACTCCCCCACATATGGCATGATAGGCTGATAGCACCATTATACCTTCTGCAGAAAAATCTGGAACAAAGTTACAGAACAAAGAAATGCGCAAAAAAATTTCACTTAAACTGTTATTCGCACATTTATTCCTCAAAGTATGGAGGGCATTTCGAAAAAGACAGAATCTTATGGTTTTTGCAAATTTATCCCCCAAACTATAGTTTTTTCGCTCGATAATTTTTTGGTAGATTAACTTTGTTCCAGATTTTGGACAGTGTGTATAATATGTCCTCTCTTTTATCAAGCAAGTGTGATCTGCCTTTTTCTTCAACAAATACTAATAATAATGTGGATTATACCTTGTAGTAAGCAAACTTACAAAATCTCTTCCCCGGATCGTTAACCATTGTCAATGGCATCTTCACAAATGGTTGCGATTGATGGTTTCAAAAATCGCCATTGATGAGCAACTTGAGGAAGTTGAACTAGGCTATTATTGTGAGATGCCACATTGCATAAAAATTGTGAGAGATGTATGAATGTGAGGGAGTGTGATTGAGAGAGTTTGGAATTCTGTGAGAGAGAGAGAGAGAGAGAGAGAGAGAGAACTTGACCCAGTTGTTTACTCATCCCTTCGTCAATTATTGCAAAAGTACTCCCCAAAGTTTTAAGTTGTAAAACTCATCCATGAATTTAAGTGAATTATCGATAATGCTCTTAACTTAACGGCTGTCATAGGGATTTTATAACTGATATTAGAGTTGGTCGAATTTCCCAATTTTCGTAATAATCGCTTGGTCTTGATCCACATAGTGACTCATGCGCGATTTGAATCAAACCATATTCCTGCCATATGTAGAGAGAGAATTTTGCTATTAAATTTCTTTAGAGGATAATTATACTAGAGTGCCATATGTGGGGGGATAAAAGAGCAATTAACCCATAGATCATGTACATGAGTTTAACAAAGCTCAAGATCCACTAAACATATATTTATAGCTGTTTGGCCCATACCTCATCACAATTCACAACAACTACACGAGGTTAACTAATTCAAGATCCACTAAACAAACACTTATAAACTCAAGATATGTTGGATATTTCCTTCCAATATTCACACGGGATAAAAAAACTTATAATTTTGACCAAAGATTTTAGAAAGGATTTATTTTTAGGAAACCAATCCCTTGAATTCAGGGAGGTGTAGACAAATTCTAACCTAACTAGTTTAGGCGCATTATTCCTTTAATGGCTATAGGCGTGGTGTGGTTTCATTTACCTACTTCTTCTCCTATAAAACGAGAAGTTTGCATAAGGTTTAATCACACCAAACACAAACACTGAGAATCATTTAGCAACTGAGAGCTAATGCAGTGATACACCGTGAGTTTGCTACTGAAAGCTAAAAAGAGTGTTAGACATACAGAGCTTATGATTGTAACTCAAATACTAGAGCAGTAGATGCTTTTGTAATAACACTAGTGAGTGCGAAAAACTAAAGGAGATAGTATTTATTCACTAAGAGAAAAATACTGATGTGAGTTTGGGTCTGAGTGATTGAGTGAAAATTATCTTGTAACTTCTTCACTTTATAGTTCTCGTTGTCTTCCTTGTAGACGTATACTGGAGGCCAAAAAACAACAAGAGAGTCCACCATCTCAAAACAAAACAAGATCAGGAAACTGACTCTGGTAGTAAAGATTGAGTACCAATACATTAAGGCCACTCAGTTTTGAAAATTGGAAAAAAAAGTCCAATTTAAAAAACCAGTTTTTAAACTCCAGAAACTGAAAGACCACCACCACCATCCCACCGCCGGCAGCCACCTCCGGCCGCCAGCGACTGCCGGCAACCATCTGAACCGTCGGCAGCCACCAGCCACCGCCGGCCACCACCACCGTCGACCACCGCTACGCCCCACCACCGCCACCGCAAACCACTCAAAAAAAAAGTCAAAATAAAAAGGGTTGTTATCAAACAACTTGTTTTTGTAATTAACTCAACTAGTTAAGAGCTGCATAAAAGCCTTACAAAATTTTCAGCGTGTCTGACGGTTATGCTTAGAACTAGGAATCAGGGAAGACAATCTTAGCAGTTCTGGCCTCAAATAGCAGGATCTCAAATTCAGGTATAGTCTCCTCCAGACGTTCGGGAAAGAGGAAAGAAAGTCCGAATTTCTACTTTGCAATGCAAACAAATCGGTTTAACTGATAGGCAAGCCTTTTGATGTGGCAGCGATCAGAACACCGTACTTAATAAGGTAGGTGATGGAGCATCTCGAGCTGGAGATGCTACTGGCCATGGCAACTTCTGGGAGTTTGCAGGTTTAATTGGCTTAACAATGGAGGAAAGTTGAATACAGAGAAACAGACCTCTTGGCTAAACGGCAGCGTCTCCCTTTAGCGTGAGACTCACTCCCTTTTTACCAATCAAACCTCGCCACCTGTCGTCGTCTTCTTCTGGACTTTGATACGCGGAGGCCTCCTTCCTTGTGTGCGCAATTGATCTCCATCTCGATTGCCTCCTACGTCATCCCCATGTGAACTCTGCAACTCCTCCAATCCTTCACTGCTCCTTGTGGCAGCTGCTGATGTAGAACATGAGCATGATCAGGATATCAATGTCATTTGTGTATAAGAGAAAGCAATGCTAGAGCATCTTGGCGAGTTTGGAACAAGTTTAATGTGCATGAAGCCAAAGGTAGATAAATAAAGTGTAGTGCCTCGAGAATGAGCGCCATGAAAGCTCTAGAGAGAACAAAAGAAGCGAAGTCCTCTGTGTACAAGTTCTTGATAGTTTAAAAGAAGCAAAATTCGTTAAAAGTCATGTCATTCATAATCCCCGAGACAACAAAGGTTCATTTTGTTTGAATTAAGTGTGAAAGTCAGGTTTGGTTGAACCCGTGCAACGTTTCTGAATTCAAAAAAAAGTTGGCATTTTCTTCATATCACCGTGTAAAAAAGGAGTAAACATCTTCTATGTGTGTGTGTGTGTGTGAGAGAGAGAGAGAGGGGGGTAAGCAGGCACCCTTAACGAGATCCGCTCACCTAGTTAAGCCCAGTGATAGGAAATTTCAGAAAGCCGTTTCCATTTGGAAAGTACTGCACATGAATGACAAATTTGACCTCCAGTTATCACCACAGAGAAAAGAAACCGAAAATGAAAGCTTGCCTTATCCTTGTCTTCGAGAAAGATGACTTGAAAAGCGTCGCGTCTAGCCATGCAAATTCTAGGACTGTATCACCAATAGTCGCCACAAGAGCATAAACCACCCTCAAACTTGTGGAACCTATTAGCATCTCTCACCACAAATACTTTCTTCAAGATATTTGACAAAGCCTTGATGAACTCGTGACAATCCCCACAAACTCTCAAATTTTTAAAAACCCGAATTGGCCTTCCACCTTCTTGCAATCCACCGCAAACTAAAGCCAACCCAATTGCCAACCTCTCACTGTGAACCCTCAAGCTCTCCACCTTTGTCTCCTCTTCCACGTCATGCAATACATACCTCACTTCATAAGCATACCCCATCTCTTCCTTTATCCTCCTATCCATTTCCCTGAGGATTTCATGGATTTTTTGCGTGAGTGGATGCATCTCATCTCCATTAAAGAAATAGTGGACCTCCTTATCAATCTCGACCCAACTGCGTCCAGCTTCTTTCTTTAATCCCATGGCCTTCACCAATTTTCTCACTTTCTCAGACTCTTCCCAGTAGCCAGCATCAGCAAAGATGTTTGATACCAGCACATAATTGGCCGGGTTGTGACCATCCATCTTCAAGAGAGTCTCTCCTATTTCTCTCCCCATGTCCAAGTCTCCATGCACCCTACAAGCACTGAGCAGTGTCTGCCAAATTCCTAAATTTGCTTTAAGGGGCATGTTCTCTATAAGACTCTTAGCTTCCTGCAGATGTCCAGCTCGACCAAGGAGATCAACCATACAAGCATAATGCTCGACTTTGGGATTTATTCGATGGTCCTTACATAACCTTGAGAAGTATTCTCGACTTTCTTTAATGATTCCAGCATGGCTACAAGCTGAGAGCACGGCTAAGTAAGTCACTCCATCAGCCTCGATATCATCTGTGTGCATTTTGTTAAAGAGCTCAATCGCTTCTCTGCCAAGACCATGCTTTCCATACCCTGTGATCATCACGGTCCACGATACCACATTCCTCTTTGGCATTTCGCCAAAAAGTCCTTCTGCTTCCTCTATTAACCCACACTTGAGATACATGTCTAAAATTGAATTAGCCACCGATACATCTAAACCAAATGGAACCTTTACTGCATAAGAATGCAGTTGCTTCCCTTGTTCTACAAAAGCAAAATCGGCAAATACACCCATCACGCTGGAGAGAACAAACCCATCAACTCGGAGGCTGCTCTTTCTGAGCTGCCTAAATAAGTCCATGGCCTCCGATGGATTTCCCTCGTGAGCATAACCTAAAATCAGTACCATCCAAGAGACCACACTCTTCTGTTCAACTTGATTGAATACCTTTTGTGCTTCAGTCAAGTAACCGCATTTTACATACAGGTCGATCAGAGCACCTGAAACAATTGTTTGAACCGACAACGGAAAACCTTTTGCAATCAAAAAGGCATGTATCTGAGTCCCTTCCCGAACGGCTTCAAGACCAGTACATGCTTTTAACATGCTTGTGAACGTAAACTCATCCGGCACTTCTCCTTGCATTTGCATTTCCTGGAACAGAAATAAACATTCATCACCCATTCCTTCAAGAGCATATCCTGCTATCATTGCATTCCAACTTATGAGACTTCTAAGCGGCATTATACTGAACATCCGAGCTGCTTCACTAATTCTACCACACCTTGAATACATATCAATGATAGAGTTTCCCACCACTGGAAACCACTCAAATCCCATTTTACCACACAACCCATGAATCTGCATCCCATTCGTCAAAACGCCCAGAAAACTGCAAGCTTTAAAGTTCGTTGAGAAAGTGAACTCATTAGGCGTAACATTCGAGAATCCCATTCGACATAGAAGCAACAATGATTCTATGGGACTACCTTGATGCAAGAATCCACACATTAGGGATGTCCAAGTAACAACATTTCTCGCAGGCATTTTGTCAAACGCCTGGCAGGCCATGTCCATTCTCCTGCATTTTCCATACATGTCTACTAGATCATTGCTTAGCATCATATCAAATTGATAGCCCAGTTTCACTACTGCTGTGTGAACTTGGATTCCTTGTTCAAGTGACATACTTTTCGAACATACACGCAGAAGGCTCGCAATTCTTTGCCGCATACACATTGATGAAATTAAAACTTGGTGCTTTTCACTTGCAGAAAACCTGATAAAACATAGTGACTGTCTTCTCACCTCTCCACTTGCATGGGTTGAATTTTCATCAGATAGCAAAGTTCTCTTCTTAATGAGAGTGCTCAACGATGCAGCAATTTTTATTCATTCCTATATGCTGAAACTAAAAGACTTTTAAGGACCTGCTACTATCTACATGATCCTACACGATTGCATGCCATTAGCAAACAAGGAAGTCCTGCTATACTATCTGCAAGTTCTTTTTTTGGTTTAAGCCGGAGAATTCCATGTTCCTTTCGTCTTAAAATAAATAATTTTCTTCCACTCCATAATATTTCTTCCGTCTCGAATTAATCGTTCCATTTTGACTTTGGCATGTTGTCTGCATTGGACAAATTCGCTATCGATTGTAACGCGAGATCTTTTTACCTCTAGGGTCTGAAGATTTCACTAAAATAGAAACTTACTAAAGATATGATGTTAAACAAATTTATAAACGATACGCTCACTGAAATAAAGATTATTCTTGCGAGACAACGTATACTAGTACGATAATGTACAAGATTCTCTATCGATACAAGATAGATGATATGAGAAACTTGACAAAGGTAAAAGAAAGTGACAAGTGTATTACAAACTCAATTTCTCTAAGTCTAGTGTGATTTGTGGATTTGACGCTCTTCTCTTTATATTAGCTTGTTTGTAACCATCTTTGTATTTTGTAACCGTCCACTTCTATCTTTATCTGGAACGGTTTATCAACTGTCATTATTGGTCGCTTCCTGTTGACAACTGTGCTTTTCATGTAGTTTGCTGACCACCTTTATCGATCATTTTGCTCTGTTGATAATTGTCCGGCTCAAGAACTCTGCTTATCAACCGCTGCAGTCGATCTTCTTATCTTTGATGGTAACTACCTTGTTCTCACGTTTATTACTACCGCCGATTATCTTGTACTCGCCGACAACTGTGTCCATCGCACGATTTATTCAAATCTTGTTTCCCTCGTATTTTGCAACAAATTGCTTGTCTCTGCTACACCGCTATTAGCAACTTGTGATACATTAGTAACCGTAGCAGTTACGCCCACTTTTGCATATTTCTCAAAGCACTTTACATGGTCCTCAGCATGCTACATGTCTGTGCTTTAATTAGCTATGATAAAAAAATATTTATGTAGTCAACACATGCTAGGTATATAAGTTATGTATTTTTTTTTTCATCTTACCCTAAAGAGAAAGGGGAAGAGGAGGACCGGAGGAGGTTAAGAGAGAGAAAATTAGTTGGTTGAAGTTAAAACGTGAGAAGAGAAATAGAATAAAAACCGGATACAATGGAAAAAAAACATAAAAAAAATATTTATAGAATTTTTCTTAATTTAAAAATTGAACAATTTTTTGGGGACAGTCAAAAGAAAAAATTATTTTCTTGAGACGGAAGAAGTAATTGTTGTGAATATTTAATTAAAGTATATTTTTGAAGTAACTTACCTTTGAACTTTCTATCTAGAAATAATAGAATCAAGCATTAATTATTGTAATTTTTAAAAAGCATTAATTACTTGTTAATATGAGATGGCTCTCGAAGCGACACGACGAAGCTGGGTTTGCTTTTGTTTGTGGTTTGTATCGTATGTTCTTACTTTACTAACAATATAAAAAATAAGCAGTTGTAACTCAAGAATTTCGTAAATAATAGAAGGCTCAAATATTTGGAATTTATTTGGCTAGCCAAACCATGACCGTGGGCATCATTTAATCCAATATATGCTTCTTCCGTTTCAAAATTGATCAATTTTCTTTTTTTAGACTGTCCCAAACTTTTCAAATCTGAAAATATTATGGAAGCATATTTTCATAATTACTCTTTTGAAACTCTTTTATTTTATTTCTCTTTTCATTCCACAGTCCCTTTTTCTCTCTCATTGCTCACTTCCTTCCGACTTTCTTTATAGGGATAGAATAAAACATACACGATACGTGACTTATATCCTTGATATAAATGTCCAGTTAAAATTGAGCAATTATTTTGAGACAGAAGGAGTAAACCGACTGCACAAAAACTTGTAATCTCTTCATTCCTTTTTATTTAATAACTTTTGACTTGCACCCTTATTTAGGATATGAATGATATTTTAAGAGTTTCATACTTTACCTCAAGAGAGAGAAGGAGAGAGGGAGGGAAGAAAGTGAGACAGGAAGAGAAAATAGGTCGGTGAAAAATTAGATTAGGAGAAAGAAATGAAATAAAATAAAATAAAAGGTGCAAGAATGTTAAGTATGAAAAGAAAAAGAAATTATGAAGTCTTTTTCATAATGATCAACAAAAAGAAAATATGATTGGAGACGGATGCAGTGTCTTTGCACTAGAAACAAACTCGGGACTAGGCCGAGTGATTAAGGTAGATGTTTATGTTCAGGCATCTCTCCTGGAGGAGTAACTAGGAGAAGCAATGGCAGCGAGTGCAGGTGTCTTGACTATCAAAGGATTGGAAGATATGTTCGCACCCTTGTTGCAAAATTGCGTGAACATGCTAAACATGAAGAAAATCCATGCCCAAATTGTCAAATTTTCTTTGTCACAGAGCAATTTCTTGGTGACAAAAATGGTGGATATATGTGACGGCAATGGGGAAATACAGTACGCAAGTTTGCTCTTCAATGAGGTCGTTGAACCAAACAATTTTTTGTACAATGCAATGATTAGGGCATACACACACAGCCACAGATTTTTATTGGCAATAGAAATGTACAAGCAAATGCTAAGACATTCACAGGCTGAAGAGCCCATTTTTCCTAACAAATTTACATACCCATATGTTGTCAAGGCATGTGGAGGACTTTTGTCTCATGAGCTGGGCAAACAACTTCATGGGCATGTATTTAAATTTGGGTTTAGGTCTAATATTGTGATTGACACTGCAATGATGAACATGTATATAAAGTGTGAGAATTTTGCTGATGCACATCACATGTTTGAGGAAATGCCTGAGAAGGATGTGATTTCGTGGAATAGTCTCATTTGTGGGCATATCAAACTCGGCCAGATGAAAAGGGCAAGAGCAGTCTTTGAAGAGATGCCAGACAAGAGTATTGTGTCTTGGACAGCAATGATCACAGGGTATACGAAGCTTGGGTGTCATTCAAATGCCTTGGATGTTTTCCGAAGGATGCAAATTGCTGGAATTAAACCAGATTGGATTAGTTTGGTAGCTCTTTTGCCAGCGTGTGCGCAGTTGGGAGCTCTGGAGTTGGGTAAATGGATCCATTTCTATGCGGATAAAAATGGTTTTTTGCAGAAGACTTGCATATGCAATGCTCTGATTGAAATGTATGCAAAATGTGGAAACGTAAATCGATCTTTGGAGTTGTTTGATCAGATGGATGATAGAGATGTGATTTCGTGGAGTACTATGATTGTAGGGCTATCAAATCATGGAAAAGCTCGTGAAGCAATTGTACTATTTCAAGAGATGCAAAGGGCAAAGGTTAAACCTAATGAGATCACTTTTGTTGGTCTTCTGTCAGCATGTGCTCATGCTGGCTTTTTAGATGAGGGCGTAAGGTACTTTGATTCTATGAAAAACGATTATAAGATAGAGCCAGGTATTGAACATTATGGCTGTTTGGTTGATCTTCTTGGACGTACTGGGTGCCTTGATCGGGGTCTTGAAACCATAAAGACAATGCCCATGAAGCCTGATTCAGCAATTTGGGGGTCTTTGCTGAGTTCTTGCAGAACTCATGGCAATCTTGACATTGCTGTTGTTGCAATGGAGCATCTGCTGGAGCTGGAACCAGATGATACGGGGAACTATGTGTTACTTTCAAATATTTATGCAGATCTTGGAAAGTGGGAAGGTGTTTCGAAACTCAGGAAACTCATTCGAAGTAAGAGCATGAAGAAAACACCAGGTTGCAGTATGATTGAGGCCAACAATGTAGTTCAAGAATTTGTTTCGGCTGATGATTCAAAGCCATTTTCAAAAGACATCTATCGGATGCTAGAGCTAGTGGCTTTGCATCAGAGCATAGGCGATGATTTGGATGAAACTTTACTCGAATTGGAAGGTTAAAGAAAGGAGAATGGTTAGAAAATATTGCTTAGTTACATGTAATCCACCTCCGCATTTGGAATGCCACATGATCGTATCTTTGCCAAAATGGGTAGATCGTTAACCCGGGCACTTACTACGGCAAGGAAATTACAAAGTAGCTGCCCTCTGAGCCTTCTCCCTTGCTCCTCTCCCTCAGTTCGAGCTGCTTGGCACCCTTCTTCTCTAAGTTCCGTTCTTCCAACTCCTTCTGCTTCTGCTTCATCAAATCAAATCAAAGAAAGGTGTTCGGGGAAGAAGGTGTCCTGAAGGATTGAAAAGAAGTGTGAGCGACGAGTGGTTCAATCCGGAATGAAAGTGAGAGACCACTAGTGGAAAGAGTTTTCTAAAACACTAGGGTTTCTTGCATAAGATTTAGCGAGAAGTACGAGTAATCAAAGGAGTCTGAGCGTCATTGGATGCTCTAAAAGGTCCAGAAACCTTCAAGAAAAGAGAAGGGGCCCTTCTGATTAAATGTCACTTGGTAATCAATATGTTTGGCAATTTTTGAAGACGAATCAAAAGAGCACCTCTTTCGTTGGTGTTCTTCTCGAGTCTCTTGTGACCGTGCCAATATGTTGAACGGGGGGTAAGTTGTACGGCGAGTATGTTGCTTATTCTTCGAGGTCCAAGAAAGTGGACAAGCTTTCTTTCCCTGTTCTATTCACGGTTGGGCTAAAGCTAATAGAATTGACCATCCCACAGCATCTCCTGTAGCTGGAGCAGCTTGCTTTGGTGACAATCGTCTAGGAAGGTATGCATTCAGCCTGAGCTTGACCCCAATCTTCCTAGTTTCTGTATCTTGGATCTTTTCATTATTGTAAACCAAGACGGACTTCAAGGCTTTGCTCAGAGACACTCTCAAACTTGGCTAGATAGCTGGTTTAGGAACAGCTTTGTGCTTTCTGTCATGCCACAGAGCTTAGTCCAGAGCTGCTTGTATTCTCTGTCACTTTGCTTTATATTTTCCAATTGCGTATATGAATATAAAGAGAAATAATTTTTTTTTGCCCTGCAATGGATGTGTTTGGAAAGGCCCGACTAATCCCTGGTAATACAGTGTGGATATCTCAACTGCATCTCATAAACAGGCGTTGGAGGGTCGGGTGAGATCTTATCCCCTCATATGTGTGACGACATCCATTAACGGCTGATAGCTTGCCCTAGGATGTTCCTGGTTAGAATTGAACATATAACATACGTGTTTATGGCTTATCATGCATTTCTCAACGATTATGCTAATCCCATGGTTGGAGAAATATATTGAAATGTGTGATTTTAGGAGAAACCGAAACTTGCAAACCACACAATTATCAGGGTGATGGCATTATAGGAAATGTAGTTGCCTTGTTTGACGATCTGCACATTTTTGTGTCGCAGCATAACGACCATGAAGCTTCATGACATTAGTAACCTACTTGTAAATCGTGTCATGAACCCCATATATTGTACAAGGCAACACATTTTTTCTCTCGGAAACACACTGATACAAGTGTTGCGTAAAGCCATGCCCAAGCATATCGATGACCTTAGACGAATAACAAGCTCTCAATACGGTTTTACGAGATTAAGGACATTGATCATGTCATGATTCTCGCATGCCCTTGCCTCGAGCGCGGGACATCACAAAGCTTCGTAACTAAGTACACTTGGATATCCTTCGTCATGCGTCATGCGTAGCATGCACAACCTACACTTTGTGCACACGGCCTGTCTGATGTGTCTCTGTGTACTAGACATATGTCAACAACACCAACAACATGCCCACTTGCCCGGCAGTGTGCCGAAGCATCACAACAACGTGTTAGCTTGCCAAATGTCATGCTCACTCTTGCAACGCAACATGCCCCCTTGTCTTCCTTGGCTCGTCTAACTTGGCTCCAAAACTTACTTGTCTTAATGTGGCTATCAAGAATAGCTTAGCACCATGCGAGCTGTAGTACTTGCCTACCCATATAAGAAGCACGACACGCTCCCACCAAAGATGTCACCAATGCCTATTGTCCGGTGAGCATGTCGAATGACGATGCTCAATTTGGCACATGTGTGCAAGCACACGGATACCCCAATTCACCATAATTTGCATGCCTAGTATGATATCTTATAATCAGGAGTGCAGCACGTGCTTATATAGCCTCTGGCCCAAAGACAAGGCATATCGTCCTTCGATGTCCACCGAGAAGGTCTTTCTCTAACGGAAGCTCTTAAGTATCCCTTGGTTCACTCACTTAATGCCCATGAAACTATAGGAGGTGGTGGAGTAAAGTGCCCGCTCACTACCATGCTTCCCTTATGGCACCCTTAAGAGCAAAATCCAATGTGATGTTAGTACAAATGCCTTTGCTCAAGATGGCATGTCAAGAACCGCCAGCTCTCATACAAGGCAACACAATATTTTTCTGAAAGTTCAATGATACCAGCCTTGCATAAAGTTATGTGTACTCATAGTGATCCACACTCCAAACTCCATTCAATCCCAGTTTCCATTTGGTGCACGCACAAAAAATTTCTTGACAAAAATCATTTTCTTAATTAGATTTTGTCCTAAAGACATGTCGGGTACTCTCTCCTCTTAACACGAACCGCTAAGTCCGTCATAGGTGATTGGCTATGCAAAAAACACCGCACAACACCTCGGATGTGAATGCACATGCATAAGTAAACAAGATGGGAAGTTCACATATTGAGAAAGTGAATGTTACCAACTTTGAGCAACATTTTAGTTCTCAGTTTTCAAAAAGACAAAAACCAAAAGAATTCATCCTTTATGAGGTATAAGACAAGGAGACTCGTTGTCTCCGTACCTCCTTGTGCTATGTTCTGAAATCCTTTTTGCAGCTCTTATAAAAGCTGAATTTCTCAAAGGCTTATATGGGATCAAAGCTTGCAATTCCGCACCCCCGATCAACCACATGATGTTTACCGATGATACAATCTTATTCTTCCATATGAATATCCTCTCAACTGCAAAATTATCAAGCTTCTACTTGAGCTTTATTACCATGTCTCTGGGCAGATCATAAATATCCACAAATCATCATTCTTTTGCAGCCCTAACACGACCGTCGAACTGCAATCTTATGCTTCCATGTACCTCTTTGGATGTGGTCACACATAGAAAGGCTTTCTTTCAATCCCCGATCCTAAAAGTTCAATCTCGCTATGTTGGTTGGAAGGGCTTTTTTTTAAATAAAGCTGGTTGTCCCACCCTTATTTCCTCAGTCCTCAATAGTTTTCTAGTCTATCATATGCAAATTTTCCTCTTTCCGGTCTACGTGAGTAATAAACTCAACTCCATTTTAAGTTCTTTCTTCTAGTCTGGCAATGCTTCTAAGCGCAGTCTACACACCATTAATGGGAACTTCCTTTGTGCTTTAAAATCCTCAGGAGCCTTTTGTTTCTGTGACACTAGACTCTTCAACCTAACTCTTCTAGCGAAAGCCAATTGAAAAATCCTATCCCTTCCAGATTGCCTCCTAGCCAAAAATTTTCAATCCAAGTACTGCAAAAAATAAAAATTTTCTTCACCCTCCAAAATCCAACTCCTCTTCCTAGGCTTGGAAAGGCTTATAGGCTGGCATAAATGTTCTTCTTTTAGGCATCTTTTGGCAAATTGGTACCGGAACTTCAATTGATATTTGGAAAGACTTTTGGATCCCAGACCACGCTCCTGACTCCTTAATATCGCTCCGGCTTGGATCTTCCAACGCTATCTCGATTTCAAACCTAATCTCCTCAAACTCTTGGATCGTGCAAGCTCTTCACAACCTTTTCTCTCGACAAATCATAAGCCGAATTTTAGGAATTCACATACCTTTCTCACAACCCCCGATATTACTCTTTGGCATAACGAAGCTTCTACCATTTTCTCAGTATCTTCTGCTTACAAATTAGGGTAAATTACATAAAACTTCCCTGAGGTTTGCCATAATTACACTCCGTCCCCCTGAGGTTTGTACCCGTATTATACACAACTACACACATTTAACGGCAAACTCAACTCCGTAAAAAGATTCCCTAGCACACTACTTAATACAATTTTCATACCCCAAAATTACCCCCCCCCCCTCCCACCCTATTCTTTATACACATGTGTGGTCTTCTTGTAATGTTGGGTTTCACAAAATTTCAGCCAACTCCACATACTCTAATTAGGGGGTTCAATTTAGCAAATTTAGGGTTCTAAGTGAATTAGGGGGTTCCATTAGTTCAATTTAGGGTTCGGTTCGATTAAGGCATTATGGTTCAATGAGCTCAATTTAGGGTTCAATTAGTTCAATTTAGGGTTCGGTTGGATTAGGGCATTCAATTTAGGGTTTAATTAGCTCAATTTAGGATTCAATTAGTTCAATTTAGGTTCGGTTAGATTAGGACATTCAATTTAGAATTCTATTAGGGGTTCAATTAGTTTAATTTAGGGTTCGATTCAATTGCTTTAATTTATGATTCAATTACTTCAATTTAGGGTTCGTTGGATTAGAGCATTCAATTTAGGGCTCGGTTGGATTAGGACATTCAATTAGTTCAATTTAGGGTTTAATTAGTTCAATTTAGGATTTATGGCATTCAATTTAGGGTTCAACTACATGTCTAAGTGAATTAGGGCGTTAAATTAGGGTTCAATTAGGGCATTCAATTTAAGGGGTTCAATTATCTTTCTCTTTTTCTTTTCTTTTTATGTTTCCTGTATAATTTTTCCTTGTGGTCCAATTATCTATCTCTTTTTCATTTTTCTTTCCAGGCAGGGCTCTTTTGTAACCTTTTGTAATGACTCTGAATGAAGCATGTGAATGAATGTGATTTTCTAGGGTTCTCTCTATTTGGCCTTCTCTAATGTTAAAGTTAGTAGGATCTTAGTGTAATTACTGCAAATCTCATGAGAGTTTTATGTAATTTTAAAAGTCACTGTTTCCCTCCAATTCTCAAGAATAAGTTTTCCCTCCAAAATTCAAAGAAAAAAGTATGAGGGGCATTCATGTCTTTTTGCATTGCACTGTTAATACCGTAAGAGAAAAAGTTATTTTTTGAGCTGAGTGTAATTTTTAAAGAGAGAAGGCGGAGTGTAATTATGACAAACCTCGGGAGAGTTTAGTGTAATTTACCCAATTATATTCTGAGAAAATCCAAGCGTATGGGTCAACAGCCTTCAAGTCCACCTATCTTACCAGAAAGGTCTTGGAAGTAGGGATGGCAATCAGACCCGTACCCGGCGGATATCCGCCCCGCTCCTATAGGAGCGGATTTTTTTGACCAAAACCGGGTTGCGGGGCGGGTTTGGTATATACTTTCATAACCCGCAACGGGTACGGGACGGGTATGGTTTTAGGTATATTTGACCCGCGACCCGACCCAACCCGATCCGATAACATTCAATTCCTAAGCAACATCTAATCTCAGCCGTCCATCTCCTCCTATATAATAGAAAACCCTAGCCCCTTTTCCTTCCCTCTCCTTATTTCTTCTTCTCCTGTGGCGCCGCACCCCAAGCTTGTGCACTTGGTCGGTCGCCTTCTGCCGTCTAGTCACCGATCGTTGGTCGTCGGTTGCTGGTCGCCCCGTCGCCTTTTGCCGTCGATTCCGTCCATCTCCTCCTATATAATAGAAAACCCAAGCCCTTTTTCCATCCCTCTCCTTATTTCTTCTTCTTCTATGGCACCGCACCCCCAAGCATGTGCACTTGGTCGGTCGCCTTCTGCCGTCTAGTCACCGATCGCTGGTTGCTGGTCACCCCGTCGCCTTCTGTCGTCGAGTCACTTCCGCCGTCGATTCCGTCGTTGCCCCTAACCATGTCCTTGACACTAGTATCCCTTATGTAGTTATGTTGCACTTTCAATCACTCCTTAGTGAATCTGGCCATAGAATGAGTTTTTAGCTATCAACAGTAAAGTAGTCCTCAGATCATCGCCGAATTATTCTTCTTGTTTTGCCTTCCAAAAGCTAGAATTCCAATTGAGTATGACTGGGTTTTGGTACCAGTTTTATATGGTGATTGTGGTGTTATCCAGCATAAAAGTGCAGGTAGGGATAGAGGATTTGAAGTTTCTGATCAATTTGTTGATGTGATAATTTGGAAAATTGCGGATCGGATCGGGTTAGGGTCGGATTAAAGAAAAGACCATCGGATCGGGGATGGGATCATCATCTCCCAACCCGATGGCGGGGCGGGGCGGGGCGGATTCACATGTTTGGTGTGGCGGGGCGGGTTCGGATATTATGAAACCCGCATCCGACCCGCCCCATTGCCATCCCTACTTGGAAGCAGTTTGGTCTTTAAAACTACCAGCTAAAATTTCTTTCTTCCTCATGCAATTACTACTTGACAGACTTCCCACCAGAAATCCAGTCTTCACTCTGTCCTTTATGCCTCTTATCGGAAGAATCGACTGCTACGTCTTCCTTGATTGCACAAAAAGTTACCCCTAATTGGATTTGGATAAATATGATCATCCCTCTTGTCCCAACACTGATATTTTTAGAAAATGGTTTATTGCTTGGGTTTCCACACCGAAATCTTCTTACTTATCCCAATTTCGTAACATAATTTTAATTTTCCTTTGGCTTATTTGGAATTCTCGTAATACAGGAATCTTTTAAAGTATAGACCGAAAAAAGGAAGATATCTTGGTTCAGCGCATACATCTTTGTAAAACTTTCTAGATTGCTTGCAAAAGACCTATTAGAAAATCAAAGACTCCTTTCTAGATCCAGAATTCAAGAAGACATCAGGATCCCTTTCTGCTTCTCACTTCAAGCTGCAACTGCATGGAACAAACCACGACTTCGGCCTAATTTGGTTATCATTTTTATCCAACAAGACACCAGTTCGGAATTTACATTTTTGTACATAATTCTTCACCTTTACATTATTTTCAAAAGATTTTTTATGCTAACTCTCGTAAAGAAGATTTCCTTAAAAGCCTACTTATTAGTCTACTGTGGATTAAATGATTTTACTCACGTTTCACTTTATTCCCACAAATATATCTTTGTTCCTCATATGCAACTCCATAGTTTGACAAATGTCAATCATTCTAGATTAGTGAAGGATATTCATTTTGCTATACGAGAATATCACTCAATCTATATTTTCTAATGTACAAATGACCAAATCAAGATAGCTACAGACAAAGCGGAGGAGCTATTGCATCAACATCATGAGATGCAAATTCCACCTCCGCCCTTTTGAATTTTGAATCTATCTATGGCTCAGATGTAGTTATTTTGTCCCTCCCCCTAGCTTGAACTTTAATCTGGTTGAAAAATATTATCTTTTTTTGTTCCCCATGAAAAGTAAATAATCTACTCCTGTTCTCATGGGAAAAACCCACTGTATCATATATATCATCAGTCTTCTATTTAAACTTAAACGGGACAAAAACCAAAGCCTATTTAGTTTTCAGTTTTTTTACGAACAAAGTCGTGTTTGGTTAGGAGTTTTTATTTTTGCATTTCACTTTTATTATTTTCATTTGTTATTTTTCTTTTTTTAATAACTTCATATTAGTTTTCTTCTCCAAACACCTTTGACCACCACCACATTAGCACCACCATCTCCACCACCATCAAACTACCAACACAGCAGCATTCAACTTCCAATCCCCTTAGTTACCACATGACCCAATCCCCTGCCGATAAAGATTCTTCTACGGAGAAAAGGTAAATACAGACGACCAGAAGTAGAGTTGAGAAGCAAATATTACGAGAAAATATTTATCTGTGCTGTCCATATGCCATGGAAGCCAACTACCCGAGATCTCCTAAATAGTTCTCTATCTCATCGAATACCATAGTAATCAAGTGCAAAAAATTATCAAAATTTTATTCAACATCAAAATTTTGGATGTTACGGGTATGCCTGCCTTGTCAAACAGACGAACTCTCAGGGAAAAATCACTCAAATCTCGTAGAAGTTAGCGACACAGGCTTTTACCAACCAAGCATTGATACCAGTGAAAGTCCGCATACGAGCACAACTGCATAGACACTGAAGTCCATGAACACCGCACCTATGACATTCTGCAGCACCAAGCCCAACTCCAGAGCCTTCCCTAGTTGATCGGCCAAACCATACCCACCTAATGAAGTATCACTAACTGCTTCTTTCTCAGACTTTACTACCCTTCTTTCTTTTCCTAAAAGCAGCCGTGAAAGCACGATCGATATATTGGTCAGCAGAAGTAGATAAAGTGGTCTGAAGAACATGATCCTCTTTATGGTGTGGCTGCCTAGTATAGGAAACCCTGCAAAAGAGAGAACTACTAAAACGGCATCTGCTACAGAAAAATAAGTGCGGGTCCTCTCTGAAGAAGCAATTGCAGAACTTATTTGATTTGGTGTGAAAAACTTCCGATGTTGGGCCTGTGGTTCAGAACGATGCTCTGTGTCGGTGGTAGAGAGGGATGAACTTGGAAGGGCTGATGAGACTTGAGCTGGTTGCAATTTGGAATCCAGCTCTAAGGGAGGTGCTCTAGACGCTTCAATTCTCGTCTCACATTTGTGCAGAGAAGGCTCTATTCTCCTTCCAACATCAAGGTTATTAAGCTGGCCAGATACAGGGCCAAAGTCATAATCTGTCAAGAAAAAAGCAGCAATATTTTAAGCTATTTGAGGGGACGCTGCAACACTACAATTAATTAACACGACAGAACATTGAAACTTCGAATAACAGAAATCGCATTGTATACATAAGAACGTGTATCCATATTTTTAACTTCAATTAAGCAAAGAGTACTGAAACTGGTAGACAGGCATTAGCAGCTGATGAAAAAAAGAGTACTTGACAAAGTCGAAAGTGGGGTGGGGAGGTGGCCTTTCACTTGGCAATATTTCAAGATAAAAACGAAAATCAAACTCAACACAGTGGATGGGATTATAACAATTTTCTTTTGCAAACCTCCTTTTTTTCCAGTTTCAAGGTCTTCATCAATATCGTCTTCTTTAATAAAGAAACTTTTATCTAGGAAATGACTCAAAAAGCTGTTTTCTTACTTGTGCTTTTTTCTTAATATGGTAAGTGACATTCTTCATTAGCGCGCGTATATCTAATCACTCTACATTCATTTCAGAATAATCAATAAGAAGTATACAAACCCAAAGAATAATTTGATGGGATTTGTAATGAATCTAAGAACCATAGGCGTATTACGAAGAAGCTGACGTTCTTTCTAGCGAAAGCTCATATTTGCACGAAAGACAACCTAAAATGATGACTGCCCAACCCATAGTTATTAAAGGCGCGCCTAGGCACAAGGGACAGGGTTAGCACCTCCCCTAGCCCTAGCCCCAGCCTCTTCAGGAAGGGGCATGGTGTGCGCCTAGGCACAGGACACTAGGCCCACTCCAGCCGTGCTGCTCTATTTTACTTAAATCCAATGGTTTTAATGAGTTTATTTAGGTGAATTCCATAAATAAGTAGCTAAGACTAAGTAATCACAGACAATCTTGATTGAAAATGACGTAAGTCATAAAGAAAACGGTAAACACCGAATAGTTTTGCAGAAGATGACTCAAGTGCATCAACCCAATTTTAATTAAGATTCTTTCTTGGATAAGTATATTAATTTCTTGCTGAATTTGGACAACTGAGTTAGTGAAATTTACTATAAAAAGCCATGTTTTACGAATTTGATGCTTTTTATTGTTGGTTCTGATATTATAGGAATTAGCTTATACTTATGTAATGTAAACCTTACAAATAAAGGAAAGAAGGCTCCAGATGGGCTACATCAGGCTTAAAGGAGCCAACCACTAAAGGCCCAATCGCACGAATAGCCTAATCAATAACTTGAGCCACCTTCCAGGAAACTGTGAGAGATGCAATGGAAAAGGGCCAGTTAAATTTGCAAAGGCGAGGTAAGAGCCTCCTTTGTATCAGCATTCACTGATCAACTTAGTTATTGCAAAGTAACAAAGAGTGGAAGAATCTCGGCAGCACACCAGATGCTACATTGCAAACATCAAAGTTGATCTCAGTCGTATCCTTCCTAGAGGGAACAAAACTAAGCAGGTAAAGGATCTGGGAGATCAAGGATAAGAGGATATAAATGGAAGGAACATAATGGGGGGGAGGGTCGTTGCGGTTGCGGTTGAAGAGATGTTCGTCGCAAAACATCCGGTCGTGGTCAAAAAAGGGGCAGTACAAGAAGGTAATAGAAAATTAATGGACAAAATACAAGATTTAAATTCTTATCAAAGCAATACTTTATAATATTAAAAGGAAGCAGCATGCAATTTATCTACTTCCGAAGAAACGGCTTTATGCAAGGTAAATAGAAGAAAACTCCTAACAAAGCCTACTTCAAATGTACTCATACATAAAAAGCGGATACTCCGATTACCCTCTACAAGAAGATAAAATTAAGAGCCAATGTGTTGGAGCAAAGAACAGAAGCTAATCCAACGCCTTTAAATTACCAGGTTCTCGTCAAACCAAGCCAGCAAATGAGGGAAGCAAGATCCTTTTCGCATTACAGAGGAAAATCATCCAGGACCATTTAGCTTACATTTGCGTTGATAATTGTAGGTTAAGCCAGATATATCCGAGGAAGCTAGAACAATGGCATGAAACCAAGGGGCACTGGAAGAAACCAAAATGCATGATGCAGGCAAAACCATGCAATCAAGGACAGAACGCGTGCAAGTAAAAAACAAAAGGAACACTCTCTAAAGTTCTTTTTGTCCCCACCCCGCCACACACACACAAAAAAAGAAGAAAAGAAACAAGGAAAAATGAGAAGGCAGACAGAGAATGCACGACACAGCTTTGTGATAGTTCTTAGGTTCTTCTCATGTAGATTGTACATCAATCGTTCATCTACAGAAGCTACAATTCGCAATCCCCCTCTTGCTTCACAGTGTAGCAACAAACAAAACTCTTCAAATAGTGCAATCATTCTTACCAACATTGTGCAAATGATCCTTAACACTCCTGAGATAAGTCAAAGTAACTTCACTCCAAGAGTATTGTTTGTACAAGATTCTCCGATACAAGTATTACATCTGCGTGCAACGTCACATTCCATACATCAACTACAACCTCAATAGCATTACGGTTCTTATAATCTTCTTATGCTGAAAATTATTACTCAGTCTGTCTCATTCAATTCTGACTTTTTGCAAAACCGTCGAACAGATTTAGTACACATAAACCCTTAGGGATCGTTTGGCAAGTCAAGATATGGTAACAATAATGAGTAAAAGTCAATGATTACATGTACTAAATCTATCCCATGTTTTCACGAAAAGTCGAAGGTGACAATATCTTACTTAACTGCGTAAATAAATTAAAGGAGGCATTCGATCTAATTTAGTTTCCTATTTCGCGAGTGCTCGATCGTCTTTACCCTTCGATACAAATAAACGTGTTCACAATGAATATGTGCGTAAATACAGACTAAGAGAGTGGGGCAACCAATATATACCCGCGGCGAGCTGATCTGAGACATCGGACGGCAGGTTTTGGTGCTGGGAAATAGACGGTGGGCACGAAGCGGTGTTCGAGTGAAGCGATTCCGATGACGTTGACGAAGAAGGTAGGGTTTGGATGCGGCCGGTGATGAGGGCCAACCGGTCCGATCCTCTCTCCATGATGCGACGCCGTCGTGCGTCCCTGCTGCTACCGGCGGTTGCCATCGGAGACCAAGAGAGAAGAAATCTGAATTCACTGAGTTCCAAATCTTGGATTGTCCTTTCTTTGAAGTTTATTCACGTTATGGTGCATAATTATTGTAGAGCGACAAAAGTGAATCTATACACTTAAAATGAGTGGTAAATATGATTTTACTTTTTCATTGTAGTCATTAATTATTACCCTGAAATTTTAAAGATTTAAAATGGTACCCTTATATGACATTTAGATATGAAGTCAAGTTTTGAGTAAATTTTAAAATTAAAAAAAATCGTGTAAACAAAAAAAAACCCTGAATAGCCGAATTTAGTTAGGTTCGGTCTGAGTTCAAATTATTTACTCAGTTTTATGATTTTACAAAATTGAAACCGAAATGTATTGACTCGATTGTCCAACTCTTATTCATCTTGGCTTAATCCCCATAAGCACCTCTAATCTTGGAAGAGTCTGATACCCCAATGGCGAGCCTCTTTCTTTCTTTCTTTCTTTCTTTCTGGTGTCATATCGTGGGTTTGAGTTTTATGCGAGCGAGATATATACGATAAGAGAGAGGAAGGACTACTTTTTGCATAGCTCATACATCCGATAAATCACAAAAATAAAAGAAGTGTTTAAGATGGTTTTGCGGTTGTACGTGGACTCTTATCTGTTCATAAACATTTGTTTTAACATTAAAAATGGCAAAACAAAGGCATGTATGTAGTCTGTTTGGAATTGATTCGAAAAAACGGTTTTTAGATTAAAACGTAAATAAATTCCAAAAGCAGTTTTAAGCAACTTAGGCAAAATGAGTAACTGTTCGGCAAATGTTGTAAAAACTCATTTTAGAAACTGTTGAAAAGAGTTTTAATGTAAAAAAAAATGACCAACAACGGCATCAAAGAGAACTTTTATGCAAAAGAATGAAAGTAAACAATGTGTGTCCAGTATGTGGTTTAGATGGAGAAACCTTGTATCATGTCCTTCGCAACTACAGTTTTGCCTGACAAGTGTGGGCTCTTTGCTCGTCTAATCTATACAAAGAAGTCAAGTGTTGCGATAGTGTCTATTGGTGGTGGAAGGATGTAAGGGAAGAGTGGACACAGAGGGTTTTGAAGTTTTGGTGACACTTTGCCGGTACCTTTGGAACTACAGGAACGAGTGTTTATTCGTAGGAGCTCAACAAGATGCACTAGAATTGTACTCATCCACCATCAATTTGGTGAAGCAATACAAAGACGCACAAATCAAGCCATCAAAACCTAGCAATTTGATTCATGTTTCTTGGCAGGCCCCTCCGGTAAGTTGTTATAAAATTAACTTTGATGCAGTAGTTTTTGAAGGGGAACATGCAATTGGTATAGGGGTAGTGGTCCGAGGTACGGAAGGCGATTTCTATGCAGGTTTGTCGAAGAAAATGATAAGTTTATTAGAACCTGAATGTGCAGAGGCAATGGCAGCTTCCGAAGCTGTACTTTTTGGATTAGAAACTGGTTTTTGGAACGTAATTATTGAAAGTGATGCAGCAAATGTGATTTCAGCACTTTGGCAAGAAGGAGAGAATTTATCAGTGATAGGCAATGTGACTGATAATGCTAAAATGATGTGTAATAGCTTTCATAGATGTGAATTCAGCCTTATACGGCGCACAGGAAACAAAGTAGTCCATGGACTAGCAAAATAAGTTAGAGTCCTTAATGATTATTGCGTTTGGATGGAAGAGGCACCCGAATTTATAATGCCTGTCATCCAAGACGATGTACCACAACATTAGTGGAATAAAATCGTTTCATTATCAAAAAAAAAAACACATGCAAGATTCGTTGTAAGCAAGAAAATGTATTGTTTTAATTCTCTTAATTTTTTGTATCATCATATCCCCTATTCCACCATTAATACTGAAGATAACTCATAAAAAATTAATATTTGAAAGAAGCGTAAAGATTCAAATTAAAATGTGTATGAATAGCCCTTTCTTCCCCTCCTTTCTTTCTAAATGTCTGCATTGGAGATTAGCGACCCCAAATGGAAGGTCTTAAAAGGGCATTCAACGTCTTTTTATAAACAAAGTAAGCCTAAAGATTTGTGTTTGACGCTGTTACAAAAACTCCCGCAGCTTCTGTCTCAGGATTCAGCCCAAAACTGAATTCGCCGCTAATATTCAAATTGATCGAGCAACCGATCATTCTGGACATGCCAATTTCATCCCTAAAGGGACGTTCAAATCACCAGTTCCTTCCATGTACACGTCATCGATGAAGGTTAGGCTGTGATTGAGGTCGCAGGAGTTAAGTGTGTCGGTTCCGCGTAAATCGAGCAGGAAAAGGGGCATGGTCGCGCGAGGTGGCGTGTAGTCACCGCAGAACAGGTTAACATTGTCTCCAGCTATTGAGTGCTGATTGTCGATTAATACGAAAATGAAGGGTAGAAGGACGAAGATGCCAGGGTTAATGATCAAGATGCGAAGGTTTGATATATGAAATGAGGCTAGTGTTGCCATTGTTGGAACAAAATCCCCCCAAATTCCACCGCAATTTGTTTCAACAATGCAAATGAAGAATTTGTGTGAGACGATTTTTGTAGTGTGTGTTTGTGTAAAGAACAATGGCATGAGCTGAGAACATGTTTTGGGCGACGGTGGTATTAGTGGGTGATGGGGGGGAGGGGGTGATGGGTAACGAATGATGGGGTATTCTGAGAGAGAGAGAGAGAGAGAGAGGAGAGAGAGATTTTGTTTTGTTATGATTATGTTAAGGAAGAGAAAAAATCGAAATAGTGCACTTGTTTTTAATGTTTAATTTTTCATCACTGACAGTTCTACCGTTAGACTTTCTGATGACATCTGTGTCTGTTACATGTCTGACTAATTTGACACAATTTTTAAAACTTAAATATTTCTTTGGTACATTTGAAACGTTTGGTAGTTATGCTGTATTAGGGTGACAAGTACACTTTTGGCATTACTGCTAAAAAAATTATATTCACAAAATGCTCGCACAAAACATTCTCTTATCTCTTACAAATAAAGAAGAAAGATTCTTTCGTTTTTTATTTTTTTTTTGAAATATTTAAACCGAAAGAAATCAATAATCAGAAGTACATACTACCATGCTTAGACTTCAGATAACAAGTTGTGCAGTGATAATTAATGCCGTTGAGGAGGTGAAAAAAGACCTGGATAGAAGTTTGAGAGTCGATGGACTGCAAGTAACTTTTTGCATTATAATAGACCAATTATGACAATAACTCTTCCGCTTAACTAGAAAAATATGTATTGTTAATCGTAATAAATATTAATAGTATGGGTGTATAAACAAGAAGTCAATTCTGATTTGATTTCTGTATCTTAAAAGAAGTTAGAGCAAGTACTGAGCAAGATCCAACGGTTCAAATCCTTCTGGTTTGCACTAAAATTGCTCAAGTAAATCTAAGGTACAAAAAATATGGAATAACATCAAAATGATTTTTAGCAACGAAAGTGAAGTAAAAAATACGAAAACAAAAGCAAAATAACCAACAGGTAGTCAATGACATCATCGTCTTTCCCTTCCTGGAAGTCTATATAAACGACTCCCAGACCGGTGTCTAACTGATGCCCAACCTCAGTAAACATCCCTTGTGCCCCCAATCTACCAGCCGAATATCTCCGACCACCACCGCTAGAACCACCAGATGGAGGACAGAGACACGCAACTCCTGTCACGCGCCGCCGCCAACCATCTCTTCCTCGCCCAGTTCGAGCCCCTCCGAGCCACCCTCCTCACCCTCCGGTCTCGCAACCCTAGCCTCGCCCGCGCCATCCTCCAAACGATCGTCGCCCGCGGCGGCCGCTTCGAATCCATCCTCTGGTCCAACTCCTGCCCTTCCCCTGCCCTCCTCACCCACCTCGCCGTCCTCGAGCTCGTCGAGTTCGACAACCCTACATACCCACTGTGGAGCTTCGATGCCGATTCGCTCCGTTTTCGCGCGGAATTCTTGCTGCTTGTCCACACTGTAGCTTCTAAGGTTTCGGAAAGTCAAAGTGATTTTGGCTCGAATGGTGTTTTGGATCGGGTTTTGGAGCTAGGCTTCAGACGGTTGCGGCCGGATGTGGTTGCTACGGAGGAGGGACCAAGCGAGGGAGTGGAATTGGAGTTGGAGGAAGGGGAACTGATGGGTTTGAGGGGGGTAATTGTTGAAAATGCAGATATTTTTGACATGCTGTGCGGTAATATACAGCAGCTGGTTGGTTGGCAGCCTGAGCTGGACCAGTCGGGTTTGGCAATTACGCTGAGAAGGGAAGGGGAAGGAAAAGGGAGGGAGGAAGGAGTGGAGGTGCTTAGATTGGTGCAAAGGGCTATTCAGAACGTACATTTGGACACGATGAAGGAGTGCTTGATCAATGGTGATGTGGATGGAGCAGTTTCGCATATTCGGTTCCTCCACTTGGAGTATGGCGTGGAAGAAGCTGAGTATCGGTATGTCTAGTTATACTTCTCTGCTTACTCATGTATCCTTGCACTTCTACTGGTTAATAGTTTGATATTGATACATAGATGGTCGATCTATACTGTTGTTTCTTTGGTTTGTCAATTGAAGCTTATTGCAATTTGAAGGCTGATTCTAACAAATGCATATCGAACCTTTTCTTTTGGAAAGTTTCAAAGAATTCGTCATTTGCTGTTTTTTACGTCTGGAGAAGGGGACAATTTTTGCGCGACAATGAATAGTTGGAGTCTATGTATAGTTCGAATACTCTATGAGTGGATCCTTAACATTTTGGACTGTACTGGCATTTAGTTGTTCTGACAACTAAGAAAGCATTATCTGGGCCATTCCAGTGTTCCTGCTCCGGAGGGATCTTCCTGGACACCGATTGGTCGGGGGGTGAGGTGGGGTGGGCGTGGGAGAGAGATACTTGACAAGTGTAAATACTGCAAATGTGGTCATTGGATTCGAGTAAAAAGTTAGAAACATCAACAGCGTAAGTGGATATTAGGGGGAAAAAATACTTTTTTTTTTGTCTTTCCTTGGAGCTGTACCCTGCATCTTCTGATGTAAAAGTAGTAAAAGGATTGTATGATTTGATGGAGTGAGGTTAAAAGTTAAGATGGAAAAGAATGTATTTGGAAGAAATATGCTGTTTGAATTTTTATTAAGTCATAGCATCTCACAAGTTTAAGCACATCAATTATGTGGACATGTAACTTTTATCTGTTCACTTTAGTTAAGACCATTTTAGAGAGCGGTACCCTAGAGTAGCACAATTGATTCACACGGGATCAGAGCAATCCAAAACCCAAGCCCCTAAGCAAATGCTTAAACAACAGTACCTTAGAACTTACCGTGGAGACTTAATGAGCCATTGCGCGAATTGGGCATTAGAGCACAAGTAGACCCTAAGTCACACAATTCGTTTTCCATTTTCTGTTGGATTTCACACCTGATATAGTCGAACTTAGTCAATCATCTGCCTGGATGGCTATGATGTTGAGTTAGTCTAGATCTCCACTCAATTTCGGCAACAGTTTGGAGCTTTCCATGCGTTTTCTGCACCAGGATGATGGTTTCGGCACCAGAATTGTCTGAGTCTCACTGGTTTGGCTCTTTTTGGTTCTGTGTGCTGTTCCTTCAAACTTCTAATCTTGCAAGATGGTGCTTCGGCAACTAGGCGCAAGCAATGTTTGAAAAACGGACTGTGAAAATGACTGGGCATTTTTAGACCGTAACGTCATAGTTAGACTATAATTTTTGTATTACTCGAGATCATAAAAATTAGCAACTCCACACATTTATTAAGAGGTCTTTTAATCTCTTAATATTCTTGTATCTTAATATGATTGAAGTTAGTGAGAGACATAATGATTGCAGTTCGTATTAGTCAATTAGTTGTAATTATGCTTTGTTTGGTGTGTGTGGAGAGAGAGATATGGAAAAACCGAAAAGCAATCACTTCTTTGGTGCGTGTGTGGAAATAGAGTGAGAGAATGAGCGTCTCAGCAATTAAACTTTGGCGGTCCAGACGAGTTTTTCCGGTTTTTAGCAAAAAGAGGAGTTTTTGTCTTCATCCGGACGAAACAAGAATGTGTTGACGGTTTTACAGGTCGCACCTGTGGGTCCCGTCTGGGTTTTAAAACATTGGGCGCAAAGGGTGAAGATGCGGGTCAAAGATCTAACTTCTTTGTTTTCAATAAGTATATATATCGACTCTCTGGAGGTGCTCCTGCTGAGGTACTTTAGATTTGACGCTTTGGCGCTCTCGCTCTATGTGACATAGAGCAGATCTCAAGAAGACCAGTCTCATATCTACCATGGAACCTTTCAAACCTTCAAAATTGCACTCATTTTTTCGCTACTGTAGTCACCACTTTAAAGAAAATGATCTCATCCCTAGAAATGGCGCCGTGGTTTTTTTAAGTGTCAAGTGAACAATTGTTCTAAGGTGTTAGAGAATGGGTCCAACAATGAATAGAGTTAATTTCACCCAGGTCGTGAGTTAAGGATGAATCACATGCGTAATTAGTTTGGAAAACTAGCTGTGATGTCTCTTTGACCAAACAGAATCATGAAAAACATAATGGTTATAACAAAATGACTATTTTACCCATGACTTCTCTTGAAATATTGAAAGAAAAAAGATAAAAAAACTCCCAATCAGATGCCTCTCTTTATGAAGCCGGATGAAAGTGGAGGACCGAACTCTTACTGCCTCCGCCGACAACCTACCACCACCAAAACTCACCTCCAACGACCACCACCACACTGCTTCTCCAATGGAATCCCACCAACCGCTTCTGATAGGTCTCGTGGTGTACCCTTACTTCGTCTCCTCCGCAACCTTGTCGCCTTTGGAGAATGTTCGGAGGAAGAGAGGGAGGCCTAGGAAGTATGGCCCACTGTAGCAGGCTGTAGCTGCTAAGAGACTCTTTGCTTCCTCTCCTGCCTCAAATCCTTGATTTCGCCGTAGGGCTTCAAGGCGGAGATGACCTGTTCCAATAGTGGGTTTTGTATCTCTTGGATGTTGATTTTGTTTTGGGTTTTAATTTTGAGTTATGTTTGGGTTTTGATGGCGGGTTACAGTGGTGGTTACAGAGGCACACGGTGGTTATGGAGGCACGTTATGAAGGGCAGTGGTGTTGGAAATCAGGGTTGGAAAATTAAGGAATTAGGGTTTCAAACCCTGATCTTGAAATTAGGGAATAAGGTTTCGTACCGTAATTTGGAAATTAGGGTTCAAAATTAGGGAAATAAGGTTTTAAAACCTGATTTGGAATTCAGGGTTTCAAACTCTAATATGGAAATTAGTTTTCAAAATTATAGAAATAAGGTTTCAAACCCTAATTTCCAAAGTTATGTACAATGTATACATGCAAGGGTAGTATTGGCATTTTAAAAATATGTATTTATGACATCAATAAAAAAGTACACTTTTTTAACGGGTCAGCGACGGATGGACAAGGTTGATATATTTTCAAAGTTGTTGGTCACGATTGGTTACCTTGTGGAACTTACTGTCCTTGACTGTAATTTAATACTAACCTCAGTATCCTGGGTGTAATTAACCCCAATATATATCATTTACAGCATTCTCCCCATTTAAGGTGCACATATGCACCATTAAACATAGTGCATTGTACTAATAAAATGGGGACCAGAAGCAAGTTAGGAGACTTGAAGAAACCAAGACCTCCCTTAGTTAAGAGTTCGATACCATGTCAATTTACCAATTGCTCAAATAGCTTAAGTAGTAAGTGAATGGGCCGAAGAATGTATATCACGCTTAACAATAACAAAGTTTTAGATCCAGCAGCAAAGAAGATCACACCAAAATCACCCAAGATGGAGAAAAAAAAGATCACAACTCTTGGGCAAAGGGTTTCTGAAGCAAAAGACTCACAGTCTCCTTTTTGCCAAACACGTGACACCACCCTTGACGTTATGTTGTTCCTCTTCCTTAGATGTCTCAATTAAGAGTTTGTTCAGTGAAGAAGACTAAGTAAAGAAAGCCACCTTATTATGCTTTTCAGGTGTCCATATGACCTTTCAAAGGAAAAGCACCTATAAGGTTATCTACAAAGGAGACTGATATTTTATAACCAAGTTCACAAGACACTGAGATCCCACTTTCTGCTCAAAAGAATGCAGCAACCCATGCAACTAAATGATTGACGGTAGTTCCCAATACTGAAAGTTCTCTTGAACAATGGGCTCGAAGAAGCTTTTCTTTTTGAGGAAAGTGATGGAACAGGCAATAAGTGATCCACATCTTTGCATCAGGAATCATGATAAAATTTCACCCATTTTTAGAACCCGCACCATGAACGTGTTACGAAAGAAGGTAGAACGATTTGCTGGTAGGCAATATGTGCCATGTATAGGATAAGTGAAAGTTCGTAAGTACGAATAAGTTGGCTCAGATGTTGGAGCTTAGCAATCTGGCAGAATAGTTTGGTAGGTACAACTGTACAAGTGACGTCATACTGCGATCCTCACAGCATGCGTCATGTGTACGGTTGTACCAAATCACTCTGTTAAATTTCAAAACATACTGGTACTTCCACCTGGCTGCTAAAAAGTATCATCTCGTCTCTGTATCACTTTTTTCCTCACCACATCAACTCTCCTTTGTTGTTCTCTGACTTAAAGCAATCAGTATATCTGCCACATATATTAACCTCTCATCAACTGGTAGCTCTGAAAGTGGAGAGATGTAGAAGGCTCAAAGGAGAGAAAAAAGTTATAATATAAACATGCAAGTTTATTTCTTTCGAAGACAAGGATTGTGAGTTTAGAAATAATGTTGTAAAGACTAATGGCGTTGGAGAGAGCTCCATGGAATCAGAATGTTAGGGCTAGATGGCAGTGAGTCATTTTGCCTCCAATTTTTCATCACACCTTGATGAAGCGTACATTGAATGGCACTGCTTAGGTTCTAGGCGACTGCTTTGCTAAATTGGCAGTTTTGAACACTACCAGGGGCTAAAGTGCCCACGATCAGTTCCCATGTGTATTAGCAAATTTAGTTATGGTTATCTTCCTTACTTTCATTTGCCAATATTTACCGTTCATGGTTGTATTGTTTTGGTTAAATTTTATGTTTATAAAGCTCATTAAAGATATGGAATGCGACAAGACAACTATCTTTCAGAATCAGTTTCTACTAGTAATTTTTTGAGCATTATGAGGAATGATGTCTCCGAAGCTATGCATGAAAGATTAGTGAATGGTGTCCATTGAAAGTAAGGTAATTATAGGATGCGTGAGGAACAGAAGAGTAGTGGATTAAAAGCTTGTTATCTGGGAAGTAAATTGAGCAGTAGACGCTAAAGGAATGTCTAACTTCTCTTTCGAAACAATAACTGTAAGAAAATAATTTTCTCAATATGGAGTTTCTTTTAAAGAGGTGGCAAGCACAATGCTTGATGTTCCCTTTTCTTTTCCTCCTAAAACTTTGAAGAGCTTATATTCTCTTGTTGCCCAAGTATTATAATTGTAATCGCTTGTGATGTTTTAATAGTATGGTTTTGCAAGATCTCCTCAAGAGGGTTTTGTCAGGAAAGGATGAATATGGAGAAACCTGGCTGGCCATGCGGCAAAAGTTGTTGTCGATTTATGGAGAGTCTCTTGCATCAAACTGCTCACATCTTGTTCAAATGATTCAGGTGGATGTTATTTCTTCCTATTGGGGAATCTGGGTGGTAGATACTTGGCTAAGTGGATGATGTTTCATAGATCGTTTGTTTTGTTTTCCTTTCCCTAGTATCTTGATGAGTGAATCTTAATTGATGCTACTTGGCAAATGTCATTATGGTGTCCAATACGTTTCCAATTAGGGACACACATAAATTATGTATATGTATGTATATGGTGACTGATTTAGGTCTAGCACTGGATGAGTTCCTTATAACCCGAACTTTTTGTCATTTGGAACCAACTACATCCTGCATCTTGGTTTCTATAATTGTACTGGCCATGTCCTCATTACCAACGGCTTCCTTTCCTAGAAGTCGGTTGGATTCCCTTCTGTTGTTTCCTTTTCTCTGTCTATGTTTCTGGTTGGATTATAATGAACTTCTGGAGGTGAGTTAATGAATGTGGAAGAGGGAGGATAGAAGGAGGTGCTCGTTTGGGATTTTAGAGCCAAAATATGAAAAGAAAATACTTTTTGATTCAAAATCAATATCAAAGGCAAGATTCCACATCACGATTATTCTAGGCGAAAAATAAATCCTTAAGCTCTTAGAGTGGCAGAATCCAAGCCACAATCTGCTTTATGCTTCAATATGTATGCATAATCTCGCATTTTTCCTAAAATCAAAAGCACTAATTAAGTGAAGAATTTCACAGCTCGGTTTAAGTTATTTGATTAAGGCCCTAATCCAGATCTAGGGCGATTTATTCACGGCTCATATGGATTTTCTAGGGTTAAAGAAAGATGGGGTTTATGGGTTTACCTTTACATCTGAAAGCGAAGTCATATGCGCACACATTAATATGCTCCCTGTAAATTTGACCCATGTACGGTCTCATTGGATGCAGAACTGAATCCTTTCGTTTTAGTGGTGGATCCTCAAGTTTCTTCTCTTTATCAGTCGCTACACTTAGGATGAGGAAATACACAGGGTATTTACAATGTTTGAAGAGCGTGCTGGCATTTGGCATAATGAATGCTTCTTCGGGTAACCATTGGCTTCCATGGTTTTCCCAAAGAATTGGGCCGTGCCTTCCACTCGGTGACGTGGACGGCCCAAGATTTGTTGGGTAAAGGGGATCGGTCTTGTACCTATAAGTAAACATAGATAACCCAATTTTTTCTTTCTTTTGTACCTATTAAAGTTGTTCTTCTTAGATATGTAAGCGTGGAGTTCGAAAATCAACAAAATATAAGGCTTCAATTTTTTGTACTTCTATGTTTGCCTTCAATACCTGATTTGGGTTTGGTACTTAAAGTAACATCATTAATCATCTTCATTCGTTTTGGGACATGCTTGTGGCATTGTGCATTTGTAGAAATAAGAAGAAAGAAATGTAGGATTTTCTGGTACCATACATCACTTGACTTGGATCCTTACTGGGTTTTTCCTCCGGTGCCTGTTATTTGTCCGCTCAATCTCCGTGTTTGTATCCATGTAAATCCTTTTGAAGACATGAATAGCATATATAGCTTTTTGAAAATTCTCCCACTTGTTTTACTTTATGATTAGGCATCAGCATTCGAGAAGAGGATCTATCATCTATACCAGTCAGAAAAGCAGAATTTTAGTCCTTTTCCCCCCTTTTAATTTAATTGTTGGTTGATTCAGTACATGTTTTTACATGATTGTGCATATGTAAAAACAAGAAGAAATTAATGTAGGACTGTCCATTAGTTTGCTTGATTTGGTTCCTTGATTTTCCTTCCAGCGCCTGTTGCTTGTCCACTTGATCTCTGTATTTATATCTATCCAGCATTTTTTTGAAAATATTATTAACATATTGAGCTTTCACGAGATTCGACCACCTTTTCTTTATTGCGAGTATGCTCCATCATGTGGGAAATGGGATCTATAGCGGTCAGGAAAAAGATCCCTGTTCTTGTACTCTTTTCTAGTGTTGGTCGATCGAGAACATGTTTTTAATTTTTGTAGTACTTTGTTCAGAAACAATTCCGCGTAGCTAGCTTAGGTTTATTGCGAAGCAGAGGTAGAGTCTAGAAATTTCATTTACATGTGCTTTTCTGCAGGCTATTCAGGATGGATATTTATCTGAAGATATTGAAACTTACAGACCTTCCGATAGTAACCAGATTCCACCACCACTTGAGCGTCTTGAAAATTATGTAGCCAAACTTAATTGCGAGACCACCAGCGATAAATCATCATTCTTGAAGATGGCAACCTCTTTGTGCATGAGAGACATGTATCACTTCGCTCGTGTTTCTGGATCCCATGTACTTGAATGTGTCATGGATATTGCCCTGTCTGCTATAAAGCGAGAGCAGCTTCAAGAAGTTAGCAACGTACGTACTTATTTTATATGCTTCTGATGTGATATAAGTAGCTTTGTCACTTTTGAATTGCTGGTTTAAGTTTATAGGATCTGGTATGTGTAGGTTCTTTCACTGTTTCCCCGACTTCAACCCCTTGTAGCTGTCATGGGTTGGGATTTACTGTCTGGCAAAACACTTATGAGAAGGAAGCTGATGCAGCTCCTTTGGACCAGTAAATCACAGGTCTTCCGTCTTGAAGAGTCTTCTCTGTATGGTAATAAATCAGATGAGGTATATCATTTTCCACACATGCTTACGATATGAGGTATCGTGGTTCATTATACTTGTATTCTTCACTATTAATCAGGAACATGTGATTAACACACACTTGATTTTTGGCAGGTGTCATGCATTGAACATCTTTGTGATTTCTTGTGTTATCAGCTTGATCTTGCTTCTTTTGTTGCCTGTGTCAATTCTGGCCAATCGTGGAGTTTGAAATCCTCATTATTGCTTTCTGGAAAAGAGCTTATAGAACATGGAAATGAAGTTGCACACTTTGATCCTTTTGTTGAAAATTTTGTGCTGGAAAGACTATCGGTTCAAAGCCCCCTTAGGGTAAGACTGTAGGTTGCACCTATCTATTGAAATGTTACATGTGTGGCATTGAGTGATGTTTGCCTGTCGATATTGCTTCTATGTTTCATTTTTAAGAAGTTTTTCTAGATTTGGAGGGTCATGCAGCTTTTATGTCTCTTATGTCACTGTATTTGAGAGTGGAGTACCATTACTCAACTGATACGTGGATTAGATTTTTGGGTTATGGTATCAGGGCTTGTGTCCTTTTCAGATTAGTTTTGATAATTTCCTTCTCATGAGGGGGAAACTTGGCGCTTCTAATTGGGAGGGCTGTTTTGCGTGAATTGCTTGGTGTGGTTCTACAAAAGTTCATTACTTAAGATGACTTCAAGACAGAAGAATATCATTGTTAATGGCTTCTTCTCCACATGTGTTGGCAGCAATGGTGGTCACGAAGCTTTTTTATGTCATTGCCCAGTTATTTTATGAGTTTTTGGCCCTTTTTGTTTGCTATGTGTGGATTGGCTTCACTTATGCACAGAAAAGATGTTCATTTGTGGGGGTATTGATGGGTAGGAAAGCTTTGGCACCTGATTTTTAAAAAAGCTTGTCTGTGCCTTTTGTAGTGCATATAGCTGGTGAGGATTACGCTTAAGTTGAAGGACCTCTCTTGTCGGGCTTCTTTATATTTACTTGTCGTGTTCATGCATTTGCGGAGCATAATGCAAACGAAAATTCAATCCTTTAAGTGGAGTTGAAGGAGGTTCTTCAGAAGTGGCAGAAGCCATGGTGCATTGCATGGGACTTTAACGTCATATGGTACCCTGGTGAGAGACTTGGGTGTGATTCTTGTACTTGGGATATGCTGGAATTCAACAATTTCAGCGCTTGGGCGGAGTTGTTTGATCTCCCTTTGGAGGGGTGGAGGAGTGTGATATTTGTACTTGAGATATGCTGGACTTCAACGATTTCATCAATTGGACACAGTTGTTTGATCTCCCTCTGGAGGGGTGTAGGGTGCCGGTATTTGATGATGGTATTCCAATTTCCACCGAGTAGGGTGCTTTTAAAGGAGCCTGAATGCCGCTTTCATTTCCTTGATTCCCAAAAGAAGCGGTTTCCTATTTGTTTAGTTGGAAGCATGTGAATTGCTCTCAATGGTGCTTGTTTGCAGACTGCAGAAGTGATTTATTGGTTATGTCAACATCATCCTTTGTGGCTGCTGAGAAATTCCTGATGCAGTGCTAATTACTATTAAGTGTGCAGATTTTAGAGTCAGAGTTTTGTAGTTTATGCAAGCTGGAGTGAATCATTGAGTGATATTTTTAGGTGCTGGTCACTCTATAAGAGGAGTAGGAAAGAGAAGTTGTGGGATTTAATTCCCCTTTTGTTCATTCTGGTGTTTATGGTTGGCATGCAATTATAGGTGTTTTAAGGTTTTGAGTTATCGGTGTCAAGGGTTAAGGCCCTTTTCCGGTCTCCTCTTTTTTCTCTGGTAGGTGGATAGATGTTAGATCCCCGAGGCTTTTGCTTTATTCTTCGGTAGCATATCCCCTCATAGAAAAGAGAATCTGAAGCACTCTTCAAGGTCTATAGGTTCTTTGGCTGAGGGTGCATGTTAATTGATACTTTGATTACATAATTGTTCTTGGTTATGCTCTGTGGGTGCTTCATTTTTGTGGATAGCGTGGTGTGTTGGAGGGGTTGCTGGTGGTGGTGTCTCTTTTGGTTGCTTCTGTAAGTCTCCTGAATGAAATATTGACACCCTAGCACCATAAGGCCTGCCGCGCAAGAAAAAAATAAAATAACAGTACATTATAGGTTACAGTTGGAAGTTCGATTAACTTATTGCAGATTTGGCCTTGTGTGGTTATGCAGCTTGCCTGTTTATGATCGATATAGGGTGAAATCTGAATTGGTTTCACGTCTACGGTCATTGCTCTTTTAAACGTTTTGTTGATTTTCCGAGACAACCTACCCTCCAAAACCCTAACTCCTTTGTTTTTTGTATCACTCTCTCTCCAAGACCCTAGACCCCCCTTTCTATTCTCTTCGTCTCTCACACACATGCACGCACACACACACAGACACACAAAAGAACTCCGCCATATAAATAGGGTTGTAAGCTCTCAAATAAGTACAAGTTGGCATCTTTTATCACCCACCCCCACCCACCCAAAAAGAAAAATAAATAAAAGATAATAAATCTGCAAGGTAATTTTAACTTTCAGTCACTTGAATTCTGCTTTCTAACTTACCTCCAATTTGAAGTTTCTGTCAAATTGATCTAAACTGAAGAGACAAGATTTGGTTTTTGTCATGAAAAGTGAACAAATAATACGCTAAGCTTATAGCTTTCCTCGCTGAATAGATGGAAATGGAGAATATCAAATAATACGTTATTTCTCTTTGCATTAGAAATTTGAGTGGATAAGGCAAAATTAAGCCCCACTGGTCTGGAACAGCTATGATTGGCTGACAGACTTTGGAGAAGAACAACTCTAAAAGTAGAGATGAAATGGCATCAAGGAAAGTGAAATAGGGAAAAGAAATATATAATTGAGTAATCGGTTTTTGGAAGGCTGCAGAATCTTAGGATTGAGGCAGAGGTGGAATAGGGTTTGGTACGCTTTATAACTTAATCTTTTGAAGTTATAGACATACCCACCCCGGCAAAATGAAATGGAATCAATTTATTGACCGATTTGTATGGGATATTCATGTGTTTAATCTTTCAAACCTGGCTGTTTGTTCTTTTAACAAAATATTACTTCTCATTTTTTGGGTAGAGCTGCCTGCTTCTTTATTTCATCTATTAGGTAGCAATCAGAATGTCATCTTTAACATTTATGTCTGGTTATGGAACCTGTATTCATCTCTATTCTTGATATATGACATATTGGTAATGCGGTAGTCAATTAGATGTTTATCTATTTTCTGTTTTGTAGGTTTTGTTTGATGTTGTTCCGAGCATAAAGTTTCAAGATGCTATTGAACTGATTAGCATGCAGCCGATTACTTCAACACCAGCAGCCTGGAAGAGGTGCACAGATGCAAGTTCCCTTATATAGCACCTTCTGGCCCTATGCCTCATTTTCTCATTTTTCCTTTCAAAGTTGTGATTTAATTTTCCGACATTCTGTGGAGCCTGTGGAACTTGTTGGTTTGAAACTACATTATTTGAACTTTAATTTTCTTAGTTAAGCAGCGGGCTCGTTTGCATGCTTTAATTGCGTCATGAATGTGCACTGATCCCGTTTATTTTTCTTTTTTCATTACTTTTTCCCAGTGGCTAAGTTATACTTGTCCAGTTGTTTTTCCTCTTTTTACTTTTTTTTAATACAGTTTTCGCTTTATACATTAATGAAAACATGATGATAAATGAGTCTTTTACCTTGTATATACTTGCCAAGGGTCTTTTACCTTGTCTACTTGCCATGGGTGGATGGCCTCTCAATTAGCATGGCTGGTACCTTGCTAATGTACCTTGAATAATTGGACACCAAAACTTTTGCATCTAGATTATGGAAGTCCTACCTTGCAAAATTACTCATTATGACGCTTCTTACAGATTTGTATATACATGTGTATGGGCTCCTCTTCTTGTCGATGAGTTTCGCATCCTCTACATGCTTGTTTACACTTCTTACTTTATATGCTTAAATACATCTAACATGTTTGTATGTTATAGGTTGCAGGATGTTGAACTTATGCACATGCGTTATGCTCTGGAATCTGTTGTTCTTGCCCTGGGAGCAATGGGGAGCAGTATAACTGATGAAAGAAGAAGCCATCAAATGGCTTTGGGCTATTTGAAAGATCTGAGGAACCATTTGGAGGCCATAAAGAACGTTCCACGCAAGGTTTACATGCATTACATTCATCCCTTTGCTATTTGTTTTTCCAGGTTGTAATGGCAGTAGTTTTCGTTATTTGGTCATGTTAGATTTGTCAACATGATAGTACTTTTTTGACGGGTTAAGGTCAAGACGATCTCTTACCTAAGTTGCCAAAGGGTTGTTGGTCTTAGACCTATTTTTTCTAAAATGGAAAACCGAAAACCCCAAAGATATGCACCAAAACTTTGCCTTGTTTGCTTGCTTATTAAGTAGGTTTTGTCAACAAATTATTTGCGCTAATGAAAGTAGACATTTCTGAAAACAAGATTGCTAATGGTTGTTATAAGGATGCCTTTCTTGAATGTTTTCATGAATAGTTTCTTCTACCCCCGCGTACCAGTTTCACATTGTTATGCAGGTACTAGTTGCCAAAAAAAAAAGGGAAAAAAAGAAATGCAGGAGGATTCATATCGTCTGTTTTCTTAAAATGTTGAACTTGTTCTCAGAACATTAGAAAAGGATTTTACCAAATATTAAGACTATCTCCAATTTTCTTCCACAGCCAGATTAAAATTCCTTTGCCCTCGACTCTTTCCGAATGAAGTGTTGTAGTGTATATTATTGAGGAAATGCAGATCCTTTGAGGGTCATTTTCTGTAAGCATCAATATAGTTTCTTTTAAGCAGGATTTTTTCACCTTATCTAAGCATTGCCTTATATACTCTTCTAATATACTTGAGAGCTACACAACCTAATGCGAATTGTTAGCTGTAGTTTGGATCGAGTGTGATGGTCTACATGTGTACTGCAAATGCTTGAAGTTAATTTTTTTGGTATAGTTTCCTTTATTCGGGTTTACTTAAATAATGGTCAATTGTTTGTGCAATGCAGATATTGATGGTGAACATTATTATCTCAATGCTTCATATGGATGAGCTATCTCTCTACTTGACACCTTGTCCTCCAACAGGGAGCCATTCTGAGATGTCCAATACATATGGCGGGGAACATGCTGACGTTGCTACTCATGAAGGTGGAAATAAGATGGTTGTTTCTTTCACGAGGCTGCTTCTTGATATACTGCGGCAGAATCTTCCATCAGCCATCATTGAACAGGAGAATGCAGTGAATGGCAATATATCTGCTGATGGAAGACAAGCATTAGATTGGAGAATTCTGAATGCTAAACGTTTCACTGATGACTGGGAATGGCGCTTGTCAATTTTGCAGCGCCTTCTGCCATTATCTGATCGCCAGTGGAACTGGAAGGAGGCATTGACTGTACTGCGTGCAGCCCCATCTAAGCTGCTCAATCTGTCAGTTTGATTTACTGTAATGTTACTTCATGATTTGCATGCATGGTTTACATACTAAAGCTACACTGTGAAGCAGTACCTAACATTTAATATTTCTTGTATGTACCCAAATGGCCCAAATGCTTTTATGTCTAATGAGACTCTTTTTACCTGCTTATCGTTGAAAGCAAGTGAAGAAAGTCCATGACTCTAATATTCTGGATTAAGCTTTTGATGGTTTTGCTTCAACAAAATAGTGGCGTGGCTTTCTGGATTTCATTTCTTTATTTACTAAGAAAGAGAGGTCAAAGTGATATCACCTGGTTGAATTCGCTTGAGGACCTTGAAACTACTTTGTGGTGAAAGAACTATATTGTTGATAAATAAAGTTTCAGGACTTCTTGTAAAAGTTAAAAACTTCAATACAACTGAGATTTTGTGGTAGTTTTGAGCTACTAAAGGTAAACAACCCAGATTATTTAAATCTTTGGCAATCTACTTACACTTTGCTACTATGTTTAGCAATCTGACAAGTTATAATTAGAATAGCAATTAGATTAAAGGTCTGGATCCTAGATCGCTTTCTCCTCCCATTTTATGTTGGAAGCTAAAGTCAGATTGATCAGCCTTGCATACGCTAATTACTTTGCAATGTTGGGAGATAAAATAGGAATCTGTATTAGTTCACAAATATCTGGAAATAATTGAATGAAGCATATCATTTGTGATGGCTTTCATGGAATGATTGAGAATGGTGAATTGACGACTTGCTGAGGAAATTACATCGCATTAATTAATATGAAATAAAGAAGCAACAATAACAACTTTGATAGGAAATTAATGTCAAGAAAGTGCCATGCTCATCATTTAGGACAACTCTCAAGCCTAAACAAGCATAGTCATGTGCATATCTATGTTTCTCAGTTTCCATTACCTCCCCTTCAAATTTCTCTGTCTTGCTAAGTTTCTGCATCTACATTCACTGAAACTGATGTTTGTTGGGCAGTTGCATGCAAAGGGCAAAGTATGATATTGGAGAAGAGGCTGTTCATCGTTTTTCTTTACCTCCAGAAGACAAGGCAACACTTGAGTTAGCTGAGTGGGTAGATAGTGCCTTTAAGAAAGCATCTGTAAGATCCAAACTCGTGACTTAGCAAAAGTTTTAGCAAGTATCAAACTCGTGATAGTGACCAGGAAAAAAAATGTTCAAAGTCGTACCTCTACATGGATTGCATTTTTTTGTTGAGTTCTGTTGCTAACAGTTTGAGACATGGTTCATATTAAATTATGTTTGGCAGACCTTGTTTTTTGGGGGTGTGTAGTCAAGTGTCTGAACTTCTGAATTCACATATTGTTTTCTTGCTTTAGCAAGTAGTACTGGCTAACGTTTATCTGACATGGCGAAGACTACTCTCTGTTTAAAAGGAACAGTTGAACCAAGAAGAAAGTTTAGTGTCTTGAAAATTTTATAGCACCTCTTGAGAAATTTTGTTTGTTTTCACGAGAGTGTGCTTTTTTCCCTTTTCGATTATGATGTTTCTATGTTTTCAAAACTATTTGTTTAGCATCTTTGTCAGCTCTCCATTTAGTACAATTGCCTCGCATTTAGTGCAGTGCTTTCTTGCTGTTCCTGGATAATGATTGAACTACTGGCATTAGGCTGAGAGAACCAATCGTAGTCTAATTATTTTGATAAGTACAAGTTGTATGGCCCGATTGGTTATGGGGCGCGAACCCATTTACTGTTGATGTACCCAGAGCAATCAAGATATTAGCAACCCGTACTGCCCATGCCATACAATAACGAACCACCTGACCACAGCGCAGGGCGAGCAAAAAATAACTTACTTATTGCTCAAAGACTTGACTTGCAAGATTTATACTTCTGCAGTTAGTTAAATACCTCTACAAATGATAAATAGATCTGACTTATTGAAATCTTGAGATGCTAAGACTTCTTGGTAAAAAGTCAAGCTAAGTGACTATATATGCGCATAATACTGTCAGTTACTATTTTTTTTTTCAATTTCTGTTTCTGGTGGCTTAATTTGTAGCGTTATACGGGGCAAACTTCAAAGTGCAGAAATTCATTCGTTGCCCCATATGTTACAGCTCTGCATAGGTTATATTGCCATAAGACAACATTCGTTACCTCATGCTTTTCTGAGTGAACCTTTTGACTTGCAGAACTTTCTCCGTAGTTTCCTTCTGTGATATATTTAAGATCTTAGCATTAAATATGAAGTTACCTAAAAATGGGGATGTCCTTTTTGCATCCTTTCCCAGGTGGAGGATGCAGTTTCTCGTGCTGCTGATGGAACTTCCATCGTCCAAGAATTGGATTTCTCCTCTTTACGCTCTCAGTTAGGTCCTTTGCCAGCAGTAAGTGCTTATTCCTTGCCATTTTCTAGTTTATGCGATATACAACTACCTGTCTACGTTTATGAAAGTCGTAGGCTGACATTTTTTCCCCCTTCCAGCTGCTTCTGTGTATTGATGTTGCCGCAACTTCTTCAAAGTTCACAAATATGTCCCAAAAGCTTCTTGATCAGGCAATTGACATAACTATAGATGTGGAAGTTATACTTGTGGATTCAGCATTATGCTACTCGCACCTCTCTCTTGATTGGATTTAACCTGTCTACATGCTATACATAAAAAAAAGGAAATTTTTGTCTTTGAGGAAGCTGAAACCTCTAGCTATTGCATTTCTTATATCTGAAGAGTTGATCTTTGGGAGATATTGCAGGAAACTCCATGGTCTTGTCTGATGTGTGTGTATATATTAACATTGACAATTTCTTCTCTCTACTAGTGCTATGAAATCTTTGCATTTATAGCCTGTTCAGTTTGTCATACTGGCTTGCATAGAAATTGTAGGTCATAACCAAGACGTTTCTGTTGAAAGGTTACATCCAAGAAATTGTAGTTTAGGACAATGTTCAGAAGCCAAAGAAATTCATGTGTGAGATCCTGAAGTAGCAGAAGTTTAACTTGTACGTCTTTGTAGAGGGGACTTGTTTTCCCAAGCAAATATCTTTGCAGGGTACCTGGGTATGCTTAAAGTATTGCCTTCCTGGTAGATATGGTGTTAGTTATAGGCGTGTACGTTTCTGCAAATCTTAGAAATTTGCCATCAGAATATTTTTGAAGAGACGTAGATGATATGCAAGGCTTAGGCCATGTGGAAATTCCATAAGTAACTCCAAATTGAGCTGTTATGATTTTGATAAACATTATACTGAAAAAAATTGGATATTCTTACGAATATGTAGTAAATAACAGTACAACACTATTGATGATCTATATATTACACCATTTTTCTATGCAGTTATACTGAAGAAATTTAGTATCTTTACAAGTACGTAGTAAATAATACCGGATTGATGATCAATATTACACTCAAGTTGCTGGATTTTGTGGATTTTGTAAGTTAGACATACCCAGAGCAGCTAGAAGAAAAAGGAGTCTTTAAGAGAGAAACAAGAAAGAAAAGAGCTTGGGGGGCGGGGAGATCCATCCCGCTTTTTTGAGAGGACTAAGAGTTATTGCGTCTGAAACCCCTTTACTGAGATTCGTTCAGCTTGGAGGGAAAAGGGTGAGGCCAGTGGAGGTGAAGTCCGAGGTTGTTGAGGTGCTGGGATAACTTTGCTGCGATCTTCCATAAAGAGACCAATCAACAGCTTCATTCAATCGTTTTGATATGGCTCCTTCAACAATGAGATGGTTCAGAGTTGGGGCTTGAGGTTAGGGTCTTGAATGTGGAATTGGAGACTGATGGGAAGATGCCGAGTCATCAGCATCCCGGCGAATGAACATGGGAGGGTATGGAAGAAAATTGCAATGTTGTTCCAGATTTTGTTTGCGCAAAGTATCAGTGTGCATATAAGAAGGTGGCGAACTGCCTTCGTGGCTGGAGGAACCACTGATTGTATAGGTTGTACAAAGGGCAACTAGTCACTACTTGACATAGTTGTCTTGTCGTGTCCCCTAAAAAAGATTCTGGATTGCCTTGTGGGATCAGGGTGCCTATCTCATTCTCGTCTGTCAGCGTGCTGAAATTTCAGTCAGAGAGCTGAAGAGCGTTCCTCTTTCGAGTAGTCATCGAGCTTGGAAGTCAAATGAGTTTTGGACCAAGGAATGAGTTTTGGACCAAGGAATGGGGCCCTTCACTGGATTCCTATTGCTCGAAGGAGATGGTGTCCAGCAGATGGAATTAGATACTGTAGAGCGCTGGATAAAAGTGTAATGCTCTGTATCTAGAATTCTGTCTTGGGCATTATTTCCAATCCGTCCGCAAAAGTTAACTGAACTCCAATGTAAATCATTGCAGCAGTTGTTATGACTACTTATAAACTTCAATCAGTTTAATAGTTTTCCCCAGAGAGGAGACTGCCAATAATTTCCTCTCACAATTCTCCATCTTCCTAAGGAAAGTTTGACAATCTCCCTGGCTTCCTGCATATCCTGAATAGCAAGGGAATGAGCAGAAGTTGTGCAAGAAAGAGAATACCCTGGTACATATGTTGAACAAGCGCAGAAAAGAAACGAACTGAATTAAGGATCTTCATACGGTAGACAATAGCATGATTGATTAATATGCTTGCACATGGGCAATGACGTAAGTGAGCCACCACAGAGTGTCAAGAAAATATGACGTCAAGCTCAACGCTCTTATGCTAATACGTCTACCTTCGGAGCCGGGCTGTCCAACAAACAGCCTGAAAGCCGACTCTTTGTTTCAGCTTCGTGCTCTGGTGTCGAGTCTTGATCCCTGGTGACTCTTCCAGTTTTTCAGCTCAGCTTAAAGTTACAGGTCAGCAATGCAATGAGCAATTAAGTGAGAGACCTATGATGACAGTTTGATAATATTTGCAGCAGCAACCTTGACGTAAAAGACATGGCTTTATCAATTGAACCAGTAATTGAGTGAGAAGAATTTGGTTTTAGTAATAAAAAGCATATAAACCAAGAAAGGTTTAAATTCAAGGACACTGACAGTGTGGGTGATCATTAAATTAAAGTCGTATTCTGAAAGGAAGCATAGTATGTTAGGTGCCTACTATTCTATTGCTTCTAGGATGTAAAACTTACCATGTCTTTTTAACTAAGAGAACTGTAAGTCTCTAACTAGAGAGTGGAGATGACAGTAATTGAAAGTGAAAGTAACTCTAGATAGAGATGCATATGATGCTGCCCTCGACGGTGATAGCACCTCCCCTTCTTTCTCATAGGCTCACATTGACACTTTATGCTCTTGCATTTCCCATAGGCTCATATTGACGCTTTATGCTCTTGCATTGTTGTCGTCCTTGAACAGCAAGATATCAAACCTTTTTTTATAGTCTTTTCTTTTTCTTGGGTATAAGCATTTATTGAAGGAAAGTAAATGATGTTTTATCTTGAGAGAAATCAAGAGCTGAAATTGATACGACTTAAATTTGTCAAATGCAGGCTCAAGTTATGTTGTCTGAGATCTATCCTGGTGGTTCGCCAAAGATAGGTTCATCTTATTGGGACCAGATTCATGAAATGGGAATAATTTCTGTAACAAAGCGTGTTCTCAAGCGTCTGCAGGAGTTGTTGGAACAGGTGATACATTGGATATCTGTTTGTTGAATTGTGTTCATGTTAGTTTTCAGATCTTCATCAATTGACTGTGGATAATTGAACTTTCATGGGAGCACATTCTCTCCATAGTATGGAAGCCCTAACAAATGGTTATTTTAATCAAGTGGCTAGTCACTGTTTTGTCCAACATGCCGATTTGGAGATGATAATCTTTCCTACTCGTGACGCTAGCCTTTCATATTATACGGAGCTTATGTTTCTCTGTTTGTCCGAATAATTGTTTTTGCTTCAGTAAAATATGCAGTACATTGGAGTAAGTGAAAAGAGAGGATACCGAAAATAAGGGCTTGTTCAGACAAAATTTTCCACACTTTTCTAGATTATGGAGAATTTGGTATAATGGATAAGTCTGTGGTACTTGGTTTCTAGATTATGGAGAATTTGGTATAATGGTCCGGGCCCATTAAACTCAATGGTGGTCGTGGCTGATCATGGTTACTGCAGGAAGAGAAAAAGTAAAGCATTTAAAACCAATCGGAAAATTTATAAACCGTGGACCAAATATCGACTAGTATGAACTAAAAGCTATCTTTAAATAGAAGTGACAAAGAAGGAGATGCTCACAAATCTGAGTAAGAAAAACACTGGAAAGACACGGATCTAGAGATCGCTGGCAAGGCTAGAGTGGGGATGATGGATTTGGCTTTGGCTTTGGTCAGTGAAAAAGTTAGTTTAGATCTGTAATTTTTTCATGGCGTCCTAGGGGTAATTGTTGGGTTCGGCGGTCATGGTGTTGGGCGGCGTGTTTTCTGTTTGTTGATGTTTCTGGGTGGTGGTGGATGTTGGGTCGTTGTGACTTGTAGTCTTAGCTGTTGTGTTGGGTGGCAATCATGAGGTGGTGGCAGTGGGGTTGGGTATGGATGGCAGATGAAGATTGAATGGTGATCTCAACTCGATAGGGAAAAAGAGAACTAAAACTTCCTTTTTGGGTTTCTAGAAACCAGCCGAAAATGAAAGCTCTTTCCGGCGAAACTGTAAATGAAAACTGGAAAATCATTCCTACTCCCACCCAAGTTATGGATGTTAGGTAGATACCGGGAGCCAAGTGTCCACCATGAAGGAAGACACATGATGAGCCCAACTTGACCTAGAAGCTTAAGCCAATAAGGCTTGGTTTCATGCAAGTACGTATGCCCAATTTATTTTCCACACTTTTACTCGACGTGGGACTAACTCCACTCACCCATTACCGAAGCTCCCTGTCGCGTCCTGCTCTGCCACAAACTACCATTCTTCTAAGAGCCACCGACACAAGTGCATGGCCCAGGTTGCCAACCATGGGATCTGATACCACAATAAGGAGACCTGTGTCCTCCAAGATGGCCCACATATGCAGGATGAGCCTAACTTGACCTAGAACTTAAGCCAATAGGACGTGGTTCCAACCAAGTTCATAGACCTGGCAAACGGTTCAACCCGCCGGGTATGGGTAATACCAGGACAGGTACGTCTAAAACGGGTCTGAGCAAAAATTACCCGGTTTTTTCCGCTAGCACTTCTCTATACCCCCACATACCCAGGCGGCGGGTAGTCCCTTGGCTAAAGCGGCCAAATTTGAGATTTTTGTTCTATATTATCTTTACAATCGAATACCAAAGCTCCTGCCCTAACTAAGAGAGATCCGAGTCTCCTGCAACTTCAGTAGAGCCACTTTCCTTAGTCAACTCACTATGGAAGCTGTTCAGTTGAGATGCTTCCTTTCCTCGAGTTAGTCTCATCTTTAGTTTAATTGGTAGGCCAAGTGCCACCTTGCTCTATAAGACCAATTTCATTTTTGGCGGATTATGTACAAAAAAGTAAGTATGCATTTGGACAGTGAAGAGTGGATGGTGCCGGTGTGGCCGGCAACGAGATGGAGAAGGTGATTGCGATGGTCGGCGGTGATTCTGGAAGTGGACGGCAATGTTGTGGTTAAGGACCGGCAGCGAGAAAGTGGATGGCGGAGCTGCAGTGGGCTGTAGAAGTATATGATTTTTAAGTGAGAGATAGAGAGAGGGGCAGCGACTTAGATGAAGTGCGTGACTGTGTGAGTGGGAGTTACAGAGAGGTGGGGGCCGCAGCAGAGATAGAGAGGAGGGATGGGCGGTGGCTGAGAGATAGAGAGGAGGGAGAGATAGAGATGGAGAATATATTTCCAAACCCTAAAGCTGGTCTAACCTATATATGCCATCAAAATTAGGGTGAACCCAGGTAACCTGTACCCAACTCAATCCGACCCTGAATTAAGGGTCTGTTTGGGTTCGGGTCAAATCTAGCGAGTCTTGATTTTCAATGCCTATACCTGTTCTTTTTGCAGCCGGTTATGGGCATTTTTTTGGCCAGGTATACAAGTACATATGCCGAACTTGTTTTGCCAGGTCAACGCAGCTCCACTCGTGCACCTCAACAAAGGAATTATAAAGTTCTGTTTTTACTTTTTCCTTCCATTCATAGCCTGAATGCCTTTATTTATCGAAAGAGGAGAACAAATGGTTCTGTAGAATCAAAGCTTTTCTCACCAGCTTAAATGGTTTCAATTAGCTAAACCAGGTGATATGCCTTTTATGTTGTGAAACCATATCATTTTGTGATATATAGGCTTTTGTGCAACCCTTGCATTAAACATCGATTATCATCATCCCTACTTTATTGACTACTATATAGAGGCTAGTCCTCTTCACTTAGTTCTTTCAAGTCGACGTTGTGTACAATAAGCTTCTCAACATGCCAATCTGCTCGTTCAGGATAAACCTCCCGCTCTACAGGCCATTTTATCCGGGGAGCTGATTGTTTCTTCATCTAAGGAGTTGCACCGACAAGGACATAGAGAACGTGCTCTTGTTATGTTACATCAGATGATTGAAGATGCACACAAAGGGAAGCGACAGTTCCTGAGTGGTAACCTTTATCTATTGCTTATCCTTTGCTACTATTCTTGTTGTTGCTGACTTATGAAGTATCCAATTGTAGTTGTTCATTCGTTACTGTGTTATGTACCACAGAAAATGCTTTTCCAAGGCTTTTATTTACCTTCCAAGTTTTCAGGTAAGCTTCACAATCTTGCAAGAGCTGTTGCCGATGAAGAAACAGAAAGGGATTATTTGAATGGGGAGGGTTCATATCCTGATCGAAAGGCTGTTCCTAGTTTTGACAAGGACGGGGTTCTTGGGCTTGGGTTGAGAGCCTTGAGACAATCAATCCCAAGTTGGCTGCTGGTGAAAACACTGCATATTCTGCCAGCTATGATGCAAAGGATGCTGGAAAGAGTTTATTTGTCACATTAAATTCTAAGGCCACAACCTATCTTTCACAATTTATTCTTCATATTGCCGCGATTGGTGACATAGTCGATGGGACTGATACGACCCATGATTTCAACTATTTCTCACTCGTTTATGAGCGGCCTAAAGATGTAAGGTTCTTGAATGCTTTTGCAGTAACTCATATTTATATTTCTTTTTTTTGTTGACAAACAAAAACCATTTAGAATGGTGCCAAACTGGAGTTGCAACCCTATAAATGAAAAAAAAAATAAAAATAGGATCACCTATCTATAGATCTCCCATAGCTATCCAAATATAGGAAAAACGCTTCCTTGGAGCCTTGAGAAGATATTTCGTGCCAACAAGAAGGGATTATTTGAATAAAGACGGCATTAAGCTTAGCGAGGGACAATTTTGTCTCCTCACTCCATAATTCCTTTTGCTTCATAGACAACTATAAATGGAGAACTTCCTCCTCAAGTGAACGAGCTCTGCTACGACTCAATCACTGAGTCCAGAATCAACCAAATGTTCCAGATAGACTAAAATTGATTTTTAAATCTCACTTGATCAGACTATGCATCAAAAGGTAATACACATTCTCCACTTCATGCTCTCAAGTAATTTCTTGCTAAAATGAACCCTTTATATATGAACTTCTTTAGCTTTACTCGGTACACCATATGTGTCCTCTTCTGTTTGACTTTTTTTCTGGTTAATTTAAATGCACATGTTGATTTACTTATTCTAATTGATTTGAATCTACCAGTCGTTGCTTTTATGTAATGCTTTGAAGACGAAGGCAGGATTGATGCTTCTTTGTTTTATTTGAATAACTCAGAATTCATGCTATTGGCCTTTTTGTTGCAGCTTTTAACTCGTCTTGTCTTTGACCGAGGTAGCACTGATGCAGCTGGAAAGGTAGCTGTACTCATGTGTGCTGATTTTGTCCATGAAGTAATATCTGCATGTGTACCTCCAGTATATCCTCCACGATCTGGTCATGGCTGGGCATGCATCCCCGTAACTCCTACCTGTCCTAAGGGTTATCCAGAATGCAAAGTTCTTTCTCCATCTTCTAGGGATGCTAAACCCAATTCTTATAGCCGTTCCTCAGCTACACCTGGAGTCCCTCTGTACCCTCTTCAGTTGGATATAGTTAAGCATCTTGTTAAACTATCTCCTGTGAGGTCTGTATTAGCATGTGTTTTTGGGAGTAGTATATTGTACCATGGGAGTGACTCTAGCATATCGAGTTCCTTGAACGATGCTTTACTCCAGACACCAGATGCAGACAGATTGTTTTATGAGTTTGCTCTTGATCAATCAGAGAGGTTAGTTTCTACAAAATATATTAAGATTGGCGAGTTGCAACTTTTCTGGTTTACATAATTGTTATGCTTTTGACGAATAGGTTCCCAACCTTGAATCGCTGGATACAAATGCAAACTAACCTTCATAGAGCTTTGGAGTTTGCTGTGATGGCTGAACAAACGAGTAATGAAAGCGAAGGGAAACCAGAAGCAAAAACCTCTATCAAACGATTCCGTGAGCACGACAGTGATTCTGAGTCTGAAGTTGATGACATTGCCATTACCACTAGCAGTACAGTTCTGTCGGACACAAATAATCAAGGCAGTGTAGCTTCCGAGTCTTGGCATGAATCTCTACTGTCTGAAACTGCTGGACCTGATACAACAGTTTTCCTTTCTTTCAACTGGGAGAATGAGGGGCCCTATGAAAAAGCTGTGGAACGGTACTATGATTCTTTTGTTTTGCATGCTCTATGATTACTTTTTTGTTGCTTCGTCCTTTTTATCACTGTCTATATTTGCTTTAGGGCTCGTGCACATCTTAGTTGTTCTATCACTTGGACACTTGGGTTATTTTACTCCCTAAATGGAAGCACCTTATTTGAATGCTGGCCTAATTAAAGATACGGTTTGAACAGTTTGTCGATGACCTTCTGTTTTTGGTTTTTTGTTTTGTTGTACTTTATACACACCGACAGCCGTACATGTATATGTATATATACAAAATTTGGGGGTGTGGGGGGTTGGGGGTGAGGAGGGGGTGGGCTGGGGTTTGGGTGGTTGTATGGGAAGTGCTTTAGCCATCAAGTACTTGAGACTAAACTAAGTTATTTGTTTGAGGGAAATTTTCTGACCTTGTTATGGATATACACTGAACCTCTCAGTAATATGTTTCATTTTGATGGGACTCGTGTAGTGGAGGCTCTTTTTTGCCTTATTTCTCCTATGCTTGTTCTGTCATTGTAATTGCCATTGTTTGGTCTTGTTTGGATCTATATGTTGCCTGGTGACTGTTTATGACCGCTCCATAGAGACCTAGCCCAAAGTATGTAGTGGAGCTCTTTTTTTGCCTTATTTCTCCTATGCTTGTTCTGTCATTGTAATTGCCATTGTTTGGTCTTGTTTGCATCTATATGTTGCCTGGTGAATGTTTATGCCCACTCCATAGAGACCTAGCCCAAAGTATGCCGTGATTATGTTATCCTCTCTTTCGTCGCTTTGAATCGGTGTGTCTCTGTATTCAGCTTTCCTAATTATAAAATTGTGTGCAATTAGATTGTTGTTTTAGATTGAAGATTCAGTTTTAGATTCCACTAGTTGGATTTGCTATCCTACCTTATGTTGTTATACTACCTGCAATGCTTACAGCTGTAAATAGGAGATATTTTGATATTCTGTAGTTCTTTAGTATGTCTGTCTAAATTCTGTTATGACAACATTCCGTCTCCTTTTCCCTGGTACCCACACCAAGTATGTCAGTGTTTGGACTAGGCCTTATTAGACCATTCCAACAAAGACTGGGTTGCCCTCCGTTGTCTTTGGAGCTTCTGCTTTTGAAAAACAACTTGAGCTGCTAAAAAAGAGTTTAGGACTGAAAGATAGAGAAGAGGCGAAGGGAGGCAAAAAGAAAGAGTGAGATAGAAGGAAGAATTGTAAAGAAGACTCAGCTTTGTGTCCGAAGTTGTTAATTATGCATGGATTTATGGACAAGTCAAAGAAGTGTTAGTAACATCTATGGGGGGATTCTAATTTCAGCAACAGCAGCCTTCCATCTCCCCAACCCTGCAATAAGCATTTTCTTACCCCTAGTCTTTATTTTGATATGCTCATTGTGAATGGCTGCAGAAGCACGCCTTATGAGAAAGACTTGTTTAAGTAAGGCGTCGTCCGCTTCCGTGCTTGAGGCTAATAGGCAGCTGCATGATTTCGTGTATGAGGCCACCTGCTTTCATTATTTTGTGCCTTTTGCTTATTTATATCAGTGGATTGTCATCAACTACAATAGCACTTTATATTATTATGTTTCAACATATTCTATTTGTTAATGACCTGTCGGGGTTAAGACCTAACACTCCTGCTTCTACATGACTACAATCTTTTATGGAAATATCTTCCACCCGGGCATAACTACAGCTGTTGGTCTTTATAGGGATTCATTGCGGCGCTTTACTCCGGTGATGCAAACAAAAGATTTCACTTGTTTGGTAACTAGCTTTTGTGCTTTGGGTGAAGCTGAAGCAGAAGTAAATTAGCCTGTCCTGTCGGCGCACTTATTTCTATCACTTCTTAATTCCTTTAACGAGGAGGGAAAGCAAGGACACTAAGACTGGTACTGGATCTATGTTGACATTAGCCTTATTAAAAAGCATGAGAAGGAGTAGGCTTTTAATTAAGCAAGAGTCCCTAGATGCTCGCCGATACTGACTGCAGAGTGTTGGTATTGGATATGTGTTTCACGGATATTTCTCGTAGGAAGTTTGTGTGCTTCTTAGGCCCCATGCTACTGCCCCACATTGAATGTTCAACGATATATATATATATATATATATATATATATATATATATAACTTCCTATTATGATCCGTGTGTATTTCATGAACATGACTCTTAGGTATCTTTTATGCTTTTCAGGCCCGATGCTACTGCATCACATTGAATGCTTGAACTAACTTTATAAGTGGCTAGCTTCATTCACGGCTTGAGTTAATTTGATCCTTTTCTGATTGCTTGTTTCACTGTACATGTTACAGCTTGGGATGTGACTTCTCGAAATAGATTGATAATATTTTAAACGATTTGACCGTCATAATATTGCCATAATATGATTTTTTGTGCTGTATAGGTTGGTTGATGAAGGAAAATTGATGGATGCTCTTGCTCTCTCGGATCGTTGCTTGCGAACCGGAGCCTCGGATCGATTACTTCAGCTACTCATTGAACGTGGGGAGGAAAATGATTTAGTGTCCGGACACTCTCAAGCTTATACTGGCCATAGAATTTGGAGCAATTGTTGGCAGTATTGCCTACGATTGAAGGATAAACAACTGGCAGCTATACTTGTCCTAAAGTATGTCAACAAATCTATCTTCCCCCTTCTGATTAAGACTTGGATCTTTTCAGCATTTCAACATTTTTATGTAATTGTAACCTTGTGACGTCAGTGTGTTTTAAGGTGGAGTAACACTGTCTTTCTTTCTGTTTGACTGTGAGATATAATTTCTTCATTTTTAACCGTCTTTTAACCACTTTCGAAAGGGCGGGAGATATCTCAATTGTTGATAACCTTCAGAAGCTAGATATTTCCTACTTTTGTATCGGCTTGACATTGTTTCTACTACAGTTATCATTTCTGCTTTATCTGCTTGCATCCATCATCATGATATGCATGTGTGGCGTACCATCATAGTTTTGCTTTTTTAGTTGTGCTCCTTGAAGTTGCCCTTCCCTTTTCAGATACTTGAACATATGGGCACTGCTTTTTTTTTTTTGACTGTTTCAATTATTTCTACTCGATTTGAAACCGTCTTACAATCCGTTTTTTGGAAGTGCGGGGGGATATCAATTGTTAACAACCTTCAAAAGCTAGATGCTTCATACTTCCCTATCAGCTCGACATTGTTGTTATAACAGTTATCTTTTCCACTTTATCTGCTTGCATCCATCATCATGATATGCATGTGTGGCAGACCGGCATGGTCGTGCTATTTCAGTTCAGCTTCTTGAATGTTGCCTGCTTGTGTCAGATACTTGAACAGATGGGAGTTGCATGCTGCATTAGATGTTCTCACTATGTGCAGCTGCCACTTGCCTGGAAGTGATCCCATCAGGAATGAGGTATCTAATGTACTTCATAATTGTGGAATTTTTGGGTTAGAGGGTTTTGAGTTTTGGCGATTCTTTATATTATTTCCAGAGATGGTTTCACGCTGAACCATTACATGTAATAACAGACATCTTTTTTGTAACTAGGTAGTTCAAATGAGACAAGCTCTGCTGCGATACAATCACATTTTATGTGCAGACGAGCATTACAACAGTTGGCAAGAGGTTGAACTTGATCTATGACAATTAGAGTCCTTTTTTTTGTGTGTGGATCTTCTCCACTTACAGCGGCCTTTTTAGGTGGAGGCGGATTGTAAGGAAGATCCTGAGGGTCTTGCACTTAGATTAGCTGAAAAAGGAGCTGTTTCTGCTGCCCTAGAAGTAGCTGAAAGCGCAGGACTTTCTATTGAACTGCGGAGAGAGCTGCAGGGTCGTCAACTTGTGAAGCTTCTTACTGCAGACCCTCTGAACGGTGGCGGTCCAGCAGAAGCTTCTCGTTTTCTTTCTTCCCTACGTGATACTGACGATGCCTTACCTGTTGCAATGGGGGCAATGCAGCTATTGCCCAACCTTCGATCAAAGCAGCTTCTTGTAAGTGATTGCTTAGTAAACACTTAGATTGTGTATGTTTGTGTTTCCCTTTGCTGCGATGTAATTGATGCCTCTGATATTTACAATTCTATGCTGTTTTAAAAGTGTTTGCTCTTCAATGAAGGTTCACTTTTTCTTGAAGCGGAGAGATGGTAATTTGTCTGAAGTCGAGGTTTCAAGGCTTAACTCGTGGGCATTAGGTCTACGCGTCTTGGCTGCCTTGCCATTGCCATGGCAGCAGAGATGCTCTTCCTTGCATGAGCACCCTCATTTGATTTTGGAAGTTCTGCTGATGCGAAAGCAACTGCAGTCTGCTTCTCTGGTATATTTGTTATTTTTATAGCAAACCATCCAACTTGCTTTCCTTTACCCTTTGAGCTTTATTGTTGTTTGAATGATCCTTTTTTGCAGATACTGAAAGAATTTCCTTCATTGAGGGACAACAGCAGGATTCTTGCATATGCTGCCAAAGCTATTGCTGTCAGTATTAGTTCCCCTTCTCGAGAGCATCGGATCCCAGTTTCAGGTCCAAGAGCAAAGCAGAAGACGAGAACAGGCACGCCTATGAGATCATCCTTCACGAACAGCCTAAATAACTTGCAAAAAGAGGCTCGTAGAGCATTTTCTTGGACTCCACGCAATACCAGTGATAAAGCTTCTTCAAAGGATGTTTATAGAAAAAGAAAGAGCTCTGGATTAACACAATCTGAAAGAGTTGCTTGGGAGGCAATGGCTGGGATTCAAGAAGATCGGGTTTCATTCTACTCTGCAGATGGGCAAGAGCGGCTTCCTTCTGTTTCTATTGCTGCGGAGTGGATGCTTACTGGTGATCCAAATAAGGATGAAGCCGTTCGTTCGTCTCACCGATATGAAAGTGCTCCTGACATCATTCTCTATAGGGTATGGTATAATAATCTGTACTCTTCGTTCGTGTATGGAGCTGACAGTATATGTGCAAAGTACGGAGAGGAGTTCATGAGTAATATTCTGTATCATAATCTGTACTCATTTGTTATAGGCACTGCTTTTGCTGTGTTCGGATGAGATTATATCAGCCAAAGGGGCTCTGGACTTGTGCATGAATCAAATGAAAATTGTTTTAAGCTCCCAACAGTTGCCTGAGATTGCATCAATGGAAATTATTGGTCGAGCATATCGTGCGACGGAAACATTTGTTCAGGTATGAGCTCAATTTTTATTTGGAATGTAGTCTCTGGAGATTGTCAATATGCTACTGTAGATACTGGATTATGCAGTATGCAAAATACATAATGCAGTTATGCCGCATGTACAGGGGCTTCTGTTTGCCAAAACCCTGCTTAAAAAGCTTTCTGGGGGTAGCGACTTGTCTAGTAATTCTGAAAGAAGTAGGGATGCTGATGATGCATCCTCTGATGCCGGCAGCTCTAGTGTTGGTTGTCAGTCCACAGATGAGCTGTCTGAAGCTTTTGCACAAGCTGACGTTTGGCTGGGACGTGCTGAACTGCTGCAAAGCCTTCTGGGATCAGGAATTGCTGCCTCTCTGGATGATGTTGCTGATAAGAATTCCTCTGCTCGTCTGCGAGACCGGTTAATTGTAGATGAACGATACAGTATGGCCGTATATACTTGTAAGAAGTGTAAGGTATAGACAATTCAAGGGCTTTCTAGTATTTTATTTTCTTATGCTTCCTTCGATGAGGCAAAGATAATTACTCATGTTATTTCTTTCAGATTGATGTTTTCCCTGTTTGGAATGCGTGGGGCCATGCTTTACTTCGGATGGAGCACTATGCACAAGCTCGTGTAAAATTTAAGTATGCGAAGTTCATATCGACCCTCCAGTTTTTCTAGGAAAAATCAATCTGTAGTTGCACTTGACAATGTTAGCAAGAATGATTTTCTATTGGAAAAATATGGTTCAAATTTTTAGTGTTTGCTGTTTTTGTGCAGGCAAGCTCTTCAATTATACAAGGGTGATCCCGCAACTGTGATTGTGGAGATAATTAATACAATAGAGGGTGGTCCACCGGCTGATGTTGCTTCTGTTCGTTCCATGTAAGACAGTGCTCAAGTTTTAAGATATAACTCTAGTTTCTCTGATCTGAGTATTTCCTTAGGCTAGCTTCCTTATGGCCAACTGTAGAAGCAGCATATTCAAAAGACTTAAACCTGGTAGATTAATATTAGTAGTTTGTTAACTCTATATTTTCTTAGAAAATAAATGTTGGGGCTCTCACCCACGCTCTTTTACTGTGTACAGCATAAAGGGCGACATTTTTTGCATTAGCGACAAATAATTTTTGAAATGGTGTGCAAATAGCCTCAGCAGAATAAAAACATAAGAATCTTACGTCTTTGTTGATTAATGCTATCTGGGGCAGTGACAAGGGTCTTGGACGACATTACAAAATGTGTGAAACCAACATAATGTTTATGCCTTTGAAATAGCAATTACTGATGTGGCAGACCCTAATATTTCTGGGACATTTTTGCAGCACATGGTCATAAGTCCATACCTGACTGATCTGATTCCTTGTTCATGGGAATGACATACACTTACGGTTATGTATTGGCGGACCATTTAGGGTGTTTCATGATCTACTAAGAAATATGGTAATCGATAAAATCTAGCTTTAGTGTTATCATCCCCATAATCCACATGGTGGCGGGATTTAAGTTCTGCTTAAAGTGGCTCATAATGGCCTAGTTTTGGTAACCCATTTGAGTTCTAGCCAGTAGTCTTCTATGGCCCAGTTTTCACAGCCTTACATTAAGTCTACAAAAGTTGCCCATGAGTATATTTTTCTAGCTATCCTCTAGCTGGGAATGGGGATTGAGTCTTGTTTGTAGTTCTGGATAAATCTCGACTGAATGTTGTAAGAAAACCCGGGAGCAAGAAGCAAGACACATCTACGTTTTTGTTTAGTGAACACGTATTAGAAAAGGCTCCAAAATTGGGCAACCTTGTGTAAGGAAAAATAAACTATTTTACTACCTAAAGGTTTCCCTGTCCGACCGGTCTCCTGCAGAAAAAGATAAGGGAACCTCCATCATTGTTGGTAGGAAAAACTTGTCCATGGTAGGTGCAAACTATGCGGCTGACTCTCCTAGAGCTAGTAAAATAGAGGACTCGAGAACAAAGAGCGAGGCGACACAGAGGAAGGTCCACCATTTTGAAGCCAGCATAGACATTCGTAAACTACTCCACTGCACAGCCTTACCTGCCAAAAAAGAGGGTCGTCAAGTGCACGAGGCTTCCCACCTTGCTGGGGGTTGATATATGCAGCCTCCAATTCTCACGGAGAGGCTTGTTTCATGTCTTGAACCTGTGACCTCCGTTTCACAATGGGAGCAACCTTACTGTTGCACCAAGGATCACCCTCTAGCCTTACGACGTTGTCAATAAGCAACCTTACGATTGCACCAAGTCTCATCCCCCTTACTGGTCATTCATACAACTAAATAAAGCTCTTAATAACTAACTAACAGCCTTCAAATCTATATCTTATTTTTTGGCCTTCAAATCTGTATCTTATTTTTTGTAGTTGGTAAACAGATGTATGCTGCTTGCAACATGGCCTTAAAGCCCTACTTGATACCCTGTGTTCTAAGTCAGCTCCATGGGGGTAATACAACCATCTTCCCACCTGATCATGTGTCCGTTTACCTCCCATCCCTTTCAAATAGTGTAAACTAATATCAACTGTCTCAACCAGAAAACCTGGCTGAAACGGCCTTACGGACTGAACTAGATGCTATGTTATACCTATATTTCCTGGTCCTGTAGTAGTATCCTTGCATGCTACTTGCATAACTCTCAGTTGCCATGTCTTCTATGTTATGTTTTCTTTTCGTGGAAAACGATTAAATTGTTCTTATTTTTGAGAGTATTTGTGTTACATAGACATAGGTCTTGACATTGAAAGTTTCCATTTGTGTCGGCCAATTTCAAAACTTTGGTCACTAGGAGAAGTTTCAATAATTCTTTTAGGATCGTCTGAGATAATGCAGTTCATAGTGTGATGAGGCCAGGCTTTTGATTTAAGGTGGGGGAAGAGTAGTAGTAAAATTTCCAACTGAGACCACGGCACCACCTGAACACCACCAACCACTACGACACTACCACAACTGACACCACGACCACCACAATTCTGCGCACATCCAGGCACTCAGTCACACGCACAAACTAGCACAGATCTTCACAACTCAGATACGTGCACATGCTTATATCTGCAAAAGCACAGACACACATGCACACACACAAACTGATTGATTCCAGACCCACAATTACAAACTCAAATGACGCACGATGAAACCATACCTATATACGCAGATTATGGCGAGATTTGAATTTGGATTTTGATTTCGATTTATAGGAGGGTTGAGGTGATAGAAATTGCGCGTTGCATCGGTGACATAGTGGTCAGACGGTGGTCCATGGTGGTGCTGCGGCAATGCCAGCAGTGGCTATGGCGGCTGTATGACCTTAGAGTTCTCGAGAGAAGAGAATTAGGAACTTCTGAGGGACCATGTTGGGGGTTTTGGGTAGTAGTGGTCATGGCAAAGATGGGTGGTCATCATGCAGTTTTCATGTTTTGGTAGACCTAAAATCTGGTTTTGTTTTGGTGGAAGTCAGATTTTGTGGGAAGAAGGTGACTGGGGTTGTGAAATTTTTGTATTTACGAAGGGCTGTATCGGAACCTTTAAGATATGGTATGCTGACATAACCAAAAAACGTACAGAATACTTACGGTGTTATAGCGGAAGGGCATATCTTACAAATGTATAAGATTCTGGACTGATAGGTAGCGTTTTTGAAGTCAATGGAATTGACTGACCATTACCCATAACCTCAAAGGGTGTAGGGATATTATCCCAAATGTGTACGCTTTGCTAACTATTTGACAGAAACGGTTTCTCTCTCCCTCGTTGGTTCTCAAACCCACTATATCCATGGGGTTTCTATCTCCATCTATGATTTCTTTGTCTCTCTAAATGCGAGTCTAATCGCTCTTCTTGCTTTCCCCATCATGTCAACCCATTCTGATCTATGTTTTTAATTCTATTGTTGTTGCATCATTTTGGCATCAGAGGATACTTGGATACCCTGCTGCCATTTATTTCTGTCATTCTCTTTTCACATCGTCAAAATCAGCCCCCCAACCATTGCTTCATACAGAGGTCTGCACCCATCTCTTAAATGATCACTTCTGTAATGTATTAAGGTAGCAAAAATGCCACAGGCCCACAGTCCCTATCAACTTGTCGTCTCAAGCCCTCGCAAGCCATAAAAAACAATCACCTCGTCGCCCTTGAGCCTCCGATGTTTTCAACATGGATAATTTAAGGTAGAGCACCGCATTCCATCCTATCCTACCACCACTGCAACTTGGCGATTCTTTGAGAGAGGATGCCTATGCCGCGCTTTTTTGGATTTTCTGGGGAGAACTTCCTAGCACTATCCACGCTTTTACTCAGGATGAGACGTTTCTGAGAGGAGGAGAACCGGTGGGGAATTGAAGGAGACCCGAAAAGGTTCTGGATAGCCGGATTGAAAATACTTGAACTCTATTTCATTTGATTTATACAGAATTAGGAGTAAGTTGGGATTTGAGTCTTTGGTGTAGGAATCTTGGGGATTCTAATCCTTGATTGTCAAACCGATAAATTAGGATTTGATTGGATTGTGTTTCCATTTTTATTTTAGTTTTGTCATATAAGAGGAACATTTGGATGTAATGTAATGGCTCTGATGAATTGAACAACTCCTTGGCTCTCAAAATCCCTATCCTAGAGTTCTCATTTCCCCGTACGAGTTCTTCTTCCCTCTAAATTGAGAGTCTATTCTATCTTCTCTTCTACCAATTCTAATCTCTCTCTCTCTCTCATCCTTTTGGGGCTGCATCAACTTGCCTCCAGGATTTCATAAAGTTTGACTAATTCAACTCAAATTACAGGTATGAACATTTGGCGAGAAGTGCACCAGCCATCTTGGATGATTCTCTTTCCGCTGATTCATATCTTAACGTCCTGTACATGCCATCTACATTTCCACGTTCAGAGAGATCCCGGCGATCTCAAGAAGCTGCAAGTGATAATTCCACTAACAGATCAGATTACGAAGATGGACCACGCAGCAACCTGGACAGCATTAGATACCTTGAATGCGTTAACTACTTACAAGAAGTAAGCTGCAAATATATCTCCATTCCTGATATCTTTTGGATTGTTTTAGCTTTTGTATTTGCAGCTCATGCATTGGCTGGTATGTGAATATATTACTAGTGTAATGGGAATACCTAACTGCCTTTCTTGTGCAAAAATGTGCACACACGAGAACTGTTTAGTGATTCATCTCATTTTTACTGTTCCATCCTGTCTACTAGCAGATATGCTTCTAGGATCTGCATGGCTGTCAAACTTTTTAATGCTTATCATTTCGACTTTGCAGTATGCACGCCAACATTTGCTTGCTTTTATGTTCAAGCATGGCCACTATAAGGATGCTTGTATGCTATTCTTTCCACCAAATGCCGTTCCTCTACCTCAACCATCGTTGCTTGGGGTGGTTACTTCATCTTCTTCTCCTCAAAGACCAGATCCTTTGGCAACTGACTATGGAACTATTGATGATTTGTGTGACTTGTGCGTTGGTTATGGTGCCATGGCTGTTTTGGAGGAAGTTTTATTGTCAAGAATGTCCTCTACAACTGTACAGGATGTTGCGGTGAATCAGTACATTGCTGCAGCACTTGTCCGCATCTGTATCTTCTGTGAAACTCATAAGTACTTCAATTTTCTATACAATTTTCAGGTACACTTGGGTCCTGTCCTTTTCCTTCCATTCTACGCTAAGCCTTTTTCTCTTGGGTGGGGGTTGTAGGGATGATTTGGATTCTTCTTGAAGAATTACTTTTATTTATGTTTCAAGGGAGTTGTTTGCAGAAACCAATCATATTTGTATCTATATAAGGAAATTCAAGATGCAAAGCTTGAGGATTCCTTGCTAAGACCAAATGGAAGAATAAAGAAAAGAATATCTAAGTCCTTGTAGTATAAAGCCAAACGGGGTGGTATGCATCTAGAAGATTGTAACGTTGGGATCGGATGAATTAAGCTTAATATGCTAATTATGTTTCTGGTTTGGGTTCTACATTTTGTATGATTTCTGTACTTTTGACAAGGAAGCTGATCCCTCTCATCCTATTTCATTGATATCTGCGGATTCTATTTTGTAGAATTAGTGTCATACGGCTTCACGCTTCAATGTTATAATGAATAAATTGGTTAGTGAAAATTTTTGTAAGTTTTATGTTTCTTCACTCTTCCTCTTGTTTGAGGCCAGCTCCTAATTCACCCTGATTAAGGCATTTGTGCTTTAAAACAGTCAAATTACTCTATCATCTCATGCATTATTATAAGTCCATCCCTGAGGTTAAGGTCATCTTAAGTACCCATACCCAAGTGACTGTCGTGTAGTTCTTGTGTTGTGCATGACCCATGTTAGCAGAGGTTGTGCATAAAACTAGCATTTTAATTTTGGTATTGATCTATGCATATCATATTTATTGGTCATAGTTCTCAAGGTTCAGAAATGTTGGGGCACAGTGATTTTGAGGATAAGTATTTATCTTTTGCCTTTGAAGCTTACTTATAATGCTTAGAGGTGAGTGGCAACAATCATTAACTCTGTTCATTCCAGAATTGTTCATATGAATCCCAATTTAGGTATACTGTGTAGAAAGGACACTCATTTCAGCAAAATAGCTGTGATGGGCAGGCCAGGCTCTTATGTTGCACTGTATTATAAGGAGTGGCGTTTTTTGTTAGTCTCCTTGAGGGGATGCATGTTAAAATGCCGAGAGCTTTCGTACGTGCCTTCTTTAGAAGGTGCATAAGACACTGATTTCTTGTTCTTCTTACTTTTATATCTTGTCTTATTCCTTCTATGCAATGCTAACTTGTCCACACCCACTCACACAACCCACACGTATACACTCGCATGCACCCAAGAGGAAAGAAGTTTTCTTTTTGTACCGATGCCTCTTTAGAGTGGTTAATGAATAATGTGTTTCTTGTCCTGCAATTTATTGCTGTACTGTACTCAATTTATGTCTTGCTAAAATTCTAAATACGACTTGATCTCAGGTGATCAAGAAGGATCACGTGGCTGCTGGCCTTTGCTGCATTCAATTGTTTATGAACTCCCTTTCGCAAGATGAAGCAATAAAGCACTTGGAACATGCCAAGGTCAGTCATTGGCCTTTGGAAAACCCCGTATTTACATTCGAAGTTGAATTATAGATTCAGTAAGCTACCAATTAAGGTGCAGGTATTCTCTATAAACCAATTCTTGATTGTCTTTCATGAACATCATTTGAGACCTGACTTTCGAGTTTAAGTTACATTGCTACCACCGAATATCTTTATAGGTTGACTTTGTCAACAGCCCTAGACATATATCTTCTGTCGTCCTGCTTGTTCACAACAAAGGTTAGCTTCCTTTGGTGAGCTTGAGACAAATTTTTTTTTGATAATCTGTATCCTACTGATGTAAGACGTCCTTTACAAGAATGAAGTAATTAAATGTTTGAAGCATGATTAATAAGGAAAAAGAATGAATGAAGAAAGCCAAGGCTGAGGAATATTACTTCTCTATGGCAAGAAGAGTCACAGGTGGAGGACAAGATGCTGATAGCATTTGAATTAAGTCCTGTATTTTTAAACCTAAAGAACTAGGTGCTTTCCAATTTGGGTCCAGCAGAGACAATTTTCACTTATCCGCCATAACGTTTAAGAGATCGAATCAAATCCAACACTTGTATAATGTACAATGCGGGAATAAGAACGCTAGAAGGAACTCAAATGGCATACTCTTCTAACATGTACCACGCTATTGTCTAATTCAACTTAAAATCGGTTATTTCTTAGAACACGAACAGCGGTGAGGACCCATATGTGGGAACTGCCCACAACAATTAGTGACGAGTAAACTAATTGCAAGTACTCGTTTAGCATAAGCTTGTTTAAATTCTAATATGCTCAACAAACTATATTACTATCTAATTTCAAGTATTTATTTTAGTTCTTGCCTGAAAATGTTGCTTCTGGCGAGAGTACACTTCTAATTATCTTCTATTTGTGGTGTAGATGCATTTTGACGAAGGGTTGTCTGCACGATACAAAGCTGGGGAGGCAGCAAAGCTCGTCACCAAGGGAAGTCGTGGAAAAAGTGCATCTGAAAAGCTTACTGAAGAAGGGCTTGTCAAGTTCTCTGCTCGAGTTGCCATCCAGGTAGTGACATGTAACATATCAATAGCATTTTGAAACATATACTTACATTGTGGGCATGTTTGTATATGACCCCTCCCAGATTAATTATTCACTTTAATCCTCAAATTCCCCTTCTGACCGAATTGACTTTGTGGTTTTCTGTAGTCAAATCTACATTTTACTGTGCATCCTTTCCAACATCAACATAGAATAGTAAAAAGTATTTATGTTCAAGACCTATGGGCTATGGGTGAGAAAAAATAACAAACTTCAGTCACCTTTAGTTGTTCAAGAATTGACCATTCTCGTGCTGTGGCCAAACACACAAGAAGGTTGGAGTTGTTGATTTATGCAGATATAGACGAAGAAGTAGACATAGGTTGTGCTTCTATTTTTACCCTTCTTTGGAAAGCGGACCGGGGTAGGGGGCCGCAGCTTAAATTGAACTTCCTAATCATCAAGGTTATGATAGTATAGCCTTTTCTTTGTTTTTGTCTTGCATTTTTGAAATGTTTGCGTTTCCTTAACCATTTCCAAAGCCTGATTTTTGAGGTGGCCAATTTTTCTCTTGTCAAGAACAATTTGTTACAATACATAACTCACCCTTCTTGGAGTTTCCCATCATTTTGGTTTAGAAGATGCATTGGAAAATGGTGTGCAAAAACTTAGGGTATTGATATATATTTGCCCAAGTAGATTAAACTGGTACCTGAACAAGGGAACACTTGCTTTCATCTTTTCTGAAATGGCATCTTTTCATCTTTTTCTAGATACGAAAACAAACACAACGAAAAGGCTATCAAAAGTAGCCTTAAAATTGTCTCATTTGTTTTTTTTGCCTTGTCTCTCTTATGCTTTCTATCTTTAAGAACATCAACTACACCAGGGGGAGTTTGTTGACTGCTGCGGAGAACCTTCTTCATTCCTTTTTTAGTACATATCACAATATTCAAGGGAAGAATGGTTCTGCCTATTTTGTCATCATTGTACAATGTAAAAAATGCTAAAAACTCGCTTTATGGCCAGACGGGGTCGACAGTATTCACGTGACATAACCTTGATGTATGCTGCTTTCTGTCTGCAATATTCAAGACGAAGAATGGTTCTTCCTATTTGTCATCATTGTACAACGTAAAAAATGCTAAAAACTCGCTTTATGGCCAGACTGCGTCGACAGTATTCACGTGACATAGCCTTGATCTATGTTGCTTTCTGTCTACATTGCTTCTTTTTCTTTCTCAAAATAATTTCAGTTATTGGCAGTTTGTTTCACGTTCCTTCCTCAAAAGAAGAGGGAAAAAAATGATGAACTTGCGATTTTTGTTGTTGATTTTGTTTGCTCAAATTACGGATAAAACTTGCTGGGAGTGTCCTATTGTTAATACTTCCTGGATTATAGGTGGACGTTGTGAGATCATTGAACGATGCAGATGGACCACAGTGGAAGCATTCTCTGTTTGGGAATCCAAATGACCCCGAAACTTTCAGGTTTTTGTTTCACTCACTGACTCCTAATATTGAGCTTGTAGTTGAGACCAAGGTAATAGCCCAATGGTGAGAAGACCTCCCTCTCCTGTTCAGAGTCAGATGTTCGAGTCTCATTGGGGTGGAATCCCTGGGGCAAGGGAGAGGAACGCTACCCTCAATTCTATACCCCCGGTCTAAGAGGCCTGCGATGAACTGAAATAGAACAACGTAGAGCTTGTAGCCAACTAGAATTGCAATAGTCATCATGGTAAAAATCACTAGATCAAGAAAGCAAGAAAGTAAAACATCCCTCTCTACCAGAGGCAAACTAAAAGGATGAAATTTCTTTTCTTTTCTTATTTTCTGGGAGTGCTTTTTTTTTTTTTTGGTGGGTGTGGGGGGGAGAGGAGGGGTGTGTGTGTGCGCCCGCGTGCGCTTTATTATGAACAAATTAAGCAAAAAAAGTTAAAAATCTACATGGTCAGCCTCATGTAGACAAAAGTGATAATTCTACATGGTCAGCACCATGATAAAACTGATTAATGTCACAATGTTTAATGATTTAGGGATTGTCATCGCCATACAATAAGATCTGGAGCATAATGTGCTTGTTGGGAAAATATGGCACAACTAATGAATGGGCATTTCTTCTTTTTTTGGGGGTCCATTTGAGGCTACAGTGGGGTAGCCTCCCCGCCCCTCCCCCTCTTTAACCTAATATGACGGCCACCTTGACAAACCTGTCACCTTGCACGAAAAGAGGCACCCTCACCACTGGTCTATCACCTTGGTTTTGATATATGAGTGTTTTAGGCTCACTAGTGGATTTGGGTCATCGTTTCCAAAGTAACTCCGCAGTTGGAATGTTTCTTTTATTGTTGTCGAAATTAAAAATCTAACCTTAAGGATGACATTTATAATAGTGGAAACCTGCCATCTAAACATTAGAAAATCTGGGAATCTGAGCTGCCCCAGTATATCTTTCATGCTTAGATGAGGGAGCCCCACATTACTAAACGGCATGAAAGTTGGAATATTCACATAATTTTTTGTGTTATTTCGATACGTGCGGATGAATTTTTTTGCCAACATGTGCAAATCGAGAACAAATGGAGGAACAACACCAATTGAGTTATCTTAGCTCCCACATATTCTGAGTATTGCTATCCAAAACTCCATCAGGAGATGACAACTCAACATAAGCCCAGTGCAACAGAAGAAAGCAAACCCAATACTGCCATTATTTCGTTCTGTCTGGTTTCTATCTAGGTCTAGTGCACCAATCTGATTCAAACAATTATGGTGGTTCCATGTCTTCCAAGCGGGACACGAATATATAAAGCCTCAGCTACTTTTTTACAAATTGCTTTTTATTATTATTTTTTATCATTATTTTAAAGAATCTCTTTGGGTCCTCGCTAATAATAAGAAGGGGAGATCTTTTGCTAATTATTTCTTTGTCCAGTCACTCTATCCTTTTCATTCACGGTATCATGATTGTTTCCATGTCTTTGCTGCAACGCAGGAGACGGTGTGAGATTGCAGAGACTCTTACCGAGAAGAACTTTGACCTAGCTTTTCAAGTGATCTACCAATTCAATCTTCCTGGTAGTTACTACATTATGATATACATTTTCAATCACAAAAGTAAAAGTAGATTTGAGATAATCTGTGTGCTGGAAAATATTCATCTTCAACATATATATATATATATTTCCAGCTGTTGATATATATGCTGCGGTTGCTGCATCACTTGCTGAGAGGAAGAAGGGAGGTCAATTGACAGAGTTTTTGAGAAACATTAAAGGCACAATTGATGATGATGATTGGGACCAGGTATTCTGGTTTGAATTGTTCTCTCCAAATTGTTTGTCACTCCTAGCATATGTGTGTGCAATCAGCCCTGTAGCATAGACATCCAGGTTAGCTGCAGTAGAGGTACAGGTGCAACATCCAAGTGCATATGCATGTGTGCTCTTAAATAGATTCCTCCCGTCAGTTTACCATTTGCTTCACTTATTTAAAAAGTTCTCAAATATAATTCTCATATCTTGGTAATGTATTATATGATGATGCATTCCTGTGGAATTGTAGGTTTTGGGTGCAGCAATTAATGTGTATGCCAACAAACACAAAGAACGTCCTGACCGCCTCATTGACATGTTAACCAGCAGCCACAGGTAAACTTTCCTTTTGACACATTCTGCCCTTCAACCAATATTACATGGTTGCAGGTATCTGCTCAGTATTGGGTCGAGAGTGATATTATATGACCAGTTTCCTGTATAAGAACAAGGGGTAGATGCACATTACCCCTATACACGATGTGCGATTTACTTCCTCCCAGTACAAAAACCTGCCCTTAACCTCATTTGACATTTCACAGCAAAACTCTGCTCCTTTTACGAAACGTTCCAGATTCACTAAAATGGCTTAAACGCCCTTGAAATAAGATGTATTTAGTATTCTTCTGTAGACTATTTGTTCCCCTCACCATGCTTCAGTTCTGTTATGGAAAACTCTAATTCCATAAGGTACAAGAATTAGATCCATATAAGTGGTGGAAGGAAAGAATGTCGTCGGTGATATCAATTTCCAGCAACCCAACAGCAAGCAGCTAAGGTTGCCCCCATTGTATACTGGTATACTTGTAAAATTATGACCGGGGTTCTTGATAAAGCGTATGATCAGCCCACTTTAATTTGTTTCTCTCTTACCTCTGTCATGGCTGCCACCCACCACGGTCTCCCGTTACTTTCACCACCAGCACTAGCGTCACCCTTTCACCACTGGCAACACCACCTCGTATATATGCTTCAATATCCTTCACCCGGGAATAAACAGGGGCCGGAGACCCTAGAACATCAGGATGAAATTCAATCCAGATCAGCTTTAGTTAAGGGCTAATTGCTTGGGGTGTTTATTTGGAAGTCGATCTCACATAACTTCTAGCCATCGCTGATGTGGCTCACTCTTAACTCAGGAAGTTTTTGTTTCCCCCCAGTGTCAACGGTGGTGTAACCTAGGCTTTAACAGACTGATTTTTGAGATGGATTTGAGTGTTTGATGGTGCTGTGATGTTGTTGGTTGAGGTAGTTGGTGGCATTCAGGGCAAGAGACGGTGGTGATGGAAGTGTGACCATGTTAAGAGATGGAGATGGAGTTTGATGGTCGGGTTAATGATGATGAGGGTCAGAACTTGAGAAAGTAGTAGATAGGTAGATATGGTGGTGATGTGGCTGTGGCTGCGATGTTTGTCAAAGGGGGTGGTGGTGCTTCTAGTAGTTCAGGGTAAGAAATGGTGGTTTTGATAGTTGGGTTAGCGGCAGTTAGTGGCAGTGAGTCGCTGCGCTGTTAAACGGAACAGGGTCTGCTCAAGGAGCGCAATTTTTTTTGTAGTAAGAAGCGGAAACTGCAGATAATATATTACAAAGGGTTGAACTGCATTCACCCCTAAAAACAAATGCACGTATTGTGTAGAGAGAGGGCGGGCGGGGGGAGGGAGGGAGGTCGCATAGATTTTTTTTTTCCATAGACAGTTGTGTGTGTATCAACTTCATGTTGCAAAACATGCTCTTTGTGCATTCCTTCGCAAATCTCCTCTTATCTTGCAATTGTGCTTCAAACCTTCGCATGTTTTACGCGTCAAAGATCTACTTTTATACCTTCCAATCTTCATCTACAATCTACTTTTCCTCTTCACGTAACTTGATAGACCGACTTACAAACTGTCTTGTTAGAACTACAAGGCCTCATGGCTTTCTCAAAGGAAACTGCGAACCAGGGTATTTTGTTGGTGGTTGAAGAGGCAATACTACAGTTTTTGGTAGAGCTTTGTGAATTTTTGTAACGACCCGGTCCACAGCCCTAAAACAAGGCAGTGCCTCCCTCAAAAGGGCTAGCCAAGTGATTACTTTGAAGATCATAGGTAAGGTCTTGTAAGGGTAAATTCCATATTATCCCACATCTGAAGTTTTTGGTAGAGCTCTGTGAATTTTTGTAACGATTTTATCCATGGCCGCATCATAGGGTTATGCCTCTCTCATAAGGGATAGCCAAGTAGGTACCTATAAGATTATAGGCAAGGTTTTATAAGGGCAGTCTTGGATTGATGATAAAATAGAATCCTGAACAGTGGGACCCAATATCATCCATTTTTTTTTTTCAAAATTGAAACTTGTATCATAAGAAGGATATCTATTTAGTAGAATATGGTCTAATTTGCAACTTCCACCGAACATAAAGGAAAAGCTCTTATGTCTATAGAAACATGATATGTGGGTAAATCAATTCTAGTAGTATCCCAAATCGATGTGGGATATCACAATCTCCCCTCCTCATGCCTTAGCGTCCTCTCTAAGGCTTGATCACACGTAGCCCATAGTCTTCTTTTCTAGCTGATGTGCGATATACCCGGCTCACTTTTTGTTTTCGCAATCATCCTTTGATGCGGGATATTACCAAGCTTGCCTTCGTCTCTTCCAACCATTAGCAACCTGACTAGATAGCCCGACCCGAGCCTTTGAGAGTCGGCTCTAATACTATCTGTAACGACATGGTACATGATCCCATCACAGGGTAATGCCTACCTCAAAAGAGCTAGCCAAGTAAGTACTTCTAAGATCATAGGCAAGTAGGTACTTCTAAGATCATAGGTAAGGTCTTATAAGGGCACTCTCATACTATCCCGACCTATCTAGGATATCACAATAAAACTTGTGTCACGCCCCGTCGACCTTCACATACTAATTTCAAAATATTCATTTACAAAAAAAATAACCTTAAAGAGGTGCTCAGAGCTTTAAACATTTAGCAAACCAAGTAAAGTATTACATATATTGTTATTCCTTAGTCAAAATAAAATCCTTAAAGCAAAGTTAAAACTCCAAGCTCTTCTTTAGCTATTAGACTCTTCCTAAACCATATAAGTTTAATTACCTAAAATGGGTGGTTGAGTAAAAAACGGAACATATAGAATCAAAATCGAAGGTCCAAAGACAATAAATAATCTTAGCACAAAAAATATTTTCATTGGGAATATTGAGCCAACAAAGACGAAATCAAAGTCAAGGAACATATTCGAATAATTAAACTAATAATCAAATACAATTAATGACGTAATACTTGAGTCCGCAAAGTTTTAGGTTCAAAGTTTGCATACTAATAGCAATTGTCATATCATATTATAGCATCACGTTTACCTAAGTACGTGAAAGTTCTAAATATAGTTTAATAAGGGTCCAATGAACATCAAAGTATCTCAAAGGCATAATAACCACACACACCAAAAGTATCAAAAGTTTACAAGCAATTTAGATGAATATTTCATAAGACTTCAAAGTATACTAAATATTGGGCATAAAACTAGGAGGAGAAAAATACAAATCTAGTGCAAGTTGAATAATCGAAAACGGAACTCATATCATGCTGTTGTGTTTAGAAAAAGTTGCAAATATGACGATCAAAGAGTAAAAATTTTGTAAACTTAACATACCTAACACCTGTGGTAAAAATGACAATTGGGGATAGCAGTGATAGGTTACATACCTAACACCTGTGGTAAACTTAACATCAACTTTTGAAGGTATCGTTGCAAATATGACGATCACAGAGTAAAAATTTTGACGAAAGACAAATTTTATGATTGATCCAAAATCGGAGAAATAAAATTAATCAAACTGTAATGCTAATGAGGTGGATACGTACATGAAACTCTTACCTTAGAGTACGCAACAATGTCTGCAAAGTTGTGCAAGCCTCCAATAAATTTGAAACTTTTAAAGAATCAAATTAATTCACCTATATATAAGCCATATAAACAGGAATTCTAAATTGATTTAAATTCTCCTCATTATCAAACTGGGTTTAGGAGTCTTTACCAACTACGGATAGAAAATTGATATCCTTGAAAGCCCCATGTTTATTTTTCCTCTCTCTCTCTAGACCAAACTCCCTTTATCGATAAGACACGTACTAATTAGTCCTTATTTCTCTGAACTTCGCAAATAACTCAAACGACCCCTAAAGATTTATCACTTATTCAAAAGTACCCCAAAGGTTAAAATAAGCTAAGACATAAAATAATTAATAATAGATTATTTGGGGTTGAAAATTTTTGGTAGGGCTTTGTGAATTTTGGAGTGTTTCGTTAACTATCACAATGAATGGGATTTGGATGACTATTCTGATCTTTTTTCTTTCTTTTGTTTTGTAATTCGAGTAGATACCAGAAGTAAAAATTAGGAAAACGGTTAAAAAAAAAAGCAGCAATTTCAGCATTTTAACAAGCAATACAAAAATCAGTTTGACCAATAAAATAGTTATTTTGGCTGTTTTTTTCTGTTCGTATTATTCTTATTTTTGGGTAGTGTTTAGGTACCCACATTGTGACCTATCCTTTTTTTATCATTCTTTACATGACAATAGTGTATGTACAGAAAAGTTGGAAGTTGTTATCTTACTTTTAAGTCATGTCCCAACCTTTTTCCATTCATGTGCTAACAGAACTGGTTATTCTATTCTTTGATGTCCTCTTTCTCGACACCTCTTTTCACCATGCAAATTTGGGCGCCTTTTTATATTCCAAGCTTGGTTTCTTGCAGAAAGGTGTTAGCTTGTGTGGTCTGTGGTCGTCTCAAAAGTGCCTTCCAGATTGCTTCTCGAAGCGGAAGCGTCGCTGATGTTCAATATGTTGCACATCAGGTATGTCTTCCTCTCATTATGGATTTCCTTTGCGGAAACCTTCAAGCTACATCTCAATTAAGCAAATGCTGATGGTACTTGTTAATATGTGGAAACTTTTGGTGGAATATTTTGTTTGTGGTCTGCATTTGGAACCGGCTTGCACTATATGCTGTGATTCTGGTCTACCCTTCGGGAAAAACTCAAGCTTGAAACTTCAAAGCCATCCTAGGCCTTGAATAGAAACACAAGCAGGAAAATGATAGTTGATCCTGTACACACTGCCTTTTTTTGTTCAATCCAGCTTTTAGGCTGTTTCTTTTCCAGCTAATTCCCTTCTCACGGACATCTATGTTCGGGATTACTAGATGGTTCTTACATAGGTGAAAGGCCTGTGTCTTTTTAGTAGAATCTTTTGCATACCTCTGACATTAACTTTAAGGGTATGCTCGAATGATTTGGTCTTTCTCTTGGAACTTAAATCATTAACTTGCCCTGCTTAATTTTAATCTACCTAGGCGACGTTGATGTGGAAGATATCTCTATTTTAAGATTTTTTTTTCCTTTTTCATTTTGTGCAGGCATTACATGCTAATGCACTTCCCGTTCTTGATATGTGCAAACAATGGCTGGCTCAGTACATGTAATCGGTTGCTCAGGCATCAGTTACCTTGAATTAGTTGTGGCCTAATTGCTTGTGGTTTGTCAATTATTCTGCCTTGAGCAGTTTGAAACTTGGGAGACGTGAATTTCAGATGACACTCTGCCCAGTCCTCAGAATTCAAGGGGCTTACCTTTTTAGTAGTCCCTCTGCTTTTGCCCTCCAGAAGAAGTCAGTTCATATTTTTGTATATATACTCCGACCACGAGGAATTTGTTCCTGCAAGTGGACCCTTCAAGCTTTGGGCAAAGTTTTTCTAGCACTCAGCTTTCGGCTGTGAAAGGGAAAGAGAATTGATTGTACAGAAGGATGAAGGTAACATGCATAAATATGTGCACGTTTGTGTGTGTGAGAGAGAGAGAGAGGCTCGTAAAATTTTGAAACCTAGTCTGTACATTGATATTTCGGAGTCTATTGTCTCATGAATGTTTCTCATAATGTATAGGTATAGGTATAGTTTTAGCGTGTGCTCTGAGCTCCTTGTATTGCGATTTTTGGATGTGAATGTGACCTTCGTACATTTTTTCATGAGCAGCCTCGAGGTCTCAATTTAATACATTTAAACCCCTTCTGCTTTTCATAATTAGTTGAAATCCATTTTTCGGTCTCCTATTTTTGTAATTTTACTTTTCGTTTACCATGTCTTTCCTCCTCTTCTTTCTTCCCAAGTCTTCAACGCTGCAACTACCCACGCCACCCATCCACCACCAAGTTAGTACAACGATCGTATTTACATCATGGTTTACGACTTTTAGCCCAATTCAACCAACGACTGTGGCTGTGCATCGCCAACAAATTCAACTCGCCGTGGATGGACTGGCCTGCTGACACCATTGCTGAACAATCAACCCACCCAGTGATGTGTTAGCTCACTTTGTAATTGACTTGATGGTGCAAGAAAGCCAAACTATGTGCAAGTTCTCTGCAATCACGATTCATTCATTCAGCCGTCTGTCTAATGTCTCTCCAAATCAACAGGTCATGGGTTGATAAGAAAATGGTTCGTGCACGTCCTTTTTTTTTTCTTTAAGTTTAAGCATGAGACTGATGATATATGTAATAAGGAGTTTCACCATGGATACAAGGGCGAACACGTTACTTTTCATGGGAAGCAAAAGTTAGAAGCAATAGTATAAGCAGATCGAAAAGTTCATGCTAGATGGGTACTAATTACAATGAACAGTGTATGGATTCAACAGAGATAGAGGTTTAAATAGAATCTCCCCGAGTGGATGTTAACAGATGCTCAACTTTTTCCTTAGCTATCTTGATCCGGTTGTTTGTACCGTAGTATATTTGGATCAAGTGATATTCTTGTAGAGCAAAATGAATATCTTTCATTAATCCAGCACTGTCAACGTCTGACAATCTATGGGGCTACATCTGGGAAACAATGAGTTTATTGTTAGTATAGAAGGAAACATCGGTAAATGATAATCTATTGATCCATAATAAACTAATGAGAAGGCCTTTTAGAAAAGCTTCTTTATGAGAGAGAGCACAAAAATCCTCTAGAAATGGTGTAGTGAGGTAATGCTTGTATTAAAAAAGAAAATGTAAATGCCAAACTGATGTCTCGTGGTATCATAGTGATATTCGAAGAAGGTCGAAGTCCTGGTTGGTTCCAAGCAATTGCAGCGTGAGTTGACTTGGATAGGATTGTCTTGAATTCCTCTGGAGACCTCCTGAGAATGAATTGTAATGTTTGAAAATATATCAGGTTTTCTGTAAGCTACCCAACTTAGAAGCCTTTGCTGACCAAATAGTCTTCTGAATTCCAATCTGTACTTCGAAAAATCACTCACGGAGTTCCAAATAAGCCGGGGGACGAAGACGTGATAAGCGGGAGGAGGTTGGTGTTGATACCCAAAGCAATGAGCCATTCCTAGGGGTGCAACTTGAGCCGGGCAACCCACGGACAATCCCTATCCACCCGCAAAAATATGGACATGGACTTATTTTTGTAATGATCATAGTGGACGTGGACTCAAAATTTGGGGCCCATAAAAATTATGGGCTGGACATGGACAAAATTTCTACAAGTCCATCCAGTCAGCCCGTGAAAAAATCAATCCGTCTAACTAGTATATAAAATAAATTACAATATATATATATATATATATAGTACAATATATTAATTTTGTTTCCTTTAGTCAATAAAAACTGTGGATCACATAAATCTATGCAATCTCAACCATCAAATTGTTAACCTAATATAATACAATTTTTATTTTGTACTTTCTCAGCCTCCACTTCGACAAAGTCAAAGTAATGCGCATATTCTTGTCTTATTTTTCTGAATCAGATTGAGTGACGGTTCCCATTTTTTGGTTCATGTTTAGAGATCTTTGAGAACTTGACTTTTCCTACTTTATTTCTTATGATAAAATTAGAGACTCTTGTCTTTTTCTCTTTCATTTTATCCAAAATATTTATTTTCATGCTTATATTTAAGTTTATTTTGAGATTTTAATGTTCTTTTTTTTATTATCATGAATAAATTGTAGAAGTTGGATGGTCAATGATATATTTTGAAATCATTTAAAAAAATAATTCGTAACCATTGACAACCTGTGGACAGTCCGCGTCCACCAAAATTTTGATGGGCTTGACGTGGATACATATTATTTGGCCCGTAGATGGACTGGGCTGAACATGGGCACGACTTTTGGAGAACGGGCTGGTAATGATCTAACCCTTTGATTCGTCTAACCTGTCCAAGTTGCACCCCTAACTATTTCCTAAAGATATCAGTGTCAGGACAAATAGGGTGTCGTGTTGATCAAAAGCCAAATAGAGAACTTTTGAGCAGTCAAGGAAGAGGTAGATAGCCGATTCGTTAGATAATTGGCATAGAGGGCAGTATGAGGTCTGGATGATGCTGATTTTGTAGAGAACATTTCTGATGGGAAGTCTGTCGAGTAGTAATTACCAGAGGAAGAAAGAAATTTTAGCTGGTAGGTGTTGGAAGCGTAGCGGGATCACAGAAGTTATAATACGAACAACGGCGGTGTATATATATATATATATATATATATATATCTATCGACACAAAGATTTCTAATACAAGAACACAAAGACTCTTATACAAAATATTTGTAACTCACACAACTTGGTGTATCAACACCTCTCTCTGTTTTACACAAACTACAATTTCTCTCACTCTCACAAGCTGCTGCTTGTTTTTTCTTTCTCTCTTTTACACCATCTCTCTCATTCTCTAAAACTAAACTAAACAAAACTCCATATACATGGATAGACAAGGTCGGCAACTTCATCTCCAACCGACTTAGCCAATGTCTTTGAGTCAAACATTACAACCTTTTTTCAAAGCCTTTTGAGTCGGTTGCCTCCAAATCTCCTTATCTTCATTTTCTTCCAAGTTCTTCACTCCATGTTGGCGTCTTCTTTCTCTTTTATCTTCTTTTTTGATTTGGTTGCCACCTTATCCCTTATCTTCTTCTAAGTCAAATTTTGCAACCCACTTAATGAGGGTTTGAATTCTAACAGTAGGTTTAAAGACCAGACTGCTCTCCAAGTTTTTTCTGAAATTTTGGAAGATCCTGAAGTCTTGAGTTCCAAGCATTTGGCTGTTTCTTGGTATCATAAACTGCAGGCAGAGATACAGAGAAGATGGTGGAAGCTTCGTGATGCCAAAGAGGGATGTCAGGGGAACCTGAGAAAGGGACGTGAATTCCCAAAATACGGTTAATAATCAGACTAGGAAACAAGGTGTTGAGAATTTGCCGGTTCCAAGAAAAGTCTATGATAAGGTCTGCAACAGACATTACGGTAGAAGGTCCAATGCTGATAGGAGGTGGGTGATCAGGAATACAGTGGTCTCTCCAAATATCTACTGAAAACCAGAACCAATTTGCCACAAAATTCCCAAGTTTAAAACATTGATACCAGCTTTAATGCCTTCACCAGCCCAGGAAGGCGAGATGGAATTGGTAGAGTGAAGGTTCGTGCACATCTTTAGTTGTTTATGTTTGTTGGGGAAGAACCCTAAATAGCATAAACATATAGGACAGACATCAACACAAAGCACACATTGAGCAAGCTTGCAAGATGAACACTAAGCACACAACAAATACCTAAACCCGAAAAGCAATCCACCGTAACATGAGGGGCAAGCAAGCAAACAAATAACAACAAACTTGGAAGTCCTATACTTCTATTACCTGCACAATTGTTGCTTGTAAAGACGTACAATGATCTGACGGACTATCATGAAGTGACTATTTTGACTGCCAGTGCTAATGGTTCTAGCGATCACTGTGAATCTCAAATTATAAAATGTGGATCTCAAACACCACTTCTTTAATGTGTTTTTTTTTATCTAACGTTTAATCTTTATATACGTCGCGTCTTCAACGGAATAAAAAAAGAAACACCGCAAAAATATGGTTAGGAAAGAGATTGTCATGCCATGTACTAGTCGGTAACACCAATGGTATCAAGTCAACCCTCCAAGCTTCTAAGAAAGTCAACTGATTGTATTGACATGATATTTGGAGAGTTCATTTTAAATATAGGAAACTTTAGGGGACACAAAACATCTAATACCTTTTTTAAGAATATTTATTTTATTTTGCTTGGGTGGCTTATATATACAAGGGACGTCACCTTTCATTTTTTGGTAAAAACTTTACAAAAATGGATAAGAATTGGCCTTCTACCATGCTTGCTCATTCCGATTCCCTTGGTCAAATGTACCATTTTAAATAAATGTTGCTCAAAATCATGACAAAAGGGTGCCTTTTCAATTTTTTACTAGTATCGATGTAGCCAAAGAATGTCCTTGATCTAGCCACCAATCCACCCTTACCGAGTCCTACGTATGGGGCGTCAAGAGATGTAAAGAACCTAATAGCAGTTCAAAGCCCAACTGTGAAGCAAACAAGGTGCATTGCTCTCCAAAAACATATTCCAGTCTCAGAGTGACCCAGTGGTCATGATCCTAGGGGCATTGGTGATCACCGCTAACGTGATTGTGTGGGGTCAAAGCTCAGGCATGCCTATTGCCCCGTGAGTCGTCCAAGATGGAGATAGTGTTTGTAACACCCCATGTGTTTTATACTATTGTTACATTATTTTTCTTCTTTTTTTTGTGTAACTACTAGTTAAAAAGGTTTTGTGAGACTGAATTAAGTGGTAGGCATTAAAAATTTTATTTAGAAGTACTTTTAGTGATGAAATTAGCATTTGATATGATTTAGTCGCTAATGTAATTAGATAAGGCATCAAAATAAAATTTTACTTTGACTAGGACTTTAAGTTATATTACCATTACATCAGTAATTAGGATTTCAAGTTATGTTGTAACTACATTAACAATTATCTAAGGAGGAATAAAACATAAAACTCTTAATATTATTAGAGAGGCTAGGAGAAGAAAAGGAGAGAAAAGTCCTAGTTAAAGACTTGTAGTTTTTCAAGCATACGGTATGTTTTGCTATTTATAATTACAATTTTACGATCTTAGATCTAATCTATGTAAAGATTACATTATAAGTTTTAATTTGATTAAGCATTGATTTCATCTGAGCACTTAGGGGTTCACGTTTATGTTCAACCTACATTGTGATCAATTTAAGATAAGGAGGACACATTTGACGCTAAATTTGTTAGCTGAGATAAGGGATTCTAGCTTTCTTGATATGTGATAAGTGAAAACTCCATTGCTTTTGCTGATTTTGAATGATTGTCACTAAATTTTTGTGAACTACTCGCTGAACTCATTTGTCTATAATCATTAAAATGAACATTACTTTCTGTTTAAGGAAAGTCTTCAAGACTTTGTAGTCATTTCTATAACTTTTATAGTTACTTGGTAACATTTGCAGTCGCTTAGTAGTTTTAGATGGCCCCGGCTATTACACTATCGGTATGCGATTCTGTACCTTCGGGTTATGTGTTCACTTTGGGTCCTTTGAACCGCTTAATGAACATTTCAGTAGATTTGCTTAATCTCATTTGTTGCATTGTTGATTAGTTGGCACTTGCCCTTCGATCAATGCTTTTGCTTAGTTTTTAACTTTGACTTATCGAATTCTTTATTTTCAATCCCCGAATCGTTCTCCCTTGTAGGCTATTTAAGTTCAACCTATTTGTTTACCGTGATTAAGGTGACTAGAGGCCTCGGCAAGTTTTGGAAGTATGGAGCTTTATTAAATAAAAACAATTGGATAATTTAGTTTCATATTTGAAAACTTTACCTTGATGTGGATAATTTGACTTGGAGTTAGAATTCTCTAATTAGATTTAGCCACTGCGTTTATTAGTTTGTTGTGGATACGATTTTAAGATAATGGAGTTCTCTAACGAATCTACCTTGTTACAAAGGGTTCTTATGTCACATGGCACCATGGACAGAGTCTTCGTAATGCTCTGCACTCTGAGGAGCGGGTCTAAGCATGTTTCATGTCCAAGGTGAGGCACGCATGGTGTGGTGAAAAGGTGGACGAAAGGTTGGGAGGGGGGGCAGTATGATGGAGTGCTAGAGGACAGCTGTATAGGTTACGTAGGGCATGGGCGCGACAGGATGTATGCGGTGTTGGTGGCATGATCTAGGAGATGGCCTGGGGGCACGGTTAATGATTATCGTGCGAGGACATGTAAGATATGGCGGTGCAATGGCGCGACCAATAATGGACATAGAATTAAGACAACGCTTGGGTATGTTCAAGCATTCACTACAAGAAATAAGACTTTTAGCTACAGGTAAATCCGTCGCTAAAAGCCTGAAATCCATCGTTAAAAGTCCTTCTCTAAAAGTTTTGCGATGGACTTCAATTTAGGGTTCTATTAGTTCAATTTATGGTTCGGTTGAATTGGGGCATTCAATTAAAGGTTCAATTAGGGGGTCCAATTAGTTCAATTTAGGGTTCGATTGGATTAGGACATTCAATTTAGGGTTCAAGTGGGTGTTCAATTAGTTTAATTTACCGACGGAAGAGTTTTTGTCGGTAAATATACTTTTTATTGGGTATTCTATCAATTGAGAATCTGAATATCATTTAGTACATCAACATAGTCAATTGCTAAACCACAGTTTACCTTACAATGCTAGCGAAGTATCGTTATAACGTCATCTCCCTGATCCATTGAGGCTTATCGGATTTAGATAAGATTAAGATTGTTTAGAAATTTTGTTTCACAAATATCATTTCTTACTTCAAAGGTTAATAGGGTGCCGTCATTTGATTATCCATATATCATTTTCTGATTTTATCAATTCAAAGAAATAGATCCATGAAAATTGATTCTGAAAAACGCTGCTACGGGGATTCGCAGCACTGAACTTGTTGAACATTGATGTACCACAAATTGCACAGACAACAAGAGAAATCATAAAGATGCAAATGCTACAGAAAACAAATGTACAAGCACATTCTTGGAATAGTGGATACTGCCAAATAAAGGTTGAGGAATTACCAAAGAAAAATCTACATATAAAATCTACATACAACGTGAGAAGCTTACTTGAATTTGAAGAAACCGGCGGAATTCAGGCAACCAGTCAGTAGCCGCAAGAGGTGGACGGAGTTGCCGCAGGTGGTGGACGGAGTTGTCGCAGGTGACGGCAATGGAAAAACTCACGGGGGCGGCTGCGTAGGGGGGACGACGGGGGTCTCACTAGAGGTGGGTAGCCATAGGTCGCCGTAGAGGGTGGTCGCCGGAGGTGAGATTGCCGTTGGGTGGGTGAGAGATGAGAGAGAAACAGGGAAGAAAGAAAAGGAGATCTGTGCGATATAAGATAGGTTTTTAGTGACGGAATTTGTCTGTCGCTAAAAACCCGTTGGCAAAAATTGCATTTTACCGATGGAATGTTTAGCGACGGTAAAATTCTTGGCCTAATTTTTTTAAAAAAACATCAAAATCTAAATAAAAAAAATTAAAGACGGATGGCCCGTCGTTAAAAGTCTGTCGGTAGAAATTCGTCTGCAAATACCTTTTGCAACGAAATGTTTCATCGGTAAAAGGTTTTAACGACAGACTTTTACCGATGATTTATTCAGTCGATTAAATGACTTTTAGCTATGGAATGGCTTCCGTCGCTAAAAGTCTGCGCAACAGATGCGTTTTATTATAATGCGCGCAGACAGTAGCAGCCGAGCGTGCGTGGCTATTAAGCCGGCGGGGCGTGCCTAGCTGCTGGCGCTGGTCGGGCTGCAGTGGCAGGGGTGGGATGGGGGTGAGGTAGGGGCTGTAGAGAGGAAAGAGAGGCAAAGAGAAAATAGGAAGAGAAGGCTGCGGCGGGGAGAAAAGAATGCAACTAGGGTTTGTGTCTATTTAAGTAACTTTTAGCAACGGATTTTGTCCGCCGTTAAAAGTCAATCTCTAAAAGTTACTAAAAATTTCAAATAAATGGATGTTTACCGATGGAACCAATCCGTCAGTAAAAGTCCGTCACTAAAAGTAATTTAAAAATTATTTTTCAAAAAAAAATTCAAAAAAGGAAGAGCTTTTCAAATTCAAATTAGCGACGGATTTATCGTCGATAAAAGTCCGTCGGTAAATATCTGTCGCTGAAAGTATTTACCGGAGAAAAATTATGTCGGTAAATATCTTTAGCGACAGACTTTTACCGACTGCAATATCCGTCGCTAAAGTACTTTTAGAGACGGAAATTGGTCTGTCGCTAAAAATCCGTCATTAAAAATGATTTTTCTTCTAATGACTGCGCCGCGGGGCGTGGCTACTATAGAGCTCAAGGAGCCAATGATTGGCTAAGTGTGGAGACCTTCTCTTGGTGTTTATAGGGCGACCAACGAGAGGTGGTTAAGATGGGGGCCAAAGAGGGGGAGGGGGGCGTGGGGAGGGGGCGCAAGAGATGCCTGAAGTACCCAAGGAGAGGGGGGTTAGGACCCTTAGGGTCAGGGGAGGTGAAGGCATGGAGCGGGGGTGAAAACCCCAAGGGAGGTGAAGAAAATACATCAAAGAGTAGCGCAAAGACGGGCTAGCAACAATCACCCATAGGCAAATGAAATTTAATTGCTTCAGGATTCTTATAGTGGCTAATATCTCAAACTTTATGGGTAACAAACCCCATTTCAAAAATAAGTCTTATTGTATCACAGTATCATTGTGTGTGTGTGTGTGTGGTTGGGGGGGGGGGGGGGGGGAGCATGCATGTTTGGATTTGAGTGTATAGTTGTCAACGATCATTAATGGAGCTTGGAAGTCTGGCGCACATCGAATTTGCTAATAAAAAAGAGGGACTTCTTCCACAACTTGTCTTCAACCTCAAGAAATTAAAATAAATCTTTGGTCCACGAACAACAACCACCCCCCTAATTATTCATACACTATTGAATTATTGGTTCATGTTCACCCTGGACCATATGTCAATTTTTGTAATGGCTAGACCTGCAATAACGGCTAATTATCCATTTAAGAGAAAAAAAAAAAGAAACTTTTTTGTTTGTTTCTAAAATTTTGTTCACACAATAATGAACATATAGGGAAAAAGATGATATAACCTATAAAAACACTGACCAACTTTTTAGGATGATATGTAGTTATTAGAAATTCTTTATCTTTGCATTTGACTTTTATATATAGCTTATATATGTTGGATATCATCGATAGCTTCCCTTTCTTCGCGGCGTAACTTCGTATTATAAAGGACGGATCTCTCCCTCTCTCTTTCAGAATATGTGTTAGCATCTTTCTAGTTTATATCCGACAAAGTTGCAAATGCACTTAAAACCTTTTCTTGAAAATGTTAACTTTGTATTTACATAATAAATTGACTATTTTTTAATTCAGAAATTGTATCCAATTATTAAGTTTGAAGAACGTTTTTGTTTTGTCTGAAAACTCATCTTCAGTACCTTGAAAGAAAAAAAAACAACGAAAAGCCTTTCTGACGAATAATTAAGGAGCAACTATTTTAGTGGTAGAATTGTACAGCAAGCAAGTGGCCAATTAATGAAATAAAACTAGTTAGATTTATTCAGAATCCACAAACTTACGCACCTGCATCTCTACTTCTTATCCTATCTAATATCCATCAGAAGAAGTGGTTTGCGATGGAAATATTGGGTGATGGGTGTTTCGGGACTCATAGGTGATTCTGACCATCTAAAATATTGGGTGACGGGCGTTTCAGGACTAATAGTTGGTTTCGACCATCTAAAACCGTTTACAATGTGACAAAATATTCTAGTCGCTTTTAGAAAAAGAAAAAAGAAAAAAGAAAAGAGGAGGGTCTGCTCTACACCAACGAAAAAAAGATTTTCATCCCAAGGTTGAACTCGCTCTCCGTCTCCCGCTTAAATAAAGAAAAGGTAGTATTATTCATTTCTTGAATATAGTTTACCACCAAGGACAAACATAAAAATAATAATAATAATAAAAAAAGATAACAGATGAGCAATAGAAAATGATATACAATACTAATATAACGTATCCTTATCCCTAGCACTATAATGCATGTTTAATATTATATGTTCTAACGATTTTAGACTGTCGAATCGATACAAGATTTATTTCATTTGCATCGTCTCAGCTGGGTTCTGGAGAGCACCAAAGCTTGTTGTCTGACCAAACTATCATTCACGCACATGCAACAATTTTTGGCCAACTCGTAACTTAATTACCTTGTTGCCAAAAACCCCAATCAAATCAACTGTACAAGACTGATGAAAGCTTCTAACTTAGGCATAGTTTACCAATTATGTTGAACATCTGCAATCTGCACCCAGATATGTTAACCGCGGCCAGGATTATTATATTCCAATGGTGGTTATGATTTCATCGAGGATAAGTCAAACCCCTCACCATATAAAACTATGTTATCTTAACATCCACATTACCTTCCTACATTGTCATCATAAAATATGCACTGCTTCTAACTCTAATGAGAACTTAAACAATATTTATACTTGAACAAGAACCCCCCTCTCTCTCTGGGGGTACCATTTTGAAGCATTGAAGAGGATGCCTACGCCGGATACGAGGTCGCCGATGCCGTTGCTGCACCGGCGGTCAAGTGGGGAGATAAGGAACATAGCCGCAGTCTCAAGCAGCCTCTTGCCGGCTTTCGGGACAGTTGTTGGTGAAGGATCTCTGCCTCTCAGGAACTATGTCATTGCTCCTTATGATCGCAGATACAGGTGACTTGTTGCTATTCCTCACTGTTTACTCATTGCATATGAACTCTTGCTCTCAACTCTGGTTAGTTCAGTTTGAATATGTTCTTGAGAACTCCACACCTGTGGTTTTAGACCTTCTGACCATATTCTGGTTGCTTTCTGTTTGTTCATAAGATGGTAACCTAATGTTTTGGCTTGTTTCTAATGTCCTTGCTCAGATGTTGAAGGTGCAATTTGAGTCTCTATTTCTTCATTTCTTTCCCTTAACAATTTTTCTTGCATCTTCCTTAAATAACACTTCATCATTTTATATTTGTCTCTTGGCCAAGCAATATTGTTGGTATCATTGGTAACCTGGGCAATACCTGATTCTACTCTGTGCACTGATAATGGCTGATGAACTGATTTCGTACGAGCAAATTTTTCTTTCTTTTCCTTCATCGGTCTTTTTTTTTGGCTTCACTTCATACGTCAGAATTTCAAATTTTATAGGTGAAATACTCGCTTTACCACAAAAGAAAATGAAAAAAAAGGGGCTAATTACACCTATGTCCCCGACGTTAGAGGGTAATTACAGTCAAGGATACAAAGTTTCAAAATGTAACATTCCTGACCATAAGTGTTTCAAATGTATCACCCTTATCCATCCGTTAGGGTTCCATCCAAAAAGTATATTGTTCATCATTACGTATTTTAAAAATGGCAATACTGCCCTTGTACAGTATATCCTAAATAATTTTTATAATTTTCAAATTAAACCTTAATTTTTTAAAATTAGGGTTTACAACTAATTTGCAAATTAAGCTTTTGATTAGGAGGATTTGAAACCCTGATTTAAAAATTAGGATTTAGAAACCTTAAAATTAGGGTTTCAAAACCCTAATTTGCAAATTAAGCTTTTGATTAGGAGGATTTGAAACCCTAATTTGAAAATTAGGGTTTCTCTTCTCCACTGATCTCGCCGCCGGCAGCAGCCCAAGCCTCCTCCCTCACCCCACGCAGCCGGCAGCCTCTCTCGGCCCACCATCTGGCAGACTCGCCCCACCCCACCACGCCGGCAAGCCCCTCGGCAAACCCACCCCACCACGCCGGCAAGCCCTTTGGCAAACCCACACCGCCGATACGCCGCCGGCAACCTCTTCGAGAACCCACGCCGTTGAGACACCGCCGGCAGCCCTTTCTCTTTCTAAACCCCATTTCAATTCAATTCAGTAATTCAATTCAATTCAATATTTTTCTCAACGAATCAATCTATAGCCTTCTAATTCAAAGGCGATGGGAAGAGGGAGGAGTGGTCGTCGTCATTTCTTGGGTTGTCGAGGAGAGAAAGCTGTGCGGTGACGGGGGATGGGGAGGGTGGGTGCGGTGGCCGGGGAAGGGGGAGGGTGTTGCGGTGGCCAGGGGAGGGAGGGTTGGGGGGGCCGCGAAGGGTGGGGGTGTGGGTGGCTGTGAAGTGGGTGGGGGAAGAGAGAGAGATAGAGTAAAAAAAATTAGGATTTTTCTTTTCAAAAAAGAGACAATGGCATTTTAAAAAATAACTTTCTAATATAAGGGCAATAAAGTCATTTTGTTAAAACCGTTAGAATTTTTAGGGTTCCGTTTTATCAATGGATACAAGTGTAATTTGTCCAAACTATTGTCCTTGTCTGTAATTACCCTCAAACCTCAGGGACATAGGTGTAATTAGTCAAAAAAAAGAGAGAGAGAGAGAGAGAGAAAGAGAAAAAAACCCAGCCCAAGAGAGATGTACTAGTCTAAAATAATTGTAAATCACATTGGCCAATTCATGAGAATTTGCTTGCATGTTCCGGATTCATTTGTCAACTAGATGCGATGCACGTGAACCCTGAGATAATGCAAGAATTCTGAAACTTTGTAAGATGGGAACAAAAAGAATGAGAAAGAAGTGAACAAGTTTAGGTGAGGAGCCAATTTCAATTGATTTTACAATTAAATTATACATGGTCTTGTCCCGTGTGAGAGATCTATGAAAATTCACTCACACATACCGTGAGCTATTACTGCTTTGAACCGTTCAAACTAGGATGTTTTGGCCCACCTACTTGGATCCTGAAAAATTGCCACTAAAACATTTTATAACTGTTACGCTGACAATCTTAGCCCCTTTGTAATTTCTAATTTTTAATTTTTGGAACCAGCTTGTTGATCCGGGGAGTACTGTTTTTGGTGATATGACTTTTTAAATCCCTCTACTCTTTTCACATAATAATATCAAATTGAATCAAAGGTGGCCCACAAATCACATTCTTCTAAGATATTCCTAGAAAGTTGAGTTCAATTGTAACCGATGGTTCAAGCCCCACTCTACCCCACCCACATTTTCACATCTCATCTTACACCACCGGCCATAGCATAGACTTTGTTTTGACCGATGTTTCCAACTTACCATCATCCATCTCGCTCGTTACCTACCAGAATCTGTAATCCAAATAGTGTCCAACCACTGTTAGGAGGGGGCACAAGGGTGGGTTAATTTGGGGTGGGAACGAAAGCAAAAGCATGAGAGATGGTGGGGCAGAGAAAAACTAAGAAATTCAAGTATCAACAACTAATAGGCGTCGTTGTTCTAAATCCCCCTAACGTGACATTTAACAACAAAGTCAAGTTTTGTTTTCATATTGTATCTAGTGAACTTTTCACCATTACGACTAACATTTTCCCAATCGATCAAAGTTACATCCCATTGAATGTGAATCGAGGGAATTCAACACATAAAAATGAGCCTACGGATATATCCCTAGTACCCATAAGAGCACCACCAAATACAATTGCTTATATATCGCGCCGGTGAGGCAAAATTTTCAGATGGTACTTTTGCCTTCGGGGTGGAGCGGAATTGGCAGAAATGTCTAAGTCCATGCAATGAAAAGTTTTCACGTATGAACATGCAGGTGGTGGCAAACATTTCTGGTGGTACTGGTGGTATACTCTGCATGGTCGTCTCCTTTTGAGCTAGCATTTAGAAAGGCAGCAGCAGGGTCACTAATGCACGTCGATTTGACTGTTGATGCCTTCTTCCTCACTGATATCATCCTCACTTTCTTCGTCGCTTACTTGGATAAATCGACCTATTTGCTCGTCGATGATCACAAGATGATAGCAACCCGGTACGTAAGCTCCCCAACAATCTTCTCAGTACCACTCAACCATGTCACTTGCACAAAAGGCTTGAAAGGGTTACTTCAACAAACCATTTTCGTTGTGCAAAGTGTCATAGCAAGTACCTTCTAAACTTTGTATAGCTCATATAGTCATACTAATATTACCTTGTTTCTGTCAGCTATGTTACACATCTATGGTTCCCAATGGATGTAGCCTCCACCATGCCATTTCAGTTCATATACCGGATCCTCACTGGAGAATTGCACCGTGGCGAGGTCTTTGGCTTCCTTAATCTACTCAGGCTCTGGCGACTAAGGCGTGTTAGCGAACTCTTCTCAAGGTATAATAGTTTCCACACTTACTAACACACACCTACAGTTTTCACCAACAGGCATGTCAATCACTCTGAACGCCTAGTAATGCGGTATCCGTAACTGGTAGAGCATTCACTTCCACACTGAATTAGCATTTGAGATAGCAGCTGTGAGCTCCAAAAATCTCTAAATTAAAGTCCCTCGTATATAGAGTCAATTAATCAACTTGTACCACACAATTCTCCGGAATCTCAATCTATTAGTTTACAAAACATCAAGGTTAGCTCCCCCCCTTTTTTTAAGTTGCACAGAGATGCCTGGCAGCCACACGAAGCATGCAAGATAAAATAACAGAATGTCAAGGCCTACCCTGAATATGAAGTCTAAATAAAATCGATGCATTGGGTGAAACGTCCTCTATGAACTCCAATGAAGAATCAACATGAACAAGTAGAGTCTAAGGCATCATCAGAGAAAGTGCCAACTAAAGACCACGTGGTGCAGAAGGATGCTCAAAAAGTTTGCACCATAAAAGAAGACATTGGCAGGAATTTGATGCCTATGAACTCCAAGCAAGATATGTCCAGGCAAAAAAAATGACCTATACAGTGGCCATTGCAAGGATCAAACTTAAAAACACCTCCTTCAGTTTCATCTCTTCACACACATGAACAGGCACAGAGCACGAGAATGATCCAAGCGAGTTAAGGCTGTTTTCCGAAGCTAAATCTAAAGCAACATGACCGTTTCAAACCACTAAACAGATGGCTAGTGAAAAGTAACCTCTGGAAGCTGTGTTCTTATGTTTCAATCAAAATACCTGCATACCTAACAACGATCAAGTACGTAAAGACTTTTTTTCTAAAAACAGGGAAAAAAAACTCTTGTCCGAAGTTAATTGTGAGCAAAGCCAACTTAGAGTTGAGGGGGCATGGACCTCAAAAAATTATCAGAAGGAACTCTTTCTTGACCAAGCCCGTGTCTTTTCTCATGCGGTGCAGAATATCTTTTTCCAGAATCTTTTAGACAGATGGAATTGCACTTTGAATTGATAAAAAATTATAAGCAGAACATTCATATCACTTATCAGCAAACTAATGTGCATATTAGTCGATTCTAACAGCCAAGATCTAAATGTATGACGGACCTAATATACCGCCAACACCACAGCTTCTCAACATTTTCAGAGACTCAAGAATGAAACGCGTACATACACATAAACATGCTCTCAGAATAGTAGTGTGTAGTGACGTTTATAGATTTTCTTATCTAAGTAGCACTTGTTTTCTCTAGGCTAGAGAAGGACACACGCTTCAGCTACTTTTGGACAAGATACTGCAAACTAATAAGCGTATGTATTACTATCAGCTGAACCATCATTCATGATCTACTAAATTAACTTTGCGTCAAACACTCCTTTTCTAAATTTTTGCTATGGATTACCACAGGTAACACTATTTGCAGTACACTCAGCAGGTTGCTTCTACTACTGGCTAGCAACCCAGCACAAAGTAGCAAAGAATACATGGATTGGAGCTCTCGTTGATAATTTTCAACATAGAAGCATCTGGCTGGGATACACCTATTCCATGTATTGGTCAATTGTGACCCTCACAACAGTTGGCTATGGAGACTTGCATGCAGAGAATACAGGAGAAAAGGTTTTCAATATCTTCTATATGCTATTCAACATTGGCCTCACTGCATATCTAATTGGGAACATGACCAATCTTGTTGTCCATAGCGCTGTTCGAACCTTTGCAATGGTGAGTTTGCTACTGTCTGTCACAGTGGAAGCAACTACGTGTACGGCTCTAGGTCTTAACTGCTAGTGCACGTAATTTCAAAGCCAAGTTTGCTAATCATCATACCTAACTCTTATTGGTTCCAAAAAATGGATAGTTTATTGAACTTTTCTGTATGGGTTTATACATCTCCAGATCTTCTAAGAACATAGATTGTGGATCCAGTTTTGCCAGTCATAATAATTCACTCCTGTTCAAACTTCTTAACACTAGTTCCTAAGAACTCTCTAAAAAAGGTCGATGGCAGGAGAGGTAATCAAAACTGAAGAACTAATCCCTAAATGAAGATCTATCAACAGTGATTTCTAGCTGCTGTTTTTTGTTGAACCTCAAGTTTGATTGCTTTCCTATGGCATGTACCTCGAATTTTTCTATTACCTAGGACCCATACTCTTGTACAAAGTATTTATTATGCCTCACCAACGCTACAATACTCTACTATCCTCTAGTGATGACTTTGTAGAGGGATGCCATCAATGAGATTTTACGATATGGAAGCAAGAATAGACTTCCAGAAGGCTTGAAAGAGCAAATGCTGGCACACATGCAACTTAAGTTTAAGACGGCAGAACTACAGCAAGAAGAAGTGCTTCAAGATCTTCCCAAGGCAATTAGATCCAGCATTGCTCAGCATCTTTTCCGTAGAACAGTAGAAAACACCTACCTTTTCAAAGGAGTCTCCGACGACCTTATTGGGCAGATGGTAAAACATCTAACTCCAATACTTAAGCGCACTTTTTACACACTTGACAAAATATGATAAATTTAGATGTTTACAGATGACTGTCAGCTATCTTATGACTTTGTTCTTTCAATTAAATTCTCTGGTCCTAGTTCAGTTCAAGTATGCCATTTTCTAAAAATGTCTTTGTGCCCTACTTCCTGAAAACTATCTTGGCTGCATTCCAGACTTGAGACATGGTCACCTTTAGCTTTAGGTGTCCATGCTTTAGTAGCTCCAATATTTCGAGGATACCAGAAACATGGGAGAAGTGTCATGTGAACTCCCAATGTCAAAGAGAAGACAAGGACTCTTTTTCTAGTTCCTGGGAAGCTTATAGAAACTTACGATGCTTATGCAACTCGTACAGTAGAAAGACATTTTAGGATATTAATGCAAACAAATGCCAAGGACACATGACTACATAGGCATTTCAATGCATGTTGCAACTTGGGGTAGAAACTTGACATATATTCAAAGCTTGCCAACTTGCAGCACCGCTTCCTTTGATTTTGAGAGCCATATTCAACACAGAGACGGAAAATCTTAAGTTTAAACAGGGATATGTACACTCCCTGTAGAATCCTGTGATTCCTAAAATTCGGTCTACCTAATCTTCTGAACTATTCCTCACAGGTTTCGGACATGAAAGCGGAGTATTTTCCACCTAAAGTTGAAATTATCTTGCAAAACGAGATACCAACAGATTTCTACATAGTAGTATCCGGAGCCGTGGTATAGCATCACACCTTTGCATTTTCAACCACTGTAATCTCCACCTGCAGAATTTGACTGTTTAAACTGCAGGACGTGCTGACATACAAAAATGGTATGGAGCAGGTATGGTGTTTACTTTTGTCTTAATGTGAATATGTGTTTCAGCAGTTTCTCATCTTTTCAGATGACCAACTCGGAAAGATATGGCAAACACACATAAGTACGTGTATATATAGATATATTTTTCAAGCGACCACGAAGGACTCTAACCTCTAGATTGTTGCCAAAACTTTTGAACAAAAAACACCAGATGTCACACAACACCTATACGAGAATAAAAGGTAGAAATAGTAAGTAACGATATCCGACGATCAATACTTCTCATATAGAACTTGGTGGTCACATACAGTTGATTCATGTGCAAGCAATAATTCTCAGTTCTAGAAGTATTCTAGAAAAACGGAATGCAAAAAGCCAAAGTTAAGCATTAGTTGCCATTTCATATAGCAGACTTTGATGTGTACTAATTCAAACAACGAAAAAACATACTAACAGAATCAGGCTGTCAATTATAAAGATATGTAATCATCAGAGTGCAAATAGTCAATGGTAAAGAACGCATTTATCACCAAACTGGTAGAGAATACAATGTCAAGTAAAATGCATCCGACAAAGTTTTGTCCGTCACTCTTATTACAGCTCCTACTAGGTGGAAGCCGTTCTGCAAGGCCCTGCCTTTCCGGATGAACTGGCAGCTGATCCATGAAAAGCTCCAAACAACCTACATATCAACATCAGTAAAAAAAAGTTACAAACAATTTTCGTTTTCCTTATAGGTTTATGTTTACCAACTGCTCTAAGAAATGTGTCAAGCAGATCACATTAAACTAAAATGAAGTTGTATGACAAGAACTAAACAGAAATAGAAAATGGAATTAAATACACAATATAGAGAGATGAGAAGCCTAGTATTACCACAGAGAAACCGAAGTAAAACATTGAAATATACGAGCTGCTAGTCTTTCATATTGAAACTTGACTTGAATTTTGCTTCTTTTTTTTTACTCGCATTCTGTTGTGTATGCTTTCTAGTGACATCAATAACAACTTTTTATGCATTTTAGTAACACTTACAATTAGGTAGTTTCAATAACAACGGCAAGTAATGTAAAGATAGAAATAATATCTTATTCATTGGTCGAATTCTTTAGTAATTTCACTTGGGATTTTCAGTTCTTGTGCAAATTAGGAGCGAAGGATATGTTTGGGGAAATAGGGGTGATTTTCAATGTGCCCCAACCTTTTATGGTGAGGACTAAAAGGCTTTCCCAGGTAATCCGCATTAGCCATCACCATTTCAAGCAAATGGTGCAGCCACTTACTGAAGATGGAAGTACAATGATCTCCAACTTTGTTCAGGTATGGAATTCTATACAGCTTTGGTCATTTAATGTTCTTATATCTAATTTCCCACCTGCATTGATTGACACTTCCAATGCAATCTAACGTTAGTATTTGGTACAGGTCTTTTATCAAGGAAAAATTAATGAGCAGGGTATACATTTAATCAAACCACGCTGAATAAATCAAAGCAAACTCCCAATCCAATTTGCTTCTACCTACCAGAATATTCAGAACTCACCCTTGCAGGAGTATCTTTTATACTGACACTTTCATCTTCAGTATTTGAAGGGATTGAAAAAGGAGGTGCAAGAAGAGATACCATTTTTAGCAGAATTGTTGGGTGACTTAAATGTGGAGGTAAATTTTCATCTTAGGTAAACAGACGTGCATGCAGAACTATGAAGCAGATTTAATTGTCTTCTTTTGGAAGGCAATTAAAAAATCTATCTCAATAATTTCATACAATTGCCGATTGTGTAGAATACAGGAAAGTTCTCAAGAGCATAAGCAATAAATTCATGCAGTTGACGTTTCTGCAGAATACAAGAAAGTTCTTTTTTGGCAAGCTTATTAATATTTTCTTGTGATTTGAATGAACACATAAAAACATATATGAGTAAAGTTGTCCATATATTAGCTCTTAGCCAGTTCCTAGAGGGGTGAATAAAGCATAACAGAAATATGAAGGATTGAAAAAAAAAAAGGAAGTAAAGATAAATCACATTAAAAAGCATGTATCCTGATCTGAATAATGAGCTACAACGGTGCAGTGTTTGATATATTTTTTAAGTTGATTACAGTAACTGAAAAATAGCAACAAGTCAACTAGTGCCGAAAAACAAATTCATGTGGCAGTGCTCAAACTTCTCTGTAAGTTCAAGAAATGGTGGTTCAAGCATAATACAGTATGAAATTTTGGAGAGAAACATGTTGATGGATGTGGAGTATGTCGTAGTTGATGAGTAGATAACATTTCCACTCCTAAGTACAAAGTTTCATTGAAAAAGCTCATTTTTGCTTGCTAGCCTCTCAATCAAAAAAAAAAAATGCAAGTGTAAAATTTAGTGTTCCTCAAGCCAAGTTACTGCAGACATTTGGCCATGTGGACAAAGATGATTAACATGATGACAAAAAACTCATGCATTTAAATGGAAATCAAAAGGAAATTTTCAGTTGCTCGGTATTGGAGAGCATCCCAGCACATAAAGGTGGCGAAACCAGGTCAAGAGGTTATCACAAAAATATTCGATAAAAGTGGCATTCCAAACGCAATAATGCCTTCTATGAACTGGTCAAAATTCTTTGCTACAATGTCTTTAAGTTACTCCAGCAGAATGGTCCCTAGAACTCAGAAAAATGCCAGTGACAATAATCCAAAGTTCACAATGGTTAGTGTGTAATTTTGCAGCATACAGCAGCATTTGAGGAACAACAAATGCATGAAACATCAGATAATTGTCAACAGACAAACTTAGAAGGTTAGCAAGCTCAGGCACGACTTGTTTGATTCCTATACTAACATGCATAGACATCATCTGCATGGAGCAATATGTGCAGCAAATGATAAATGAGAGATTCTTGCCAGAAGGTTTTAGGATATCTCACACAACATGTGTGGTCTAAAATAGGCAATTTGTCAGGCAATCATGCCAATGGCTTTACATGATGGGAAAGGTTGTGACGATAAACGAGTAAATGATCACTGCATTATTAGTAGAAAAATTACCACAAAATCTCACAATTTTGATAATTACGAGTTTCCACGAATTGTCTTTGCTCTTTCACTTTAATTCTTTTGGTTGGAGTGGGAGGTAGTAGACTACTACTTATTGTGATATAGTAGTGTGGTGAATCTTCCTAACTGACCTTATTTAGCCTATGGTCACCTGACCCTAATGTCAATGATAAAATAAAGGTTACCAAAAGGCCTCGTCTCTAAAAGCCTGCCTGTTTTTTAGTTGGGAGGCAATTTTTTTCCAAACACGGGCACAATTTGGTATCAAAGCCACAAGATTTCTTACTATTACAGGATATGAAATCTGTGCAACTTATTTTGGAGATCTGCATGATATTTTTGCAGGAGGACCCACAACTACTACTTCAGAAAACACAATTCTCCTGAGGTTGGTCATCCATGGGCATCATCCAGATGATAAAACAACGGAAGGTGACAGGCCGGGAAAACTTATCCACCTTCCTCAGTCAATAGAAGACCTCCTGAGTTTAGCAGGTGAGCTACCTATAGCAAATTATAACCCAGCACCCGCAGTACAGAGAGTATTCTGACTAATAAATCCATGATATTTCAACACTGACAAAGAAGATTCTTTAGTTCTAAAGAGAACCAAATTACAGAAATACACTATATATACACAAATATCAATCACTACTGTGCTCTTTGCTGCAAAACACACTAGCAAGGCTATGGAAATTCCTTTTCAGTTTTCATTAACTCTGGGGTTTTATGCAATTATTTATATGGAAAAATTAGTTTTTTTGAGCTGTAGTTCATTTAAAGTTATTAGGGGTTAGCGTGTCCAGAGTTTTTTAAGTCATATTTGCTTATCGAATAATTTTGGTACTATATTTGTGAAGTCATATTCCTAGTAGAATTAGGTTGCATTTTAGACAACTAATATGGCGTAAACTTTCACACATACTTCGAGACATAGTATCATCCATCTTATATCTACATTGATAGTCAAAAGGTTGGAGAAAACGCTGGTCTACATGATATCTAAGTATCCAACCGAGGTTTTCATTTTGATGCAGAGAAAAAATTTGGGAAAAGAGGACACACGATTCTCATGGCTGATGGCTCACAAGTGGAAGATCTCAGTGCTTTAAGAGAGAACGATCACTTGTTCATCTTTTGAGAACTGTTCAGATATTCGCTAAAAGTCATCCAGCAAACTCAGTTGCTTTGATGATGAAGAAAAGAAGTGGAAAATATCTAAGAGATAAAAAAATTTCATGGCCCCTGAATTATGCCCTGGCTGTAAAAACCTTGTAATAAACTTACTGACATTTCACGTTATGCCAGATTATAGAGATTGTGAAGAAAGTCGTAGAGCTTACAGGATTTAGCTGATCTCCCTGTTATTAAGCATGTCCAAAACTGTGAAAGCAGCTTTCTGAAACCTCTCCTTCTCTTCCTCTATAGTTCTTTTCCTCTCAAGACCAGACTCTTTGCACTTTTCTATCTCTTCCGTTATGCCAGCAGAGTTTTGATCAATCTCGCTACAGAGGTTTCAGAAGAAGAGATAAATGAATGCAGTGAAAGGAAATATTAACAGTGTCTTTTGGAGTAACACAAAGGGTTCCACCGTGGAGCAATACATATAAAAATGTTATGACTCTCTGAAGTTTACGAAGTGATGAACAGAACTGGGTGTGTGGGTTCCTGTGCACGCGCGAGCAAGGTCGTGAGCCAGCAAGGGAAGCAGAGAGAGAGATGGAAAGAGTGAGGGGGGAGAGAGGAGGGGGGGGAGGGGGAGGGGGAGAGAGAGAGAGAGAGAGAGAGAGAGAGTAATGAGCTGAAAAACAAGTGTACAGGCAAAACCAGGAAAAGAATAATCATTAAAAGGGTGATATGAGGACTTAAAACTGTGTACAAAAGCAATATTTGAGTGCTTATAATGAAATGAAAGGATTTACTTTTTGGACAATAGCAGTGTTCTTTAACGTAAAATAGGTGTACTAATCTACAAATACAGCATTTTAAGCAAAAAGCATGTCCATTATCTCCATTGTTAAATCATCTGTCAGAGGTCATAAAAAAAATTTCTGAAGCTAAACTGCTTGTAACCTTACTTTGTCATCTTAAGCATATTCTCCATTGCGGCTTGCACCCGCTGCGAGAGATCTGCACACATACAAGAACAAAGATGTCACTTTTGCCATGAAATAATATATGAAACAAATAGTTCCCATAAGAAGAATATGAGCATCTAAAATAGCAAGCGCACACCTCCAACCTACAACATCACACACTGTAACGATAAGTGCAGTAAGCTTGTCGCCAGACACTACTGCAAAAGTTTACACAAGCAATCACCAACATTAGAAAGCCGGCTAGAGGAGGAGGACGCAGTGAACAAAAACTCTCTGTAGTGCGTAGAAGGGCATAAGTATCTTCTTAATGCTTGCAAAGGCTATATACTGGAATTACAATTCAAACTTACAATATTTGCTGGTATCATTTAGAATGCCAGTTCTTACCATTGTCTAAGAAAGGTGACTAAACAAATATCTACAGTTGAAAATTATTGAGTATTTGTTTTTATTCCTTTTTCTGGTAGCTAAAATAGAAGCCACCACAACAACCTCATTGGTAAAGGTAACAGATATGTTGCATTTACGTGGCGACAAAGTCCAACACCAGAGAAACAGTTTGTCTTCAGCTAAAAGAAACAAAAAACTTTTATTCCGTGATTGGCTCAGAATATATTTACAGCATGTGGGTACAAACTACTTCATCTACGTCAAAAGACAAGTGATTGTGTCAAAGAAGAGTAACGAAAAATGTCTTTTAGTGTCAGTGGTGAAACACATTACTCTGATTTACTCAAGTTGGATGTACTCAACAATAACAAATATAACCTTTTAGCAATTCAAGTAATCGAAGGAATAAAGCGCTGAGATAGTTCAGACTATAGGTTATGATACGCACTTCAAAAGGAGAATCTTCAGTGTTATATGATCGACTGAAACTTCTAAAACTTCAGATATATTTATCAATAATTTCATACTGGGAAAGCAAACACAAATTCATTAAGATAAGGGAATGTGATTGAATCACTTCACATCCAAATTTCTAAATAGCACACTTTTGTTTGTCAGAGAACAAGCCACTCAAGCAAAATGACGAGGGTTACCAAGTTTTACATGAAGAGTTAGTACTTGATAGAAAATCTGCAAACGCACTGCTGCAACATAAATTGCAAAAATCTCCAATTCAAAATCTTCTTTTTCTTTTTTTTTTTTTTGACAGGTATCCTGTAGAAATTAGGTAACAGCGTATGACAAGCAGTTGAGAACCTTTGTAGTCTACACTGGTCATTTTTTTATTATTTATTCTTCTTTGCAATGACATGGCCCCTTAAAACCAGCATATTGCATGTTTACAGAGTTAAACTAACTAGATAATATCCGAAAAGAAATTACACAGAATAATTTCTAAAACTCTCAAACGGACCAGTTGAAAACTTACGAGTCAACTAAAAGCAACCAACTAATGTTAGCTAATCAACTAGCAGTTGGCTGGCTTAATTGGTAAGTGACTCAAAGACAGGTCTCAATAGCAATTGCCTCAAGAGCAAAAACAAGAAATAGTATCGTACATGCAGCATGATTTAAAAATTTAAATTTTAAGGTATTGACAATACTTATCAAGCTTCGTCAACTCGATATATGCTAAAATTAGAAATAGTATTCGCGTGATTAGTCACTCCTAGTTCGCCATCTACACATTAAATCAGACTTTGACGCTGAATCACAAGAAAAAATCATGCTCACTAATAACAACCGAAGTAAGAAATAGCAGTTACAATTACAGATAATAAAATTGAAAATGACACAACTACATACAGGAATCATTCTAATTGATACTCCTAAATGCAAAAATTAGAAACATTATTCAATGCACAGCAAATGAGACTTGGATGCTGAACCACGAGAAAGAAAACACGCTTGATAGTAACAATCAGGCCGAAAAAAATAGTAACAGTCAAGCTCCAAATTGTTCCAATCGATACTCCTAAATGCACAATATTAGGCGCAGTAAATCTCGATGTTGTATCACACGAACAAAACATGATTAACAATCACAATCGAAGGAAAAAAGCACACAACTACATAGAGGAATCAGAAGATAAGACGGAACTGATATTGCATACAAGCGCTAGGAATCGTTCAAAATTCTGTTCGACGACATTTAATTACACGCATAATTAGGTAAAAACCTACACAAACACGGTCGTCGTACTAGGCATGTTTTCTAGCATAGACATCGAAATTGAAATGTGCGCGTGTTTGTGTGTGGGGGAGAGCGAACCGAAGATGAGAGAAGAGAGCTGAGATTCGGCGTCGGCACGCAGCACAAGCTGTCCGTCGGAAGGAGATGGTGACGACGCCATGGCTGTGTGTGTGTGTGTCTTTGTGTGTGTCTCTTGCAGCGCACTAATTGTACAAAGTTCTAGTCCAAGGCGCGGTTTTCAATTTTCGGTATAATTACAACAAAGTCATTGAAATTAGTGGGTGGAATTATTGGTATATCCATTAGTTTTGATAAATTATACTTATATCCGTTAACGAGAAGGAATACGAAATATATCACGAATTTGACCCAAAAAAAACTAATTGCTCCTAAATAAAATTAAATTTTCATCTTCTTTTATCTTTTTTCTGTCTCCTCTCGTTTCATCTCATGTGTCTTCATTTCACGCACACAAAAAAAAACCTAACACCAAGGTAACGGCAGATTTGGTCAGCGACGACGGTTGTTGTCCTCCAGACATCTTCTTTCGCTGGACTTGTTGTGCTATTAAAGGAGTGGAGCTGATAGGTTGATTGGGTAGCGATCGGAGCTGTGACGGCAGGGGCCAATGTGAAGTAGGCACACACGGTTGTGGGATAAGGGAGGGGGCTGGTGGCGTGGGGCGAGGGAAGGGGCTGCCCCCGGGGGGTGGCGAGGGGCGGGGGGAGAGAAGAGATGGAGGGAAAAGGGTGACGTCGCCGACGATGGGGGCGATGCTCTACAGGAGATTGGTCGCCGACAGTGGGAGGAGTCGAAGGCGGGGGTTGGGCGGCGCAGGTGTTGGGAAGAAAATTGGAGAGAACATATCCTTTATTCTAAAAACTGGAGAGAGAACGTATCAGTTTTCAAAACCCTAATTTTCAAATTATGGCTTTTTTGCAAACCTTAAAAAATTCTTAATTTTTAAATTAGGGTTTGAAATCATAATTTGAACATTATTCAGTATATGCAGTACAAGAGCAGTATTGCTATTCTGAAAATATGCAACGATGATATCATAAAAGAAGTACATTTTTAGACATAATCATGGCTGATAGACATAAGTGTTACAAAATTAAGATTTTTTGTCACGGTATGTTACATTAATTTTAAAACTTAATGTTCTTAATTGTAATTCCACCCTAACATCAGGGACATTATTGTAATTATCCCTAAATTTTAAAAGACTTTTCATCAGGAGCTATTTCTAGCCATCCGATTGCTCTACTTTTTGCTAACATATGCGTGTTAATTTTAATGCTTTCCCTTTTACTATCACTCCTACTCTACAAATTGGTGATGCAAAAAAAAAAAATTAAAATCTTCATCTTCTACGGTCACTCGACCGGTAATTCTCATCACATAAAAAATCGGTTAACACTTTGTGGACTTGACACATTGCCCCTTGTATCATCAACTTTAGAACGCGTTTGAAAATAACCAAAATTTCAAATCCGCTTACTTTTAAATCTCTTTTCGATTAAAAAATCTCTTGCTTTCAAAGTCTAGTGTTTGCCTAATTTAAGGTGATTTGAGAAGTTGTGTTTTAGTATAACCTAAAAGATATGACAAACGAGACATTCTCTCATTCCGTTACCTTTTCTTTTCAATAAACTATTGTACTCTTTCAGCACAATAAAAATGAGAAAGAAAAAGAGAGAGGCGGCGCGTTTTAAAAGTAGTTTTCCTTTCATCAATTTGAGTATTATTATAAACATAGTACAATTTTGGTAGATTAATCTTCTAGGACATGGTTTTCTCTCTTCGTACAAGGACATAGGAATATTTCGTTACTTGTGACATGCCTAGGAAAATAGTAACTTTACAAATGTCTTTATTCAATATAAATTACTATATAATGTATTAGACTAATAGAGGGTCAGTTGATCTCTGTCTAGCACATGAGGAACAGTTGGTAGGGCGTTCAATATTAAGTCCTCCTACTTCCAGTCTTCCACTACTCATTTTTTGGTTATGTAGCATTTGGTCTTATGTGGCTTTAATAAACTATTTTCCTGCATATTAAACAGAAATTCTAAAGATGAATCTTTGTAATTATGCACTTGACTTCCATGTTAAATTTGTAATAAGTGGGTGCTAATTTGCAAAGTTCCCCCATAGCTTTGATCTTAGCTCATCATTCCAAGTTGTTATCCATATTTTAAAATGTTCGTCGTCCTTTTTACGTGTTAATTGGATAAATAGTGGTATTGCCTTTATGATTTTTCTCCCAGATGAAGTGACGGTGCACTTCAACATGCTTTGTGCGACCTTGAAATACTGAAATCTTTTGGCTAGTTATATCGCACTCTCGATGTCACAGTATATGCCAACAGGATAACATAATGGTGCTTAGTGTCATGCATAACCTGCATAAGTCAATCCAGTGTTATTAAAAGCGCATGCGCATTTAAGGCGCAAAAGGTTCCTGTAGCCTAGGCGCAAGGCGCAAGCGGGCGTCTTTTCCACTGAAGAATGGTGTTGAACAGTCGAGCTTTAATGGATCAGTCATACCAATTGAAGATTGTGATATGAAATTATCGATCTATCCATGCCAAAACCGCATGTGCTGCGCACGTGCGGTCTTAACGGCCGAATTTGAACGGCCGTTCGGTTTTGGCGCTATTTACAATAATTTTGTCAACCTCAAGGGGCATTATTGCAAAAGTTGTAAACACGAGGGGCAAATTACAAAAATGTGTAAACCACTAGGGACAGTTTGTAACTAACCCTTGTTTTAAATAAGTGAAAACTGAAATCCCTAAATATGTGAAGTAAGCAGGAAAGAACAGATATTGTGCTCTTGTGTTTCTGATGTGTGAGTTACTATTTTGTGATTTAGAGAAATACCACATTTACTTTAATATCTATATTTATCGCATGGCCTGTAAGTTTATTCAATATCACCATAAGACACAAGTTCGTGGATAATTATTCATGTGTAACTGTGTAAGTAATGTATAATTCCAGAGAAAGCCTGCATGGCTTCCACGTTCCTTTTAACAGGTTAGGACGTGTAAGCTCCAAATGCGTAGCAGCTCTGACACACTGGCACCAGCACCTCTCAGGCCCTGAACTAGACTTTAACTCACCACTTCACTGCCCATTGTACTCTCCCAAAAGCTTCTCATTTCCTCTGCTTCCTCTCTACGTATCAATCTCTCAAACTTTCAGCTATGTCGTCGGGTGCAGGCTTCTAGCTACAAATTCGTTCTGTCATAGCCGGGAGCAAGGGAGGGAGTGACAGTCTGACGACAGAGTGAAGTAGGAAGGGGGAGAGAGAGTGAGGGAGAAAAAAACCAGCGGGATGGAGGCATGGAACATCGGAGTAGCAGCGAAAGGAGCAGTGCTGCGGCATTGACAGAGGTAACGAAGCAGCTAGCGACGAAGGGACAAGCGATGGCAGCGAAGACGGCGACCGGTCACCGGAGCAAGGACGAGGAGTAACGAGGTCGCAGAGCACAGAACAGTCGCACGCAGACAGTGAAATTGGTTTGGATTTGGGGATTTTAGACGTTGGGACTTTGGGTTTATAATTAGAAAGCTAAAAAAGAAAACAAGATCCATCGGCCCATGTAACAAGATGATATAACATCCAACGGCCAGAAACATATGCGCTTAGCTTCGCGCCTCCTGCCCCGCTTCGAGCCTAGCACCTGAGCGCCTAAACGCACAAGGCGCGCGCCTACTTGGAGGTGCAGGTTGTGAGTCTGAGCGTGCCTTGAGCCTAGGCGCGCTTTTAATAACACTGAGCCAATCACATTTTCGTACAGTCATATTTGCTACTCAACCTTTGCTTACCTAATTAGAGGAAAAATTGTATGTTGTTTGTTATTGCACCAAAATTCTACTCCTGAATCTACATTAAACTCGTAAACAACAGCGGGCTTTCGTGTCGATACATGACCACCACATATGTGATCCATATATCTTATGTGCATAATCAACAGTTCCACGATCGAACTGCATAATTTGTCAAACTGCTTCCAAGTGCGACTTCTTTAGACTTTACATGACCTTGCCAACTACCCCAACCAACAAAGTTTTGGCCGATTGTCGTACATGGTTGCGCACTCATAGTAGGTCCCCCAAACCAATATTCAGTTTCATACATATATGTATATATACATACATACATATGTGTGTGTGGATAAATTACACACGGCACCTTTGAGGTTTGCCCTAAACTACACACGACTCCGTCTAAGTCTTTTATTACAATAAACTAAACACTTCTATTTTTCTGTTAAAATGGTTAACAAAATTAATGAAAAAACGGTCATATCCTTAATAAACAAGTCAATTTACCTCTCTCTCTCACACACACACATGCCCGTAGCACCTTCTGGACTGCCACACCCACTGTGGGCGAATCACCTATGGCACATCCACGGCCACCCACACCACCAACTGCACCACCAATTGTTTTCGCCTCCCACCACCACCACTGAACATGGATCTAGATCCACCACTTGTCTGTACCACCAACCACTACCACTGAACGTGGATTCTCTGTGGCCGCCGTGGCGTACTACGTTGCCATCGCCTTGCAGTGGTCGCACCCCCCTCCTTGAAAACAACACCACTGTACCCATCAAAACGTACCACCATCCTTGCCAACATACTCATCCACCAACATCACAGTACCACCCATCAACACCAGTGAACCCACCACAAACACCATACCCGCCAATCTGGCTCCCAATCAAGTATCATGGATCTAGTTAACATCCAATTGAGTAGCTCCAGATCTCGCAGGTCATCCTGTAGGTCGTGATTCTCTGTGAGACGGTTGTTGTCGGTGTGTGTGGTATGGGGGCATGGGAGAGGTTGAGTTTTTCTTGATTAAGGGTTTCCTGAGAGTTGGTGCAAGAGATTCCTGATGATTTTCTTCTTGTGGTGTGGGATTTGGGGATGATGAAGGGAAGAAAAGCGTTGGCCCACGATTTGAACGACGATTTCAACGTGAGTAACGGGTTAAAAGCGAGGGTGTTACTCATTTTCTCTGTGTGTTGCCGGTGGTGGTCAGCGGTGTGTGGGTATGGGTCAGAGGCATGCGACGACGGTGACAGGCTGTGTGTGTACGTGTGAGCGAGAGAGAGTGTGTGAGAGAGAGAAAGAGAGAGAAAACATCTGTGTGGCACTGGTTTGTGTGGGTGTGAGCATGGTTAACACGCATGGACAGTGGTGTGTGGGTATGTGCATGCATATGAGAAATTAGGAGAATTAGCCTTTGGTGGCGGTGGTGAGGCATCGGCAGGGCGTCGACAGCAGTGGCTAAGCATTGGGTTGTATAAGGAAGAAAAGGAAGAGGGCATTTTAGAAATATCATAATAATTGAAAGGTGCCCTAACTTTTTTGACGCTTCCCTGACGGAGTTGGGCTTTATGTAAGACAGTGACAAAACCACAGGGTGCGGAGAGTAATAAAAAGACTTAGGCGAAGCCGTATGTAATTTAGGGCAAACTTCAGGAGTGTCGTGTGTAATTTACCATATATATGTGTGTGTGCGCGAGCGCGAGCGCACAAAAAACTCTTTTGGGGTTGAGGTTCAGTTGCAATCCTTCATATCGTAATTACATGGCGAACTCATAGCGTAATTCTCGGGCCACAAAGCATCTTTTATCGAAGAGTGATCTACGTCTAGACGGAGGAAATGATTGAACTCATAAAGTTCTTTCCTCTCTAATCTTCTTAAAAGGCTTCATTGATCTCATTTGCAATTATGATGAGATCATCCACGTTCATTCGTATATTCCACAAACAAATAAGAAGAAGATGATGCTTTGTCAAAACAACCGAACACTGGAAAACTCTGGGACTTGTTTATACCATATTTTGATGCATGCTTCAGCTCAAACTTACAATTGTAGCGTGGCTTTTGACGATCCTTGAAATCTTGTGAGTTGTGGCTGCTCCGTATAGATTTATCTTTAGTTTCGAATTATATACAAAATTGTCCTTTGAGATTTACACGTATTTGGAGGTCACTCATCGTGTTTGTAGTTTTTGCAATCATATTCCTTGACGTTGACAAAATCATTGCAAACGACTCCAAAATTGAAAGTATGTTCAAAATTTGACGTTAAGTCCGCATGTGCTGTGCACTTGCCATTTTGACATGGGTAAATTTGTCATTTTCTCGAGGCTTAAATATAAAGTTGTCTTTAGAGTTTACACATTTTTGCACGTCACTCCTCCATGTTTGCAACTTTTGGAATAATGTACTCTGGTCTTGACAAAAACATTGTAAATGAGTCCAAAATTGGATGTTAAGTCTGCTTACATCTATATATAACCATGCTTATAGCTACCTATTTCGAAAACTCAAAGCCATACAAAGAAGATACAAGAGAACATCCTTTTATTATTTTTCTCTTTTTTTTCCTTCCTTTTTTCTCATTTATTTCTAGACACCCAAAAGAACACCTACCTCCTTACCATTTTTTCGTTTGATTTTGAACATGTAACCTTACTCTATCGGAAGAAAACCCACCTCCTTATCATCCTTTGTGTCTCCACCATTCAAAATGCAAGGAAGCAACCACCCAACAAGAATTTGCAACCAAACAACATGGATCCATCTGAACTACAAACCCTGTTCAAGATCGTGGACACCATGTCCTTTCACCAAACCTCCTGGAGTTTCTCATATCCCAACCCTTAAATCAGGCTCATTCTGGGTTCGAATGAAATGTAAACCAGGAATTGACAACCACATCCATGTTACGAGGCTTGTCTATGGCACACCACCAAACCTGACCTTCAAGAACATATCAACATTCCATTCACAAATATTTGGCTTTCCTTACCTTTGGTCTGTTTTTTCCCCCAACAGCTCCGTTCATACCAAAACTACCATTACTCTATTTTCACAAAACAGAGTGTTCTTTAACTCTCCCCCTGTAACAATTCAGTCACCAATCAAATTATGCACTTGTTAGTTCAATCTCGCCTCAAATTTATTCTCTAAAGTTTCTTTAAATCCTCACATTGTCGCAAAACCGCTGTAGCAGTATACTTCTATCAGAATTATTCAGTTTAGGTTCTCCTTAACCCCTTTATTTAAGTTGCAATTTGCTCATTGCCAACATACCAAACCAATTAGGCAATCTTAGATACCTTGAAGGCCTTGATATCCCATACACAGTTGGCCAATTGGGTTTGTTATAAAAGTTAAATTTAAGCTCGAATTCACTCGTTGGAAGCATACCAAACACTATTGAGAAGCTCAACTCATTGGTCTTCATAGCCTTGAGCAACAACAGATTGCGTGAGGAATCCCCAAAAAGAAGTTGTTAAGTTACAGAACTTGCAGTAGTTGATTACGGATGACAACCAATATTTATATTGTTGCCGATAAAGAAATTATAGGAGACTGGTCCATGTTGAAGTTGATTGATAGTTCGTGAATTTTACCGTTAAAACATCGTTGAGTTTGACCTTGTCCTCGTCCCAAGTCAGGCCCTGATTGAAGGTGGCCGCAGCCTGAGCGGTGGCAGCAAGGCCGCCCACGAAAAGAGAGAAAGAGGAGATGGGGTGAAAATTAACAGATATTCTCATGGTAAAATGACACGTGTATAGCACATGCCTACTTAATGTCCGATTTTGAATGTACGTCCAATTTTGGACTCATTTGTAATGCTTTTGTCAAAGTCAGGTACATTATTGCAAAAGTTGCAAATACGTGGAGTCACCTGCAAAAACGTGTAAATTCAAGGGACAGTTTTGTATTTAACTCCAGGAAAAATGATAGATCTATCCATATCAAAATGACATGTACACAGCACATACAGACTTAACATCGGATTTTGAATGGATGTTCAATTTTGGATTCATTTACAACGATTTTGTCAACGTTAAGAAATATTATTGTAAAAGTTTCAAATATGAGAAATAACCTGCAAAAGCGTATAAATCTCGTATAACAGTGTTGTATTTAACCATTTACTTTCTCCATACGAAAATGTGCATTCTTAACATCTACTTGGCATAGCTTTTATTCCTTGCTGCCATAGCGGTCAATACGCGCTTTACTAGTCCAAACTTAAAGGTCCATTTGACTCTTTTAATGCATGGCCATTTAGTCCAACTCAACAGAGAAAGGGCAGTGCCCTACTTCCATTCCATGTGGATATTTGGGTACGGATGCATTAGCTGCAACTTTCAATTACAAAATAATAACTTTATCCTGAGCTGCGAACAAAAGTAAAAATTTGAAAATTATGATAGACAAATATTTCTTTACGACGAAAGTTACTCACCCAACTAACGTCAAAAACTTTATTTTAAAACCTTAAATGTTGGACCTGAGCGTTTAAAAACTTTTACAAGAGCGACCATAGTAAAAGTATAAGAAGGTCATTACTAAGAGAAAAAATACTCATATGAATGCACCCAGTGTTGGAGATTGATGGAAACAAGAAGACAAATAAATATTTTGATGCGCGTAATCACTTTGTAAGAATTTATTTATCCCGACTCGTAATTGAGGTTATTAACGGAGTAAAGACAAATAAGCCTCTAGGATATAACAAAATCTCGATAGCTATCAGTAAACTATAAATTTAAAGGTCTCCCTTTGAATCCTTATTGAAGTAATGTAAGTCTTAGCTAAGAAAGGAGAAAGTTTCAAAATTGCAAAATGTTTTGAAAAAACAGACTGCATTTATGAAACCTGAAAATGTATAGACGCAACGGTTGAAATAAAAAGTTGTAACAATTGTAATTGCTAAAAATCTTTTGAAATAAAATAAGATAAGTTAACTCAAATTTATTAGTCAAGCTTTTCAGCAAAATTTATTCTTTCGAAATAAAAATATTTTCAAAAAAGTAAGCACGTTTATCCTCGAGCGCAGTATAATGTGGCTAAACTCGCTCACCCATATGCGAGTAGCATTAGAATTAGTACACTATGATTTTGTTATTAAATGCATTATAAAAATACTTTTTTACTTATACAATCTTTTCAAAACTCAATGTAGGACCAAGCAGTTTGAATCTTTTCAAGCAAACTTCTCAAACCTGACAACACCCAAAGCTTGTGCCAACGGTAGCGCTCGTTTTCTCACTTTTTGTAAACTGCTATATGATGTCATAATTTTGTTTAGTCATTTTCATATAATAATCGAGGTACGATTTTAGGTTAATATTCTAGCACGTATACTCACACGTGTGGTGGGGGGCATCAAACGGCTGCTTTAGTACGGAAAATACAAATATGAGCCGTTCGATGACCGGTTCATCCTAGAGAATCTTCGGTTTTTGGCCGTTGGATTGCGCGGGGATCCGTGACCGAAAGGTACACGTGTCGAAGTCCGTAAAAAATGTGAAAAGGCTGAGTCAGCCCAAAACGACAAAAAGGACAGTACTCGATTGGAAAAGGCCGAATTAAAGGCCAAAAAAGCCAAAACAAATGAGAGGAAGGAGAACAATGATGACATCGGGTTAATTTTTATTTTTTTTAACCCTGGTTAGAGTAGCCGACTAGGTGACGTGGCACATGGAAAGTGGCAGCCAAATGGCGACATGTTAACGATTTTGTTGACGGACGTTATTATGGGTTTTGACTATTGACCTGGGTCAAGACCAGTCCGCAAAGTTGTAGCTATAGCTTTTCTTTTACTTGGCAAAAATCAATAGAAATGTAGCTATAGGTGTAAATTTAATGCATTTTAGCACTTTAAAGTCTAAATTAAGAAAAATAGTGAAAGAAAAATTTAAAGTGTATATTCATTTAATGGAAGATGCATAACTTAAACAAGAGTGAGTGCTCTATAACTATAAGCGGAGTCTAAATAGTAAGATTTGTAAGTACGAAAAGATTCAAGAAATGCATCTGAATGAATTTAATGGCGAAAAAATGTTTTAAAATAAAAACATCTAAAACTCAAGTCTGAGTTATTAGTTCAAAATCTAACCGAATCCTTCCCTAGTTGAGCTTGGAGTTTGAATAATACGGCAGAGTCTTTTGTGTTGATTCTACGAGATCTGTATCTAATTCATACGCCCTATAAGACAACCTTTGATTCAAACGTTTTTGTGATTGTTGAGATATAATGTTAAAGAACTAAATACTAAAAGAAAGGAAAAAAAAAACAAAATCTCATTTGTTCCTTCTCTCATTTTATTAAGTACATAAAAATAGTTGCGGAACAAATTTAGTAGATGTATGTAGCTAGATAGAAGTTGACATGTTCAAAGGGCAAGAGAGCTTAGGAGTTAAAATCTGGGAAATTCTTTTTAAGGATAAAAGGTCAAAATGCTAAAAAAAAAATTGTTTAGTTTCCCTTTAATTTCTTGCCAAATCGCATATGGTTACCATTTCATTGTTTCTTTTTTGTGTTTTTGAGAATGCAAAAACGATTCTTTTAAGGGAAAAAAAAAAAGAACAAAACACACGTTTCCTTGTTTAATGTTTTGAGAACAGTAAAAACAACTCTATGTTGCCAGAATATCATTTTCCAACACATTTACATGTTCAAATGTGTTGGATGGATTGCAATGACGTATTTTAAAAAGTTGGTAAATAGTATTTAAATATTATTTTTGTAAAACTATAATTTGAAAAAGGTAATAAACGAAAGATACTTGGTTCAGAAAAAATAAAAAAAAAATGTTAAAAGTAACGAAACAAAGTGACTTAAGAGGTTTTGCTAAAATCCACTAAGGTTCTAAGCGACAAACATGTTTAAAAAATATGGACTTAATATAATGCAGCAAAGGGATCTTCGATACTGTATATAGCCACCAAGTCAAATAAAATAAAATATTAAAACAATAAAAGTTATAAAAACATAGTAAATATCGTAATGTAACGAAGAGTCAATAAGATACAATAACCGGCATGTCCATGTCAAGTTGAATAGAAAGGTTAAATATTGTCAAATTTCTTAAATTAAGTAGATGTTTTCTAGACACCTTTCACGTCTAAAATAATGCAATTAGATGTGTTAGTTGAGAAACGTTTAAAAAGTACCATAATTAATTAAGATTCCATTTAACAACACTTTCAACTTAAAAAGAAACAAAATCAGTTAATTTTTTTTTTTTACAAAACAAGTGGGTGTTTGATAATTCAAATTTTATTTTGAGTTTTTTTTTGTGGTGATTTGCGGTGGTGGTGGCCGATGGTGGTGGCTGGTGGCTGCCGGCGATGGGAGGGTGGTGGTGGTCTCAAAATAAAAACTAAAGCTAAAAATCGAAACTCATTTTTGAAATTTTCAAAAATAGCCTTGATTTAAAAACTGATTTTTTTAACTGAAAAAAAAACCAAAAACTAATTGTCAAACGCGTTTATTTTTTTCAGTTTACAAAACTAAAAAAAACGGGGCCTAAGTTTTTGTCTTGTTTAATTTATGCTAACGAGATTACCAGACTATTAATTAAAGGTAGGAATACATATATCACTTTCAATTTGTGATGAAGTAGAATACGTTAAGAGAGGAATTATTGCAAAAGAATGACCTATTATCTATTGTTGTATATATTGCTTCAAATAAACTATGGAATTCAGTTGAATGAAGCTCTTCTTCGAATATAATGTACGTCGCAATTTCAATTGGCGACAAGAAAAAATAACTATTTAACTCTAACTTTGAACGAGCATACTTCTCATCTTTTAGTGTCGGTTGAAGATGAAATTTTAGAACGATTAGTCGCAATAGTTAAGTTGACAGGTGTTCAACTAAGATTTATGAAATGCTGTAAGATCTTGTGCATGATAAGAGTGCTTGAGGAAAAAACATAGTCAACATGTATATAAGATCACTCCCCGTGTCTAGTTGATACGAGTCAAGTCTGATCATTTCTGATTTGTCAAGTGTCACTCTGTTCATCCGTTCTCTAAATTACCAGCTTCCTTATCTTAGTTTATTTTTTTCCTTATGAAGGTTCACAAGGACACGCAATTCTTCATTTGGAGTCTCATTTGATAAAAAAAACTTTTTGCAAACTATTTTCTTTGTTTTTTTTCTCCAATGATATCTACGTTATTACTATAGGATGCTTAAAGCTGTGATGGTAAGATCATTAAGATAGTGCGTGTGTGCACGCCTGCATGTGCTTTCATAGTAGAGTTATATGCATATGGCAAAGACTGTGACCACAAAATTAAGGAGAAAAAAAATATAATGACATACACAGATGATATTTCTATCTGGTGAGCTCCAATAATAAAACAAATGACAAAAAGTAATAATCAACATCCCCAGTCAAATAATGCGAAAGCTGTCAGCACTCAAAAGCAAGGAAAAGAGACATTATAAACCGGTTAAGATAAGCGAGCAGAAACACCATTATGCATATGCTAAAATCGTTGTTGATGTAATAAATTCCCTCTCGATCAGCATAATCTGCCAGAACACGATCCAAACAAAGAAGCCAGTTAATAATTTATTGCCAATCAATAAAAAATGCTGCTAAAAATTCTTATTTAAAAAATTAATTAAAAAATTATTAATTATATTTAACAATTATTAATGGTCTCTATTCGAGGACAACTGCAAAATATTTTTTCCTTATTTGATAAAAACTCCAAAATGGTCTCGTGAAGTCAGTCAAAAGTAACCACAAACCAATGAGTGTGGTTAAGAACCGTGACCGTGACCGTTAAGTCAGTCAGTTTTCAATTGGAATTGAATTCATGATTAAAAGAAATGGGTCAAGTCTGTCAGTCATCACAGAGTAGTGTGGGGCCCGTCTTTGTCGCCTTGTGATGAATCATCACCTTCAAAAGTAAAAAGCACAAACTGAAAGCATACCCTTTTCAGAAAAAAAAAATATAATTACCTGCTTTTTCTTGTTCACATAAACTTTTTGTATACATATGTCCTTACATACACGTATTTACACCTATTCTTAAAAACAGATTCATTTGAAAATAAGTAATACGTGAAATCATCTCAAACTAAGATCTATTAGAGGCTGTACATTTATGTTTTTCAGTTTTTATTTTTGTAATGATGATTAAAAATATGCTTTTTTTCGTGTATGTTTACGTTTTTTCGGTTCCGTTTTGGATAAAATTTCCAAATAGTATCAAAAAAGCTGAAAACACCAAAAGGGTGTTTTCACCTTTTTCTTGAACTGTATTCTCCTAGTCAGAATACTACCTCTCTTCTCCCTCATATCTACCATCCTATTTCAACAAACACTCACCAAACTAGACCACCCATTTCACTGGGTCTTCCTAGAAATGGAAATAGTGGGGTCCATTAATGAATTGGTTCAGAAAAAAATTGGTGAAAAAGAAAACGAAAATGATAAACGTACAGAAAAGTAGTCTGTTCCATAAAGTTAACTCAATGGATTCGAACTTCTCATGTTCCATAAAGTTAACTCCTTATGCACCTTTTTGACTCATGTTATTGACTCTTACCGAGTCAAGTGGACCTAATATAATACTAGCAAATTTGTCTCTTGATAGTGCAATAAGACAAAAAAAGAGAAAATAATTATTATGTCTACACGCATAATACCTGTAGGTTAAGTGATTATTTCTAAAGTTTTTTGTTGATCAAGATTAAATTTTGAATGGTAAAGGAGAAGAAAGTAGTCTGATCATATAACCAACGTGATCGCGGGAAAAAAAAATAATGGGTTCATTTTATTTCTAAAGGCACTTTTTATAAAAAAAAGTAATTACTTAACACGTTAGACTGTCACAATACTTGCTTTCGAATATCTTAATCTAACGTGTGAAGTAATATTTGACCGCTGACCTTTATTAATTCTAATCGATTAATTTATCAAAGGAAGTAATCTCAACAAATAATTAACGTAATCGCAGTCGGTCGATTTGTAAATGCTATACACGTAAAATTTGAATATCAATTTTTAGCATATACTTATATGGTCAAATACTGTGTGCAATACGTAACAAATTTCAGGAGAGAGAGAGAGAGTGACTGACTGAGTGAGGAGTATCTGAGAAGCTCACTGGTTCTCTGATTTTGATGCATGTAGAGAGAGAGAGAGAGAGAGAGAGAGAGACAGAGTAGTGCACAAGTTTCACACCGAGCGAGAGAGAGAGAGAGAGAGAGAGAGAGAGAGAAGGAGAGGAGAGAGGGGGGTTTGTTTATTTTTACTGCATTTGGGCATTACTCCTCTGAAAACACCATCCCTCTGAAGCTTCCGGAGGAGAAAAACCAGGTGGGTTCTTTTTTCTCCCGTCTCTCTTTCTCAGATTTCATTCCTTATTCCCCACTGCACTCTATGTGATTCTATGATGCATTCATCTGAAGTTTTTTTCCGGGGTTTTGGACACTCAGTGAGTTTTATCAATTTTGTTTTTGCATTTGATTGTCTTTCTGATTGATCTTTCGCTAAATGCAGCTTTTCCTTTCTGGTTTTTCTTCCTTGTCCATTAATGCGTTTTGCCGTGCATCTGTGAGGTGTATTTATTGTTTATTTATCATTAAGCGGAAAAGGGTTTTCTATTTGGGTTTTCATCAGCCGGAACTTAGTTTGGTAAACATTTTGTTGATCTTAAGCGATCGTTTGTTGGCATTTGGGATTTGGGCGTTTATGAATTTGATTAAGGCATTGTTTCTTAGTCTGTAACTTTAGACCCAGAGTTCTATTTTTTGTTGTTTGATTATTCATCTGGGTGTTTTGGTACTTTGGTTGTTTGAATAGGGTCGATATATAGCACATCTGGGTCTGTAAACCTTCGATCAGTTCTATTGTCTTGACTTTGAAGCGCATGAACAATCTTTGTTTTTTGCATTAATATTTCCATCATAGGCTGTATGCTTCTGTTTCTAATAGTTAATACCTGCTGGTATATCAAGTTCTGCTTGGATTAATGCAGCTCAAGATAGTATAATTCCAGCGATTAATATATTTATGATTTTCATGAGTACTTCAAATAATTTGTGATTTTGATACAAATTGGGGATTTGTTGCCTACTACAGATTTGAGGTTTTGTGATAATGCTGAAGAAGAGAACCAGATCAAATCAGAAAGATCAAAACATGGGTCATCCAATGTCTGATGTTGTTTCAGAGTCCAATTCTCCTTCTGATGCTTTGGGGCAGAAACAAAAGACCAGTTCTTTTTTCAATGTCGCCGGTGTGTTTGTTGGGTTCAGTCCCAAGGGTTCAGAATCTGATTCAGTTAGAAGCCCCACTTCTCCTTTAGACTTCAGGGTGTTTTCAAATCTAGGTAAACCTTTTAGGTCCAATAAGTCATCCAATGAGGGGCACCAGAAGAGCTGGGATTGCAGTAAAGTAGGCCTGGGCATATTAGATTGCCTTGATGACGAGACCAGTCAATCGGGGAAGGTTCTACGATCATCAGATAGTAAGAATATTCTTTTTGGACCCCAGATGAGGATCAAAAGTCCTAATATACGAAGTGGTTTCAATTCTTTTGAGGCACCAAAGTCACTGCCTAAAAATCCTGCAAATTTTCCTTGTGCCCAGGCTAAACCGTCTGGTGTTGTATTTGAAATTGGAGAAGCCCCATTAGAATCCGAATCATTTGGAAAAATCCAGTCTTATTCATTGGATTCTGGAACTTCTTGGCCAAAATTTGCTAATCTAACATTCCGTATGGCCAACTCGAGTTCTGGGGGCTTTTCTGTAGAAAATAGTAGAGACTCAGTGACTTTACCTTCTCAGTTCACAAGAGGAAGCCCAAAGTTGAGCAGTTCATTGGGTACAAAGCTGAATCCTGCTGCAGTATCCACTGGCTCTGTTACCGATTTTGTTGGATCTCTCTCATCAAGGGAGATTGAGCTTTCTGAGGATTATACTTGCGTTATAACACATGGCCCCAACCCAAAAACAACTCATATTTTTGGTGATTGCATTTTAGATGGTCACAACAATGAGTTTGCCCATATCTCTGAGAAAAAAGAGCAGGAGTTGCCATTGACTTTAACTCCGGCAGTTGACTGCTCTGAAGATCCTGTTCCATATCCTTCTGATGATTTCTTGAGCTTCTGCTACTCTTGCAAGAAAAAATTGGAGGGGGAAGATATTTACATGTACAGGTATGCCACACTTTTCTATTACTATTACGTTGTTTGGTTCATTGTTGTATTTCAGGAGTTTGAAATTTGAGTTTGGGTTGTTTGTTATCGAGCAGAGGTGAGAAGGCATTTTGTAGTTGGAGTTGCCGCTCAGAGGAGATTTTGATTGAGGAAGCAATAGAGAAAACCAACAATGACTCTTCCATGACCTCTCTTCAGACTAACAGCTGCGAGGAACTTTTTGAGACCAGCATGTTCGTCGGCACATAAAGGAGCTGTGATTGCATTGCCTTAGCCACTATGCCCATGATTGATGAAAATATCACATAGGTAGACACGCCTGATCATCTGTTTACCAAGAGCTGTTTATGTTCATCTGTTTTAGCAGCCATGGGTGATCGTTGTGTACGTTGTTCCTTATGCTGAGTGTGTTTCATCTTTCATGGTCTTAGTGGGTATTGGCCGCAACCGGCCAGTTTTGCTTGACATAAGTGCGACATTAATATATAGTATAATCTTAGACTTAACGTGGCGTTCAATTGGGACCTATTCACTCTTGGCAGGAGTTGATGTATAAGCCTCCATACTTGAGATCTTGAATGAATATAATCTACTTTTCTATGCATCCTGACTTATGCCCCTTACTTTCTGATGACAAGTTGAACTACTTAATCCTATTCTATTTACTTTGTAAGCAGGAAACTCGTTTCACCAGTGACCATTACATGAGCAAGATCCATATTGGAACCGATGAAATCTGAAGTTCTCTCTTAAAACAATCTCCTTGTCATAAGCCTGAGATATCATTTTCATATCCGAGTGACAATCACTGCACATACGTAGATTGTTGACAATGCGGATGGGAGTTTTTGTGGGAGTGGTTATGAGTCCAAATGCAACAGCCAGCTTCTCACTATGTTGAGATGATGAGGCTGCTTCTTCCTCTTCATGTAATCTTCCTTTCTGACCTTCAATCTCATCCAGCATTGAGTAAATTTCTGCATATTTAGGGTCTGAGAAATCCCCAGATGTAAACTTGTGAACAATTCCATTACGTGCAATTAGACTACATCCAAGTTGCTTCTGCACTCCTATTTCCTTCATCTTTCTCCTAACCCAACTCATATCTTCCCATCTTTTGGCTTTTGCATATATATTTGAAAGGAGTACATAAGCTGAAGCATTTGAGGGATCCATCTTTGTTATATGCTCAAATGCATGTTCTGCTAATTTGACCTTGTGGTATGTTGCACATGCTCTCATCAAGGAACTCCATATAGATGCATCTGGTTCAATCGGCATGGTCTCTATGAACTCTCTTGCGTCTTCCAGGCGCCCAACTCGGCCTAGGAGATCAACCATACATCCGTAATGCTGAACTGCAGGTTTAAGATTGTAGACAGTCCTCATCTTGTTGAAGAACCTGTAGCCCTCATCAACCAAACCTCCATGGCTGCAAGCAGATAGCAGAGCAATGAAAGTGATGTGGTCCGGCTTTATCCCTGACACCTCCATTTCCATGTAAAGAGCAATTGCTTTGTGGGGTTGGCCCTCCATGGCATGTGCTGCTATCATTGCTGTCCAGGGGAACACAGTTTTCGCCTTTATTTCAGAAAACACATCCTCTGCTTTATGAATGCTCCCACACTTGCCGTACATGTCTACCAGGGCAGTAGCCAATATGTTATCTACTGCAATTTGATTCCTTTTAATATGAGCATGGACCCAAATGCCATGATTTAGGGCTCCAACAGAAGCACAACAAGAAAGCAAACTGACCAAGGTGAGGCTGTTGGGTTTCACCTTAGAACCCTGCATCTCGCGAAACAAATCAAACATATCCTCAAACAGACGAAACTTGGTATAGCAATTCATCATAGTGTTCCAAGAGACCTCATCTTTCTCAGGCATCTTTTCAAAGAAAATCCTTGCCTTCTCTATTTCTCCACTTCTGCAGTATCCATCCAACATCGAGTTCCACGAGACGACATTTTTGCCGGGCAACTGCTCAAGAATCTTGTTAGCTAAATCTAGTTGTTTACATTTTGAATACAAGTCTATCAAAGAATTCCCCAGGAACCCATCTATGATCATTCCGTACTTGACAACCAAGCCGTGGATAGATCTGCCTAGAATGCTATATTCCATGTGAGCACAAGCTGAAATGACTGTCAGAAGAGCGACCTCATCTGGCCTCACATTTTCAAGTCTCATTTCTCTGAACAACTCCAAACTTTTGCTGTAAAACCCACCCTGAACATAACCCGAAATCATCGTCGTCCACGATATCAGATTCTTCTTCCTTGTCTGGTTAAACAAGTGCCTAGCTGCAGTAAGGTCACCAATTTTTACAAATCCACTGATCAAGGTAGTCCACAAGACAACATCAGTAGTTTCACTCTCAGAGCTACCCAAGAGCTTGAATGCTTTTCTCATCTCCCCACACTTGATATACATATCCACTAGACAATTCAACAAGCTCCCACTAGTATCCAAACCATTCTCCTCAGCATAAAGATGCAAATTCTCTCCCATTTTCAAATCTCTCAACTTGGAACAAGCTGATACCAAGCTGATCATCGTTATCTTGTCGGGTTTAATACCATCAGCCAACATCTTCCCAAACAGATCCAGTGCCTCCCTGAACAATCCCAGCCGAACGTAGCACGAAATCACGGTGTTCCAGGTTATAACATCTCTGTCAGGAAAGTTCTCAAAGAGTTGTCTCACTTCCTTTAATCTGCCATCTTTCGAGTACATACCCATCAGATTGTTATTCAGGGACCTACTAATTCCATACCCAGACTTCATCATTCTTCCCTGAACTTCACTTGCTTGTAGGATATCAAAATCTTTACAGCATGCATGAAGCAAGAAGTGAAATGTAGTGATATCTAACATAATCCCCTGACAAACCATTTGATAGTATGTCAAGAACACTTGTTTTGGACAACCATCTTGGTCCTGAAGTTGGTTTTCCAAAAGGGTGTTCCAAGTTTCGGTCTCTGGCATGCATTGTTGACTAAAAATGAGCCGAGCGTAGTCCATGTCTTTGATTGAGATGAAGAACTGGAGAATTTGGCTAGCAATAAGAGGGTCTCGGATGAGATTTGTGGTGATCAAGTGGGCATGAATAGGATGAAACTGTTTGGTATTTGAGCAAGATCTGAGAAATGAGATGCACTGCTGTGTTGGATCAGAGATGCTTCTTGTGGCTTTCACGGTAGGAGAAGGAATGGAAGAGGAGATGGTGGAGAGATGGGCTATGGTAGCCATCTTTGAGTATTAGCCGTTGGTTCCCTCCATTCTCATTTTGTAAGATCTGGACTTTGGATAAGATTAGGCTAATTGAATAGCGACAGTTATTTGCCTTTTCTTTGGGCTGGCGATTTCCTTGGTAAAATTCATTTGCCACTAAAGATATTAACTGCTGGATAAATATTTGTACATGGGAGTGTCAAGAAGTAGGCCTGCCCATGGGCTCCCCAGCCCGCGCAATCCAACTCTAAATCTTAAGATCCGGGTTGGAGTAAAGTAATAACCCAACCAGCCCGGCTCGACCCAATGCTACCTTTAAATGAGTTATAGGTGTAGACACATTTTTGTAAGTCTGTTTTATAATTTATTTACTTATTAGCTATTCAAATTTGCTATTCCTTCTATTCCATAATATTTGATCATATTTGACTTGCATACTTATTTAAGATATGAGTCATATTTTATGAGTTTCTCATTTTATCCTAAAAGAGAAATAGAAAGAGGAGAGGAAGAAAATTGATCAGGAGAGAGGAGGTGAGTTGGTAGAGGATTAAATGTGGAGAGACAAAATAAAATAAAATAGGTGAAAATGGATAAAAATGAAAAAATGCTTACATAGTCTTTCTTAATTTAGAAAGTGGTCAATTATTTGGAACAACTCAAAAAGAAATATGATCAATTTTTTTAAAAAGGAGGGAGTAGTATTTAGGCTTTTGTCTTGTCCAATAAGCAGTCAAGTTAGAAGCTCAGTCTAATTAGCAGCCAATCTAGTTAGTTGGATTTAACCTACTACTATTTGAAGGTGTTTACGTCTGATATGTAAATATACTTAGACCCCTTTATTTTTTGTAATGCTATATCTATTCTTTTAACTTTTACCAGATGTTGATAAGCAGTCCTTTTAGGAACTATACAATGGATGAGTCGCGCGCATGTATGACAATTCGTATTTGTAGTGGGAACACTATTTGGTTATTTTTTTTAGTTAATCAGAAGAATGATATTGATATGCAAACCAAGTTATAAGAGTAGCCAAGCTATTCTCCTGGAGCGCCACAGAATAATTCGTTTTCTTAGTTATACGAGTAGTTAGGCTACTTTCTAAGAAGACCAAAGAAATTTACTAAAGCCATATTGAAATTTAAATTAATACAAGTCTCTAAGCTAACTCTTAATTATACTGAAACCATGCTTGAATAGAACTCGAAAGCAAATTCAGCAACGAGGCTGGAATTATTTGCTGTCCAGCAAAGGAAAGAGTTAGCTTTTTTTGTCTTTTGTACTTGTAACTAAGAAAATCTTTTGCACCAAGATGGTGATTGAGATTGATTTTGTGATGGTCAAACTTGATTTAATTCAGATTAAATTAGGTACGTGAGTGTTTAGCAAAGAAAATTAAAAATTTTAATATGCCTTGAAAAGTTAAAAACTGATTAAATTCATAATCCTGAAAAGTAAAGATTATAAATAATTACTTTTCTCATAATCAGATTTGATATTCTAATTACTATAGTATCCTCTTATTTCTTATAAAAGAACATTTCACACCCTTTAAATAATTTGGAGAAGTTATTGTACTGTGAAAATAAGATGTAAATAAGATGTAAACAACTTTTGTAATTTTTAATTGGGATTGTAATTTGGAGAAGTTGGGATCGTGGAAGTTTTAATTTAAAATAAGATGTAAACAACTTTTGTAAGTTGGTGAAAATAACTTTTTCATAATTTATTTGTATATTATAGTCATTTAACAATAAAAATTATGTTAACATTACCTTCTAAATGCGTATTAGAAACTTATATTAAATATCTTGTATGGTCATTTTGTCACAGCGAAGCTAATTTAAGCACTTTTTCTCTAATTTTTTTTTTTGTAACTTTAAGTTAGGGTGTGTTTGATAAAACTGAAATTTAAGTGCTGAATTTGTAAAACTGAAAATTTTAAGCTACTGAATTTTAAACACTGAAATTTTTTTGGTCTTAACTGAAATTTAAGTGTTGAAGTAGTTTATTCTGTTTGATAAAAAAAAAAACAACTGAAATCTAAAAACTGTTTAGTTTGACACTAATACCCTTTTGGTCTTCAATTAATCTAGTACTTATTATTTTAAGTGATTAAAAAAGTGCGTTACCAAACGTACTTAATTTGAAATCACTGAAAATTTTCAGTTTCAAGTCCTGAATGCCGTTATCAAACACACCCTTAGTTTATAACCACCTTTGCTAAAAAACAAATTGATTTAATTTAAAGTAGATTTAATCTGATTTTAAAAATTAATTAAAATTTAAGCTGAAATGTGTTTTTCAAAATTAATCCCAAACTGACTCTGAAACAATACAAGTAACATCAAGTAATTACCTTGATAGATCTAATATTCACTTTTTCCCCTTTTCTTTTGCATGAAAAATTGTCTATATCTCCCTGTAAAGACAAAAAAAAAAACCTAGCTTCTCTACCCAACACAGGTCCAGGACTTGGAGGATACTCCAAGCCAATATCCTAATGATCACTCTCCTATGAGGGGCGTGAAAATCACGTCCAACGTCTTTACCAGTAACACCACAACTGCAATAATTGGGACAACACCACCACCACATAATCCGGCGAAGTTTAAGAACGATATCGTCAAAGCCACAACCATAGCTTCCCGCCAAGGCAAACAACCCTATAATTTGGTAACAAAGAAACTAGGGGAACCACCCCTATGAACAGATGCGGTTGCGCCGAGATAGAAACAAAGATGCTCATTATTACAAAGTACCCAAACAAGCTTTTAGGCGGATCAAAGTGAATAAATGGAGCATGAACCAAACTAATTTGACCGACCACTAAACCCTACCTAGTCTACAGCTTCACCCAAAAACTCCATTCCCTCCACCCCTACCCCCCACCCCCCAGGAACGCAAGCAAGAAGGGAGAAACAAGAACATAAATAAACAAGAAAAGAAAGACAAAACATAATCAAGCAAAAAAGGAAAACCCCCGACTGTTGTGTATCTCAAATCAAACATCACACCCATTTTATCTAATCAAGTAGGAGGTGGGAAATCCCTAAAATCTGGAGAAACAAAAGTAGATATGGGGTGAGAGACGGCTAGCGACTGAAGGCCATGGTTGGATAAGATCAAGATCCTTTGTTGTATAACAGAGGTGCTATACAGCATTTAGCGACAAAAAATTGTCATTCAAAGTGTTTCGTCGCTGTTACTAAAATTTATAGTGACAACTTTTTGTCGCTAAAAAATATTTAGCGACATTTTGTGGGTACAGTACCTCTGCTGTACAGCAGAGGATCTTGATCCGGTTGGATGTGGTTGTGGCTATGGTAGTGATGTTGTGCAAGAAAAAAGCCTATGGCAGCATCGATGAACGACAAGTGGTTTGGCAACTATGACGGTGGATGGTCGGGTTTGAGAACATTTGAAACGGTTTTTGTTTTCAATTTTGAAAAATATATACCTTTGACCGACAATTTTTGGTTTTTTTTCCCTCTTCAGTTTTATAAACCAGTTTTCAATTTTTTTTTGTTTTTGTTTTGAGATCCACATTTCAACTTTTGTTCGAAGCATTTCATGTCTCTTCTTCCCTTTAATCTCCATTACCAATATCTATCACTCAAGAACACCAAACCATCAACAATATTGGCAACCACCGTACCCATTGACCGCCCCCACCACCATCACCACCAATGACCAATACTCCTGAACACCAAACTACAAACATTGCCAACCACCACAACTACTGACCGTCGATCTATCACAACCACTGATCAGCACATTGAAACACCAAACTTGTCAACACCGTCAACCACCATAGCAATTGGTTGTCGCCACCACCACCACCACTATTGACCAACATCGACGAACACCGCCAACCACCATAGCCACTAATAACCACAACTGCCATCAGTACCAACACCGCCGAACACCAACCCTCTAACATCGGTCACCAGCACCACACCACCACTCTTCTAAATCCAAATCACAATCATACTGATCACCATCATCCTTACAACAAACACCACCAAAAGATTTCATCCTTCGATTAGCTCTAATATGTTAGATTCATGCAGATAAATTTCAAAGCCAATCGAACCCCGATCAAACCAATGAATCCCTAATTCGCAAGTTATATGTTACTGCCATAGCAGTAGTTGGACGATGGCAGAGGAGGTGTGCTGGTGGTGGTGGGGATGCTTCTGGTTGTTGAATATAAGAGCTCTAGAAAAAGTTCTCAAGTATTGAAAAATGAAAGAAAAGAGAAGAGAGAAAAAATAGAAAAGACAATATAAAAGATGTGTTTTAGTTTTCTATACCTTTTAATTTATTATGCATCTATTTCTCACAAGGCTTTCATGGAAGTTCAGACTGAAAATTGTTAGCCTATGCTTTCAGGGTGGAGAAAAGGCTGTTAGTTGTGGCGTTTCAAATGTTCGTGATATCAACGGTTTGTCCTCTGTGAAAGAATTGCATGACAAGTAAGTTATTTTCATATTTACGTTTCTTATTTCGATAACTAGAGAAGTTTGCATCTTGTGTTTCAGGCCAAGTTTAATTCGGCATTAATGTTTGCATATTCAGGACTGTGGTTGAGCTTGGAATAGAAAGTTCTATCATTTCAAGTGGAGTTTTTGCCCTCAATAATCTATTTTTAATACTTTATTACCTCTTTACCCCATTTTGAACCTTATTTACTTATCTAATCTACTTTTGAAAAACGTGGTTTGAAACCATGTTTTCTTTCCTTGAAAACGTGGTTTGAAACAGAGATTTCTTTTGAAAACATATGAAATCTCTGTTTCAAACAGATATTGAGATTTCATATGTTTTCAAAAGAAATCTCTGTTTCAAATCACGTTTTTCAAAAGTGAGTTAGATAGGTAAATAAGGTTCAAAATGTGGTAAAGAGGTAATAAAGTATTAAAAATGGATTATTAAGGGTAAAAACTCATTTCAAGTGAGTTTCCATCTCAAGTAGTTTGGTTTTAACGTAAAGAATTGGAAGTTCAACTGCTTAGAGAGTGTTTGGGATTGATTCTAGATTGGTCAAACCTGATTAAATATAGATTAAATCAGTTTTGGAGTGTTTGACAAAAAAAAGTAAACTGATTAAATCTGCTCCAATGTGTTCAAAACTGATTAAATCCATAATCCTCATTTTTTTGGATTAAGATTTAATCAGTTTTGGAGGATCATGTTTGACCAAGCGATTTACCAAAAAATCCTTATATGTAAACAGTATTAAATGCTCAATTTCAGTTTGAATACATTATATGGTAATTTTACTATACTAAACCTACTTTAATCCCTTTTTATCCAAATACCTTCAACAACTTTTAATCTATTATGTTTAAAATGGATTAAAGCTGATTTTAGAAACGGATTTTAATTTAATCAAAATCTACTTTTAAGAATCAATCCCAAACGGCCTCTTAATCTTAATTTATGTTTTCTTTGAAAATCTGTTTGTGCAAAATCTGTGAGTGCATGTGTGTGCAGTGGCAGAGCAAGGATATTTTTTTAAGGTGGGCACCAAAGTTTCAATATGAAATTAACAATCCCACTGACAATTATTATCAGTTTATAATTACAAATTGTAAGTTTTAAAATTCAATTGTCACATTTTAAATTAAAACAAAAAAGAAGGGTTCTGAGAAGTAGAAGATTTGAGAATCAATCACTCAATCTTACCTTACTTCCACCAACTACCGTGACCATTACTACTATTAGGGTTGTCGTAGAGAAATTGACCTACCGACTGCTGTCCATGAGCACCGTCACTGGTGAGCCTGTGAATCGCCCTTGCGCCCGTAACCTTTGGGCTTTAGGTGCCGTGACTCGTGAGCCCCAGACCTGCCGGAGGTGGACCGGCCAGTGGAAGCACTAGCGTCGGCCGTTGAGGGCGTGTCGACGTGAGGTAAGACTGGTGGACAATGAGGGAACTAAGGGGGAGGCGAGGTTCTCCTTTCCACGTACGTGCCTTAAAGGCTTTGAAAGCATTAAGGCTTCGGAAACCGTAGGATGTGAGAATAAAAATCATTTTTTATGTTGACTTTATGCGTAGACTAAGTCTTTATTTTTTGGTTTATTTGAGTAAGTTTTGCATTTTAAATGACTAAATAGAATTTTTTTTAACCATCTTTGAAATTTTTAAGTATATTAAAATGTCAAATGTCTACAAATACATTTCCTTTTAAGCATTTTTTCAAAATTTTAGGCGGGTATTCTTGGTTTTAGAGATAAAATATATCATATAAAGGAGAAAATCCTAGAGAAATAGGTGGGCACGGGCCACTGTCTAGGTGAGTGGGTGTGAAGAAGAAGGAGAACTGTGAATGACGGTTTTACCCCCCCTAAATAAACGGATTTCGATTGACGGACGGACGCTAACAAAGTGGTCGAATTGAAATAAATTTTAATATCTAGTGATCAAAATTAAATGTGTCTACTACTGATATAATGAATGGTTAATTAACTCTTGATATAATTAGGTTAAAACAAGTCCCCGAGAGCAGCCCACAGCCTCCAAACCAGACGCTCCCCGTCTCGTCAGTCCGTCACCCCCGAAAAGAGTGATCGACGTACCGCCTTTCTTTGCCTGAAGAATCTCGTTGACGACTCTCTTGCCGGAATTCACGCGAAAAGGTTCGATTGTAGCTTTCAGTCCTGCATGAACGTGGGGCTAGCCAAGTTGAAGGGTTAATTTACAGAATACTTTATATTTAGATTAAATGGAGGAATCGGCAAAGAGGAAGGAAAGGCTAGTCGCGATGCGAATGGAAGCTGCTCAAGCTACAGTTGATAGTGGGGCGGTGTTTAACAGCCTCTCCAATCCGTTGATTGAGACCTCCGCGACTCGCCCGGTGCAGGAGGAGCCGTGTGTGCCTCAGAGATTTGATTTCTACACGGACCCTATGGCAGCTTTCTCGGGGAATAAGAGGAACAAGGTCATCAATCAGATTCCGCAAGACACCTCCACAACTCCAAGTAATGGTAGATTGTCTTTTACATGCCTTTGTGTTCTTGTTTATGACTGCTATTTTCATGGGTATGTTTTGTATCAGCTCCTCACCTTGTTGTTGTCCAATATCTATCTCTTGACTTTTCTTTTTTTTAGAGTGTAGCTCTTGGTTGCTATGATTGTAGACATACATAAGTTTGGTTTTAGATATGTAAATCCTGATTAAGTCTTGCACCAGTTCTCTGCGTAATTGGTAGAGTTTTTGTGTAGGTGGTTGGCACCTCCCTTTCTAGGTATCCTTAGTTGATAGTATCCTTCGCTTATCAAAACAAAATAAAAAATTTCTGCCCCTCAAAAGTTTCTTGGCAACAAGCCAAAGCCCTTTCCAACTCTGCTGCTGTCTGATGGATGATTGAGGTTTTTGATGAGCTGCTGAAGAATGGATTTCTATTTAATACACTACCTTGGATATAGACTTGTTGGTGTAGAAGTGGATCCTCTTTTTGTGGTGTTAATGCCTCTGAGTTTGGGTTACTTCTTGCACTTGAATTTCAGTGAATGCTGGGTGTTAGTAGCAAATCTGCTGAATTTCATGATAAAGATAGCTGGCTTGATAGGTGATAGAAGTTTGCTCTGGAAAACATTGCAGAGTCGGTGATTGCCACTTTGAAGAAACTATGTCAGTTATCACCCTTTGAAGAAACAATGCAGTTGACTGAAACTCGAACGAATTGTTAAAAGGAAACGAGAGTGGCAAGTTTGGCATTTTATTGCGGAAAATAGATGGCACCTGCCTTCATCTATTTCCTTTTTTTGATTGCCCTTGTGGTTAAGGGGGTTCTGACAGACTAGTGGATCAGTTTCTGTTTCCAACTTAAATGTTTGACGCCAAAGAACTACTTGGATTATTTCCTAGTCAGTTTTTAATGCCCATTTTTTCCGTCCATCCACCATAGTTTTCTTATGTATTAAGCGACTATACTTCTTGTTGTCAGTGCCACTGAGACCCAGTGCAGGCTTCATATAGTTAGCATTTCCTAGAAAGACTGAAAATAGTAGGGAAGACATTTACCAAAATTTTGGGACATGTTATTTGCCAGAAATGTGAGGCTGAGCACGAGGGGTTATTAAGTAGGTAAAAGATGAGAAAGATCTCCCAGGACGGTGGTGGTGATAAGGAGCAGTGCTACTGGTTGATCTACTGTTAACAGTGTCTGCATAGTTTGTGTATCTAGAGCAGCATGACGGTAAATTGAATTCATAGGATCAACAAGAAAGGGGTGATTACGGGAGTAAATGTATCGCTTTACGTCCAAAAAAGCTGTAACAAGGTGACTTGGTTACATGCCAGAGGAAAGTACGACATTTAGGCCTTGTGTTTTATCAAGGTACAACTTTGAGTAACGAAGGGCAGGGGCCCCATCCCTATCTTCCGGTCCAACTACTTGTCTTCTAAAAATTGATGTATGGTTTTGTGCTATTTTCTCGTTTTTCTTTACAGAGTTGGGGACTGTACGTAATTTTTTGTCATTAATTTGTAAGAGACAAGGGACAAGTAATTATAAGATGTATGGGGTCACGTAATTGCACAAGCAATATTTATCTTCTATTGAATTTAATCTGTCTGAATCTTGAGCTGGCAAAGCATTTACAATGGTCTGGTCAATTACCAGAATTCGAAATCTTTGGTGGATTACTCTTTGAGTGTTATAACGTTTATATTATTAGAAAAAACAAAAAAAATTGGACATTGGTAAAGACAGCATGTGGCAGGGGAAAGAAATATGTTCTTGCGTACCCATCAAAAAAGAAGAAGAAGAAATCTGTTCTTGTGGCCATGATATGATAACATCAGGACGCATGGCAAGCATTTGGTGGATAATTATGAGCTTTTGAATGATAGAACGAGCATAATCACAAATATGACAGAGACTGGTGAATTCCTCCTTTCTGGATGTCATTGAGGTCTCTTTGGTTGCTACTGTATGATAAATGGACTATGATGATTTAACCTCTAACTGATGAGTTTGTCTGGTTGAAGGTAGAAAGCGGGAAGGGGTTTTGTTTATATGCAAGTAGTTGCACCTAAATGGTTTTTCTGCTGTGGGACAGAATTCTTTTTGAACTCATTTCTTTTGTGCTACAAAATTATTAATTTAGGTAATTATGAACGAAGGAATGATTTGAAACTTCAAAAGCATGTTAGCAAGTTTTGTAGTTTAGTTTCTGGCTTATTGAACCGTGTTTGAGTTGTCATTGCGACTCTATAACTTACCTCCATTTATAAAAAGTAACAGAAGGATACTTTCAAATTTTTTATGGACATTTTGAAGATCTCATAGTTATCTACATATTCATTTACAGGAGCACAGAACGCTGGAATGCCTCCTCCAGCACTTCAAGGTCAGATTGACTATTCCTCCAAATTGAGAATGCACCAAGCACGAGAACCATATCCCAGTTATGGTCCCCCTAACACAGCAGGAATGACCAGTCCTTATGGCACACAACCGGCAACTCCTCAGGGGGCATGGAGTGGACCTGCTGGCACACCTGGGTACTGTTTTCCATCTAATTCACCCAGAGGGGGCAATTATACTAGCCCTGGCTATGGACAGGGTGGTAGTCCTGGTTTCAATCCTGGACAAGGTAGAGGGCACTGGTACAACAGCAGTTCTGGCCCTGGTTCAGGACGTGGAGGTAGCCCCAATTTTGATGGGCGAGGCCGAGGCCATTGGTTCAGCGGCAGTCCTGGCCCTTCAGGACTTGGAGGCAGCCCTGGTCCGAATTTAGGACAGGGTGGTAGCCCTAACTTTAATTCCGGACAAGGCAGAGGGCACTGGTACAACAACAGCCCTGGTCCTGGTTCAGGGCCAGGAGGTAGCCCTGGCGTTGCACAGGGAGGCAGTACCGATTTCAATCCAGGGCGGGGTAGAGGCCAGTGGTTCAGTAACAGCCCTGGACCTGGTTCCGGGCGTGGAGGCAGCCCTCACCCTAATTCAGGAAGAGGCAGGGGTCAATGGTTAGGCAACAACGTTAGTCCTGTTTCTGGACGAAGCGGAGGGAGAGGACGAGGCTCCCATTATAATGTCTCTGCGGAGCTTAGACCAGATCGGTATTACAATAAGTCAATGATGGAAGATCCGTGGAAGTTTTTGGAACCCGTCATTTGGAAGCCTGTGGAGAATCTGAACATCCCAGATTCTCCAAAATCCTGGCTTCCCAAGTCTATTAGCACGAAGAGAGAGAGAATCTCAGGATCTCCAGGTAAATCTAGTTCCAAGCCGAGCCTTGCTGAATTCTTGGCCGCCTCATTTAATGAAGCTGCCAGCAGTGAAGCTACTACCGATGAACCTTCCCCATGATAGTTGTGGATTTGAAGCCGTCTCATTCGGCACATGCCATGTATGATATAACTTGGAAATGACGGGCCATCGTTTGGTATCAGTTTCTTTCTTTGTTACACCCTTTGGCCTTTTGTAGCAGCAGCCAGGAAGTTCTTGACTTGTTAGTAACTCAGAAATTCTAAATTTCATGAGCCTCCATTCTTATCTAATTGTCATGGCAAGACAGGTTGGTACAGGGATGCGATTCTTCCTCCATGTCTGTCCTCTCTCTGAGTTTTATCAGTGTAATAAGTTGCTTTATGTACGTGACTACCCTGAGTTTTACCGGAATCTGCCATTCGAGAGTGCTGAAAATTTTATGCTTCACTAGTGGCCTTGACATGCTGGTGCAGACCAGGGTCGTAGTCCTTTGGTTTAAGGATGATTTCTGGTGACTTCTTTATCTTATGAGAATAATTCATTAATGTGGACGAGATTGGTTCAACAAGAATATCTATCTCCGAAAAGATGATATTCCTGTCCCATTTCTCTGTCATGGGCCCTTTTAGAAAAGGGAGCGTTTATTTTCACTTCATCTTCATTGTTTCACTCTTAGTTTGTCGCTAAAAGTGCATAAACGACTACCTATATGTTTTGCGACATGTTGAGGCTGTGAAAATGGACATTACCCTGTAGAAAACTATTTGAACTGGCAGGTATTTGAGAATGTCTCCTCGACCAAATGTACGGACAATTTCTGAAAGAGAATTCATAATCTCTTGTTGTATTGAAGTAATTAGAGAAACGATCCGTAGATTGTAGACGCTAGCAAGTTGCTAAGGACTGTTCTAAGAAATTGTGATTTTGCTGAGTTGCAACCATTAGTATTCAAAGACTGCCCTATGAGAAGTGTTTTGCAGTAGGATTCGGTGGACATAATATCAAGTGTAGGAGCATTCTAACAGAATATAAGCACATCGCAGAGCATAATCATCAGTTATCGTCAAGGCTGGCTTGCTGTGATCCATAGACAAGTCATATATAAGTGCATGCGTAATATATAAAATTTGCCAAAATATTGTCATCCGGCGGCAGGAGTAAATTGGTAAACTTCAATGTTGCAGACGGCTAAAGTTTGCCAAAAAAATTGTAATATGGCCCTTCAATGACAGCGTGGAGGGTAAGATACCGCAAGCAACATAAGCTAAGGTGCCAACTGTGAAATTTGATCAGCTCATGTATATATAGAGGGAGAGAGGAGGGAGGGGGGAGACTCGCTGAATCTAGGCGAGTGTTGTTTGACCCCGATAAATGTTCAAAAATACACAATCTCTAGAGGAGGAGAGTACCAAATTATAATAAGGCATATGGATGAATATTAACACGGCTTCAGTAAGAAAACGTTTGCAAGTACAGCGATTTCTATTGAAAACGTGGTAATCGATTGCGATAGATATTATTCAGAGAGAGAGAGAGAGAGAGATGGCATTTGAGGACGGAGTAATCTCAGAATACCATTGACTCCATGCATTCTGATAAAACCATCACCCAGCTACTAAAATGTTTGAACCAGTGTCACTCAAAGTTGCTAGAGACTGCTAGAGACTAAACTATACTTTCATGTTTACTACCTACGCCCCCCAGCCAACCCTAACCCACCCCTAATAAATCTAGATCAATAACTATCCCTCAATATTTTCACAGAAAATTGAATCATGGGTACGGCTCAATGCCACAATTTAGTGCACAAGCCATGCCGACATTCCACGTTCTGCTCACTACATATCTTTTCCATGAAGGAATCAATAAGCTGCCCAGCCAAGCATTGAGGGTCATTGATCATGGTGTCAATGAAAACATTCACCACCCTTCTCTCTTGAACTGTGGCTTTCAAGCTGAACCAAGTTAGGAACTTCACTCTGAAATCTGCACTCAAGTGTCCTTCGTGCTCCAATCTTCTAATTACCCTCACAGAATACTCGTAAACACTCTCCTTCAACTGCTTCTTGCCACCAAGGCATGAAACTTTAGTCATGCCATCAGATTTACATGGTGTGGGTGGAGGAGTCGAATTGGGGCTAATCAAAGAATTTTCCTTCACAGGAGGCATTGAAGGTTGCTTGATCATATCACAGTTCAGAGTCGCTGAAACAGCCTCGCCAATGTAGTGGGGATAAGGATGTGTAAACCAATTGTCACCCGACCCTACAACTGCGAGAGCGTAGTGCATGAGGCTACCCTTTTCAGGATGCAGTTCACTACGATTCTCTCCTAGTTCTTGAGCCTTTGTCGATACAGCATCTTCTTTCTCTCCTAGTTCTTCATCTGACACTGAGATAGAGCTTCCACCGAACATGGGTGTGACCCATTTAGCTTCTAACACATCGAGAGTTCTTGTTTTGCTAAAGAAAGAAACTTTGCAGACATATTCAGTTGAAGGATCAAGATCAATCAGCTTGAATCTTCTCTCTGGCCTCAGAACTATGCAAGTTGCTTCTTTGGGATAACCCTTGGCAGTCGATTTCCGATGCCATAATCTGCAGCCCAGGAATTCCTCGAATAGACGATCTTCATATTCTAGGATAATATTTGTTGTGGTTGGAGAAGATTTCTGGAAGTGTATATGACACGCTGCCACAGTGAATATGAGTAAGCAATTGTCATCAAATTAAATTGCAGGATAATTCTCTGTAAATATTCATGGCATGTGAATTCCTTGCTCTATCATGTTATTCATATATCTTCCCTTATCAGTCCATAAAAAATCACTTCAGATACTGATAAGTTAATTACTTCTAGTGTCCATGATGCTGTGATTTGGCATGACTCTTATTTGCTCGAGTGCCATAGAATAAAAATATTTTTTCTCAACAAGGCAATCTATATTAGAAAGGTCAATTACACCCGACACTATTAAGGTTTGACTTTATTAGTCACCTAGAGCCAACTTTCAAAACTATACTCCCCTCCATTATTCTGTGTTTTAGCTCAAAGAGTCAACAATGGCCTATGAATAGACGTTAATGCCCTTTTAATAAATGCAAGGTAAAGTTATAAAAGAAAAAAACCAACCAAACCAAACAATTACACAATAAAAACCTTTTGGGTGAGAATTAAAGTGTTAACGTCTCTGATCTCTCCACAATCTCAAGCATATACCGCCTACCAACAGTCACCATCACGCAAAAACTGAGCCTAAACTTCTCCTCCCTCTCTTGCTAATAAAGTTAACCACCCTAATCATCACCGACCACCACCACATCGCTGATTCACCATCACCAACCTCAAGATAGCCACTGCCACACCACCTACCTCAAGTTTGCCGTGGCTGCGCTCAAGGTCCGATAGTGGGATTCCGGCGCCACCACACCACGACCATTTCATGGTTACTTCACCATCAAACCCATTTGCCAATCCATCCCCTTCCGCCATTTGTCATCACCATACCCAACACCACCACAATGATATCCCTACCAAAACACCACTGCCACCCACCAGCGGCACCGCCGCCATACTTGCAACATCAATGTCACTGCCACATCAGCACCCAATAACCCTCAAAATAGCATCATCATAGCACCACCATCCTCAAACAACAATTGTCTCCCATTTTACAAACGTTCAGATCTAAGAACTTCTACAAACCTTTACCATTTCTAGATCCAAACCCATTTCATTTGCAGATTATCCCACATGGAAGACAAAAGGGATCTTGGGGTCTACGGTTTTTTGCAAGTCCGACTGCGCTTTATCCAGATTTGGGTCCCTGAAACTCTAGTTTTTTGTGATTGCAGATTATCCCACATGGAAGACAAAAGGGATCTTGGGGTCTATGGGTTTTTGCAAGACCGCGCTTTATCCAGATTTGGGTCCCTGAAACTCTGGTGATTTGTGATGCTGATGGTCATGGTCGTTGGGGGTGGAAGTGAAGGTGGCATAATGTGATGGACGGCGGTGGTTCGATGGTGATGGACGGTGGCAGATGGATATTGGTTTTAAGAAGGTGAAAAGAAGTTAAAATAGTTAAAAGCTAAAACAAAAAAGGGGAAGAAACGAAAAGAATAAGTATCTCGTAGGGGTGGTTTGAGCAGAAAGAATCAGATAAGGTTGACATCACCAACTTTTGGTAACCCTAGTTAAAATTGGGGAAAAATGTAAAAAAGTATCAATTAACAGTGTGGAAGCGTAATTTTGAGTTTTAACTATGAAAAAGGCCAATTACTTCATTACAAAAAATAAAATGATTCTGAAGTATATTCATTACCAAATCAAAAATACAATTTTCAAAAATATGCCGAGTATAATTACCTGATTTAACTCTATTAGAAACATCATGCTGGCATTATCAAGCACAACTCATTCAAAGTACTTACTTCTGTGATCCTTCTTATCCATATAATTAGAACATCTGTCAGATGGCATGGAATCAAAAGCTTCCACTGCCGAAGTGCACAACTGCTGAACCTTGGTACAGCAAGATAGCCTGTTGACAATAAGACGATCCATCTCTGTGGATGCCAAATCAAGATTTCCAACTTCGTTCTCAAGTGTCTTCACACAGGATTCAACAAACTTCAGTAGCACTTTATACTTCTCAGTACCTTCGAGAATCTTGTGACTCAGTAAGACTCGTAAACACAGTGCATCAACTCTTCTGGCTCCCATGGCAGCCAACAGTTGTTTTCTCCAGGTTCTGAAGGCATTCAACATCAGAATAGTCAAGTTTTGCCTTGTCATGTTACTTTGTTAGCAGACTGATAAATATTTATCACCATACAGGACAGCTTATGTCGTCATACATTGTAATATGGCAGAGAACTAACATTTTGTATACCCCGGTTTAAAAATTTGTCCCTCTCTACTTTTTTGCGAAAGTGCAGGAAACACCTACTATTCACATTATTCTTTTTTTTAACCATTATTTGGCTTGTCACACAGTTGTTAATTAACTTCAACTATCTTTGTAATTCTGAAAAAAAAAGTACAAATGGAGGTAGGATATAAGCATGCATATGCAAGAGCATAAAATAGGCCACTTGAATCATTGGTTTTTTTTTCTGCAGGGAGGGAGGGAGGGGGGATATGTGAGTCCTTGTACTCATCTGCATATGTGAACACAAAGAAGAAGTGCGTTCAGAAAACTTCATCACCTCATTAGTCCATTAACTTTACCACAAGAGACACAGAAGAAACTCCCATCCAACTTGGTACAGCAACCTTCCATTGAAATGCCGGCTCGTTCGTTCTTTAAGGCACACTTTAGATGGCATGACATTCCACAAGACTCCCATTCGTCAGGATGATCAGATTCACAGCAGATCCAAAGACTAGGATCCTTATTATCATCATACTGATGACAGATACAGCAAGAACATCTTTTGCAAAAATTATCTTCTGGGCTCATAGTAGCTCTGCATGCTAGATTCTGACAAAGCAGAAGTTTAACTGTTTCTCTCTTGTTCTCCCAGGGAGCATGATCAGGTCTAACGGGTACTTCAAGCAGCTGCTCTTCCTTCCTCTGCCTTTTAAAACCAGTTACAGTGTTGGATGGATGCGAAGCAAGACTATCATCTGTAGTTTCCTTGGACTTCTTAGAAACCAACTTCAAGAGGTGCTCTATCATTTTAGGTTTTGACAATCCAGTGTACTTTCTCTCTTCACCCATTTCAGCACATATGATTTCAAGAAGTTCTCTGCGCGTCAATGAGCTTAAAATCTTTGGGGCATCTTTTGACAACTGAGCGATCTCGCGAACTAGTAGTCTTCTATCTTCCATGCTCAGCTGATTACATTTTGCAGGGTCAAGTACAAAATCTGAGAATGGAATATAAGAACAAGCTCAGCTTGAAAGCCCATTTTATACGCGTGTATCAGAATACTGCAAAACATAGTCCATGGCTAAAACTAATTACGACTAAATCATATTAGATGTGCATTAGTGAAAAATAATAAAAGAGGCTCAAATTACATAAGCAGGTGAATGTGCCTTACAGAGAAGATAAAAAAGACAACTTTTTTTTCCCAGTTTTAATTGCTATATAGTAGGCCATTATTGAATGATTGGCAAAGTTTCTGAATGTTCCTTTAGTCGTTTATCTGAGTGGATGGTCCATCTTTTTCCTTCCTGTTCTTAGAATAACAGCTATGGAGATTAAGCCTCTACACGCGCAGACTCCTAACTGAGGCACGTAACGTCTATGTAGCATCTTCCATTTGAGCAACATTGTCTTTTTGATGAGTACATATAAAGACCGTAAAGAGAGTACTCAAATCTGCATAAAGTAGTCTGAGCTCCTTTGAGCAAAATCTATGTTTTTAGCTTAAAAGAAAATGCTATTTACACGAGAGAATAACTGACTTGATGTTTTTTTATGCAGTTAATAGGATCATTCTGGGAAATAAATCAAACCCTTTCAACTTTACATATATCATGTATACCCATGAAGATTGCTTTGGGACACTTAAAAAGAAGAGTTTATGCGGTAGACCACAAAACTATTATACAAAATTCATTTTAGTCACTGCCCACTGAAATTTGTATCAAAGTGAGCATCAAATGATCCCAATTAGGTTAATCTGTTAGTTTTGGCCCGTTAATTGCCCATGCACATGAGGCTTAAGCAAGGGGCAAAACTGCTAAACGAAAAAGAAAAAAAGATTCTCTTTTACATTTTCTAATTTTCGGTCTGACTTCTATTCAATTAAGCCCAACAAGACTTCTTTCTGTCAATTGACCCACAGATTCTATTTGTTTTTCAATTGATCTCAACAATGTTTACTTTAATTAACCCCAAATAGATTCTCTTTTTCTTCAATTGACCCCAACAATATCTCGATTGACCCCAACAAGATACTTTTCTTCTTTCTGTTGGATCGCCTACCTACTGACCTCCACCACCAGCCTCGCCGCCCACAACCAAGCCTCATTGCCCCACCCAAGCCTCGCCACCCACCACCACCACCAAGCCCCATCCAAGCCTCATTGCAAGCAGAGCAATATTAATAGTACTCATCAACAAGAACATATGTTTCACTGTAAACCCACAAAAATTAAAGATTTAACTGACCTGAGAATGCAGGGTCCATGCCGGAAAACCTGCCCTACGGTTTTCTCACACTGCCACAGATGCAATAAAGTAAGATAAACTAGGAAAAGGAAAAGGAAAAGAAAAAGAAAATGAAAAAAATCCACTTCTTGATATGCAGAATCACAAACAAAAAAATGGGTGTAATGGAGATAGAAAGACGAACTACGTGAAAATACAGGGATTTAAAGTGGGCAGAATAACAAGAACGAACATCGTGTGCACTGTGAGAGAGAGAGAGAGAGAGAGGTGAGAGAGACAAAGGCATTGATGTTTAACTAATATAGGGATGATTACAGAAAACCCCTTGAGGTTAGCAATAATTACAGTCAACTCCACCAACTTTCCAAATGTTACATTTCAGACCAGAATCTTATAATTCGTAACACGTATACCCTTCCGTATTTTAAAAATACCAATACAACCCTTTATACCCCTTACCCTTCCACACACCCACCCCACCTTCAACCTTTACACTTGCACTTTTGCGCGCACGCCGCGCACCCACCCACCCACAAGCACAGCCTATGCACACATTTACGCTGATCATTCAATACATGTGCACCATGCGTATAGATAGACAGATTTGACTCATCCACAATCACACAAATGCACACATTGAATCACACACAATCACAAACACAACCACACACACTCATTCTCTTCACCCACAATCACTACTCTTGGCAATGGCGACTGCGGCAATAGTGCATGTATCCGTATCTGTGGGGTGGGATAGGGGGCGAACGTGTGAGCGCATGCTTGTTTTAGCGAGGTAATTATGTAAGGAAGGGGCGAGTAGCGGTGAGTCGCAGTAGTCGGCAGGGCATTTTGTGTGGGCTACAGTGGTGGGTGGTGCGGCTTGCGGAGGGCTGCCATGGTGGTGATGAGAGCAATGGGGGGGTTGTGATGGGCTGCCACGATGGTTCGTTGTGTAGTGGGTGAAGGTGTGAATTGAATCAATTAGCGTGTCTGTGTGTATTCATCTGAGAGAGAGTGTCTCCATGAATTCAATCAGTTAGAGAGAGAGAGAGGGGGAGAGAGATTGGTGGTGGCGCCCTGGTTATGCTTGATGGTGGTGTTGGACTTAAAGGAGAAGACCAAGAAGCGGGTGGGTCTTCTATTAAAAAGAAAAAAATGGGAAAGAAAAGGAAGATGGCATTTGAAAGGAAAATTTAACACAAACAAGGGTAGAATTGTCTTTTCATCTAAAACGTTAAGGCAGTCCATATTCCATCCAATAAAGGGATGCATTTGATATTTTTCACCCAGTTGATACACACGCATATAATTATCCCCTAACCTCGAAGTGTTTGATAAAATTATAGCTAGAATATATGCTTCTCCTCTGTTGCAAAAGGAAAAGGTATAATAAAATATAAGGTTGTTCTAAAATGGTTGCCAAGTATGTACATAGAAAGAAATTTTTTAAGTAACATAAAACATTTTAATTAAGCATAAGGTACAATCGAGCATAATTTCTCTTAAATTTTTCGTTGCGAAAGCGGGTGAGTGCCGCTTTTAGGCATTACGGTGACATAAAGAGTTGTGTTAAAAGTTGTCGCGAACTGTTTTAAAATTGATAATAACAAGTCATTTTCAATTAGGAAGACGAGCAACGTGGCGAGGATAAGCAAAAAGTGTGCTACCGAATTGCATAGTAAACAAGTCTGGCTCTGGTATTCGGTAAAAGCAAACAAGGACTATTGAGCTTTTTGAACTCATTCTTGGATGACACGCTCTCATTATTTACAGGGAGAACTAGCATGAGGCGGGACCCTCGAGCCAAAAACTTGGTTTGAAAAAGATAAGTTTGTCGTGTTTTCAGATAAGGTTGCCTTTAGACAACCAATGAGAAGGAAAAAAGGGTAAAAGATTAGGTTGCTTTATAGAATCAGTATTTGACGGGTATTGGGGAGGTTTAGGGTGGGGGTTCTCGGTGATAGTAGTAATCTTCACGGGCTACGGGCCTCGGCAGGGCAACATGGAGGATCTTGTGGTTGGATCCTAACCTCTAATGCATGTAAAGGATCCAAATTGTCTATTTCATGATTATCAGAGATGGTTAATAAGTGTGCAGGCCCAACTTTTTTCCCCCCTTTGGGAATCAAGATAATAGCTATTTCAAATAAGTAGGGGTCCAACCTAGGAAGCACGGACACCTCTCCTAGGTGGAGGTATGGTGTCTTAAACGGACGGACACCCCAACACCCTCTGGACACCGGTCGACACGTGTCGGACATGCCTAATCGGTGTCTGAATTTTTTTTTTTCATTTCCGACACCTTGTAGGACACTTTGTCGAGGAGTGTCAGACACGGCATGGTGCAGTGTCGAACCGTTTGGGGTCAATTAGAGATTAATTTAACTAATTTCAGGATTTTTTTTACAAAAAATGTAGGTGCCCTAATCTGAGCCATTACCCGATTACCTTCTTCTTCTCTCTCACGACAGTCTTCTTCTCTCTCACCAGTCACCTCTAATCTGTTGGCCGTCTTCATCTCTGGTCGTCGGTGTTGCCGGAGCTGTCGTCGAAGCTTAGTCGCGAAGATACCGAAGCCGTCTTCTGTCTGCCGTCACCGTCGCCAGAGCTCTTGCCATCGTCGCCGGAGGTCCTCTGCCGTCGCTGACCCACAGGTATTCTTCTTTTCTGATCTCGACATCTCGTCACTCCTCAGTTGTCTCCTTGACTCCTTTTTTTCTTCTACTCTCTCCCTCTCGTCAGTCTCATGTCTTCCCCCCTTTTTTTTCTCCCTTTGTCGTGAAAGTCCCTCTCTTCCTTTTTTCTTTTGACTTAGTTTTTTGTCCAATACTAAGTACATTGACTAAATAAAAAGAGGAGTAAATATACAACCAGTATATTTATTATACTTAGTACTAAGTAAAAGAACATGTAATACTGGTTGCATATTTATTATACTTAGTGACTGGTTGAAATTTAGGAATTGAACATGTTGCTTATATATTTATTATACTTGTTATTTTAGATTGTGGAATGTATTTGATATTTATTATATATATATATATATATAAATATATTAAAAAATAGCGGTGTTCTAGCGGTGTCCAAAATCTGATTTTTTAAAAATTGCGATGTCCGATGTCCCTGTCGGTGTCAGTGTCCGACATCGTGTCCGTGTCCGACACCGTGTCCATGTTACCTAGGGTCCAACTTATACAGGTTGGTGAAAAAAATCAGTGTGCAGTTGTGTTTGTGATTGTGAGTGATTCAATGAGCCTTTCGAATGTGAGATTGTGAACGAGTCGAATCCATATGTATACGCGTGTGTGATTCAATTAGAGTGTATGTTGTGCCGATCAACGCCGGGTGCATAGGTCTGTGGGTGTACCCGTGGTTTTGGGGGGGGGAGGGTGTGTGCTCGAAATTGCTTAGTGTAAAGGTTGAAGGTGGGTTGGGTGTGTGGAAGAGTAAGGGGGTATAAAGGGTTGTATTGGCATTTTCAAAATACAGAAGGGTAAATGTGTTACGAATTATTAAGATTCTGATCTGAAATGTAATATTTTTGAAAGTTAATGGAGTTGACTGTAACTATTTCTAACCTCAAGGGGTTTTCTGTAATCATCCATTTATTAGTTAAACATCAATGTCTCTCTCTCTCCCTCCCCAAAGTGCGCACGATGTTCATTCTTGTTATTCTGCCCACTTTAAATCCCTTTATTTTTCATGTACTTCGTTTTCCTAGCTCCATTATACCCATTTATTCATATTCATATGTAATTCTGCATATCAAGAAGCAAGTCTTTTCGTTCTCTTAATTTATTTTTCTTTATTGCATCTGTGGTGGTTAGAGAAAACCATAGGGCAGGTTTTTCCGGCATGGACCCTGCATTCTCAGGTCAGTTAAATCTTCAAATTTTGTGGATTTACAATAAAATGTGTTCTTGTTGATCAATATTATTGGGCCCGTACGTTTACCATATTCATTTTTTGTTTTTTTGCAATAATGATAAAAAAGATTATTTTTTGTGTACTTTTACCAAATTCTATTTTTGTTTTGGATAAAATTACTCAAACAGTGACAAAAAACTGAAAACACCTCCGATGTGTTTTCAATTTTTTCATCCAAACTTAACCCAATGTAAGAAAAAGTAGCTAAATTTTTTTTGGTGAAAATGATAAAAGTACAGGAGCGTATTTTCTAACTAAATATGAAAATCATGAAATTAAAAACACAAAATGAAAACTGAAAACGAATATGGTAAATGTACGAACCCTAAATATTGCTCTGCTAATTTATTAGCATTGAAAAAATCATTAAATGTGTTTGGTTTTCAACTTTAGTCTTTTTTTGTGAGTTCTTGTTTTTTTGAACTGTTTATTGCAATGTTACTGACAATGCACGTTTGTTGCAGATGGGTTTGCTTTATTTTCTTACGGTTCTGTTTGTTTTGGTTCTTCTTCTTTTTTTTGTTCTTGTGGTTCTCATAGCGTTAATGCTTTTCTAAGCCTAAAGTTTGGTACTCTTTATGATTTACGAACTTTGTTCCTTGGAAATATTCTCCTGGCATCAGATATTGCTTAGAAGTATATCCTCTGCAATTTTTATTACATATCCCAAGGAAATAATGAAACTCTCTTTTAGACTATTCATTTCATGCTTTTGTTGCCTGAATTTTGCTGCAATTGAAGACGTTAATATAATCGGGTTTGAGTGAATATACTAACATATGTTTGCTTTTGGCTCGGAATTTATAACTACCTTGGGGAAAAATCATTACAAATGTGTGTTGTTTTAGTGAATACGTTTAAATATGCGGTTGACCACAGTACTATAATGCAAATTTCACTTTGGTCACTGGACTTCAATTTGGGTCAAAGTGACCATTGGACTTATCAATTTATCCAAATAAGTCATTTTGTTAGCTTCTGCGAACCCCATGTCTGTTAAGTGGCTTAATCTAGGTGCAATTCCATCATTCTCTTTTCTTTTTCTCTCTCATCTTCTCTTCTTCTTTCTCCTATCACCGCCACGACCAAGCCGCCGCCCCACGACACCCAAGCCTCAGCACCTATAACCATCACCACACCTTCATCACCCCCGCCATAAAAAACCCCTTCATCTACTAACTTTTTTGAAAAGTTTTAATTCTTTGGAGGCAGGTCAGGCCACCACCATGCTAACTCTGTTGCCACCACCATCGTTTCACAGCCACTGGCCCACTAGTATGACCCCAATTCTCACCACTCATCATCACCAACATGCCAAAATCATCTGATCACAACTGCACCAAGCACCCACCCCCAAGCCCTCGCTTGGTCGCAGCTAATCACCTCCACGCATTCGTCCTCAAACCACAACCGAGCCTCTTACACAATTCCTCTCCACCCATCTCCACCAGCCATCATCATTTGACCACCCACCCTAGTTGTTGCCACTCTAATTTCAAAACTTCTGCCACTCTCTAGTATGCTAATCCACATCCATATCAGAACTTTGGATGTCCTTCATCAGAGCATTCTTGTCGCTTTAAAGCTTGTCCACATTATTTCCCATGACTAGAGGGAAATAGTGTCCATAGAGTCGATCCTTAGACTTATAGCCATCAAACACTTTCTTTTGGTCGCAAGTAGGATAGCAGTTCCCAAGGCTAAACTTCATATATTTTAATAAGGATCTAAAATCACTGCAATGATCAACAACGAATTAATTTTTTCAATGTTGCAATACTTATCAAATTTTTTCCTCATTTTTTGAGCCACACTTCTAAATAAGTTCATTATCAGTACCCGCCTAACTCAAGATAAGTCCTTGGATCCTATTCATCTCATGAATACAAAGATTAGAACCCTTGCAACATAACACTGCTCCAAGTAAGTGGTAAGACTTTTTACTGTTATCCAATCTTCTTCCATAACGATGTGACCTACCTCAACTATGAAATTGTGATCATGCTTCTCTAACCTCTCACACCCCTTTTGATACTCAACCGCGGTGGTCAACATAAGATAAGTTGAATTCCACCACTTTTGAACATCCAAACACAAATACCCCTTGGCTACAACCATTTCTTCCTCGACACATTGCTTAAAAAGTTGCAATCGTGATGGAAAACTTCTCTCATATTTCACATAATCTCTCACACCTAACACCAACTCCTTATCTTCCTCAATCCCTTTTCTCACAATTGAGTTCAAAACATGCGCAAAACATCTAAAATGCACTCTCCATCCAATAACGACTCATACTTCCTAGCAAATTCTGTTTTTAATTTCGAAAACATCATCATTTGAGGAAGCATTATCCACACAGCAATTGTACAAACTCTGTCACCGAGTCCCCATTCTTTTAAGCATGTCCTAATAGCTTGTGCAATGTTTTCATAAGGAGTAGGAAGTACAAGAAAATTGAGAATCTTTTCTATAACCTCCAATTCTTATCGATATAATGTGTTGTCAAGCACATATATCCAAGAATTTGAATAGAAGTCTATAAATCTGTTGTGTAACACACTAACGAAACATAAATTACAAAGATTTGCTTGAGAATAGCTTTCTCACTCACATATATGGATATACAATCTTTTGTGATTGTAGTCCGTGAAACAAGCTAAAATTTAAGTCGCAGGTCGCAGTGCATTTACAAACCTTTTAAACCCCTCTTTTTCCATAAAGCTAAAGGGTAATTCAACAATAATTATCATGTAGCCAACTCCTTGCAACGAAAAAACTTGATTAAAACTTGACCTCGTCCTAACAACTTGGTCACCTATGTTACATGGACTCGGTACGAGTGTCCGGATCGGATACGTATCCAAGTGTCGGACTCGTCTAATTTTGAAAACGCAAGACACGGGGACACGGCAAAATGTTTATATTTGTTATTGCTTTTTAGTTATACCTAGCTACTTATAATAGGGCAAAGGAGCGGTCAAATCAATTCAATCTCTCCACTGAAGGCATGGCACGCGTTTTCTTGTACTGCTGTCATGGGAAAGTAAAGGACGGACAATCAGAGGAAAACTTGGCTATAAAAGCATAATTCGAAGGTAAAAAAGTGTTTTATGTGATGCATTTGGTTTTAATTGACAACTTGTCTCGTCTCAAAGTAATAACTAATTAAACAAAAGACTACAAGATAGAATCATAATGGCATATCCTATGAGATGTGTCGGACACATCCCATAACCATGTTCAAGTGTCGAGTGTCCGACATGGGTACTTCACGCAAACCAAAGAGTCCATGTAACATAGTTGGTCACAATTGTTGTTTGATGATTGAGATGCAAGCAATTTTTGATAATCTATGCAGCTATTATACACGACTCGTGAGTGTACTAGTTCTAAAACTCCACTTATCATTGCATGTCGCAAACACTCTCCAGTTCTTACAAATTGCTTCAATACCTATACCTTCATCATTTTTTACCTCGTCAAAATGATCCCAAACATGAGATGTTACATAAGTTTTCTTGTACTTACCTTTACTTGTGTCGCTGCGACTTCCTTCTTTAGGACTCACCACAGAACCAGCTGTTGTGGAGTTGCTCTCGTCCATCAATATTGAAGAAGCATTCTAGTCAGTTAGACTTGCCTTCTTTCACAACCGGGTCTGTAACAGCTAACTCTGCTCCTGCTTGGAAGAAGAAAAAAAAGAATCAGCAATGTTCAGGCCAAATCAAGCTAAATCACGAAACCAATCAATATTCACAAAGAAGTATTAAGAGCAACTCAATATTGAAACGCACTCTAAAACTCACTTGTGATGATATCAATAATAAGTTGTTCGTATTATACTACGTGATAAAAGATCTGATCATATGCAAAAATAGTGTGACTGATCATATGCAGTAATAGTAATGAGCGACAACCTTTTTTTCACATTAGCACTATCAAATTGATGGGATAGAAAGGCAGGCAGCTAAAAATCATACTCTGCACCTAGGTTAACAAAAAAAACCATGGGATGACGCATAGCCACATGTTAGTTAATTTTGTGTGAAGCTTCCCTAAGAATGTCTTTAAGGAAAGGTGAGAAAAGGATGAGAGATCCAAGGAAGTGAAAGGAATGAAAGACAAAAGTATTGAAAATAGAGTGAGTCTCTTGGAAGCATTTTGTGTTGGCTGGGAACCATTAACTCAAGGTAAAAACTTCCAGAAACATTGACATTTTCTTCCACTCAAAAATGGGACCATATAGTGGCTGGGAACCATTAACTCAAGAAAGTCTGCGCAAATGAAGGACCAAGGTCAATGCAATGCACACTTTATCACTCTTTCAAGTCAAAAGAGAATCAATGAGTATTTTGGTGGCTAATTTACCGGACAGCGTCTGGGCGCCTAAAGATTAGTTACCCAGGGATCTACCTGATTCTGGTTGCAAGAATGACCTGGACCAATCCAACCCACCTGCTTGCCCTCGACCAATCCAACCTACCTGCTTGCCAAGTCTAGTTGTAGTGACTAGTGAAAAATGCCGCTGCAGGCAATTTGGTTGAATTTGACAGGCTGGTTGCCGTGGTGCACGACTTTTGGGTTATTGAATTTGGATTTAGACTTAAGGGAAGATTCCAAATTTACTTTCAATAGACATAAGGCCGCTAACCTGTCCTAACCTTCATCTTAGCAACTTAGTTGTGTAATACCAACTTGGCCGCTAAAGGAAATGAAGATAGTGGAGGATGAAAGCAGGGCTGGGATTTATATAAAAATTCTAGAAAACCAAAGCTGTCACCATGTCCAAACAACTTTTACTTAAATCCTGAAAGCATTACAATTACGAGAGCAGTAACATGTGCAAAAAAAAGCAGACTAGTACTTTGATACCTGAATACCTATCATTTTTCGGTCAACTGAAGTATTTATGCGCCCCCTCCCATCTAAGATTCAACTTTTACAGGTTAAAGTGTAACAATAACATCAGACCTCATTGTGGACAAAGAAGCGTACATGCAGTGATGGAGCCATGCTTGTACGAGGGGGGGCTAATGTACCCCCTCAACTTCTTGAAAAAAAAAATTACATTTCACACATGTCCCTCTCCTCTCTCTCTTTCTCTCTGTGACTTTTCCCTCACAGTCTCTCACCCACTCCCAAACCGCAGACGGCCGACGGCAGACACCACCTCCTCTAGTCGATTCTCTCTGTTGAGCAGAGCTCAGATCTGGAACGGGTGGCCGGAGTGGAGCCGTGGAAGGAGACGGCAAGTGGACTGGCAAGGAGTTCTTCTTCTGTTCAGATCTAGAAGGACCAGTGACCAGCGAGTGAGGATGCCTAGGCGAGGACTCCACCGGCCAAGAACCCACTGCAGGCGACGACGTGGCGATGACCGGTGACCGGCGATTTAGTTTAGGTACGAATTTTCAGATTGCAACCACTTCATTTCTCAGGTTCCTATCCCTCTCGTCCTCCCTCTCTCTATTTGTGTTTTTAATTCCTGCCATTAGAGATATTGATTAGAGTTATACGTTTGGATGGATTTGTTTCTCCATCACTGGTGCATGTAGTATTAGAGACTATATTAAAGTTTGTAGTTAGATCTAGATTTGTTTATCCCGATTGCCGCTGGATTTGGTGAGCAGTGTGGGTAACAGTTTTTGCTGTTGTTTTTCTGCAATCGAAACCGTTAAAAGTGTGGCTTTAGATTTAATTGGTGGTGGTAAATGGTAATGAAGGTGGGCTCGTGGTTTATTTGTGGGTAACATGTTGGAGAGAGGAAAATGGTGACCGGTGGTTGTTGGTGGTTTCAGACGAGATTCTGGTTAAATCTTCTTTGCAGCAAAATTACTTGATTTACTTTAACTTCTTCGGTGGATTGGAATTAATGGTTTACATAGATATGGTTGATTGGGTCAAGAGAAGATGATTTGGGTAGTGGAAGTTTAGAGAAAACCAGTCAATTTTTGTGGATGGATTGTTGGTTGATCTAATGTGGGATGTGCATGATTGATTCTATAATCAGCCCTCAGGGGATGCGATGTTCATGTCAGGACAAGAAGTGAGATGGGCAGCAGGTTGTGGTGGAGGAGAAGTTGCGGCAGAAAGAGCTAGAGAAGATTGAATTCTCATTGTTGATCTATGCATTATGCATGTAAGAGCCCATGAACATATTTTGTGATTTCTTGGCTACCATATATGTGCATTATGCACGTAATTGCTATAATTTCTTGGCTACCATATACGTTGATCTATGTGCATTATGCACGTAATTGCTATAATTTTTTGTTAGTGTAATTGCATGTTACATTAATTTGGTTTAATTGCTATATATAGTGTAATTGCATGTTACATTAATTTGGTTTAATTGCTATATATAGTGTAATTGCATGTTACATTAATTTGGTTTAACTGCTATATATAACATTTGAAAATTGAGATTGTTGATAGAGGATGGGACCCAATTGGATTGATAAATGAGATATGTGATTTAGTTGAATGGTAGGTCGAAATTAGGTTAACGCGACATTTTTAGCACCCCTGGGGTGAAATCCTGGCTCCGCCACTACGTACATGTCCATAATTTCAAAAAATAAACATTGCCACGCATAATAATGGTTAAAAGTTGCAAATTACACTCACTGATACTGGTGGTTACAAGAAGTTGACAATAGGAATACTACTAACAAGTTCACACCCACAAATTGTGCAATAACTAAGCAAAAGAAAAGGCAAGATCATTTGAGATTTGCAAGCATGATCAAGAAACATAGCCTTCGAATTCATGTAAAGAAAATATTCGGCAAGGACGAGTAAACAAGAAGAGAAGTTGCATGCTCTAACTGCTCGCAGCATTAGAAAAAGTAAACCTTCTTAGTTGACCATCATTGGTTTTGCAAGTCCACTGGAATCCAATAACCTTAATTCCGGGAACTACAGATTATCTACATGTCAACGCTCCTAAGTTACACGCACCTAAACCACTACCAGAGTACCAGAGAAAGTATATTAGTGAATGGTAACGTCTAGTTTCACAGAATCCAGGCAACAAAGTTTAAATTCATGAAGGGACATGGAAGCAACAGGCAGACTACGGATGTAGGTGTGCGTGTTGGGGGGTTTTGGGGGGGGGGGGGGGGGGGAGGAAGTACCTCAAGCTCGGGAGATAATAGGGGGTTGAACAGCGGTGAACAATGACGCGACCACTGTGTCTTCGCCGGAGCTGACTGTCGGGAACCCTAGAAATTGATTCGGGCAAAATTGGTTACCGCGCCTGCCGATAGTCGGGGAATAAGAGATTGAAAGGGATCTTCGTTGACTTGTTTTTTTCTGGGTTAGGGTGGTTTACCGTGAGATTAGGATCCTTTTAGCTATGATGAAATAGAAGCTTATCATCATAATTTTCAACGAGAACGAGAGCGATAAAATATTTTTAGTGATAATTTTTTTGTCATTAAAATTAGGAATAATTGGGTAAAATATTCCTGTAATTTGGGATAGTTGCAAAAATATTCCTTCAGTTATAAAAATTACAAGAAGACACTTAAGATTTAAAAAGTGTTACACCCGTCAACTCCCGTTACAGAATTAACAAATTTCCTAAACTACCCTTGTATATAAGCACATTGGTCTTGTTTTTGGGTTTTTGTTTTGCCCTTCTTTTTTTTTTTTTCTGGTTTTCTGGCCATCTTCTTCGCCAGTTTCCGGTTTGGCCTTTAGTTTTTCTCCCCGACGCTGTCACGGCGGTCGCCGGTGACAACTGCAGCTCCCCCTCCCCTGGTCCCTGCCTTTCCCCCTTCCCTTCGGATTTACAGATTCTGTCTTCTTCTTCCCCAAATCCTAAGCCCTAAATCCCACCGCTGCCTCAGTACGATCGCCACCGCCATCGCCATCTACTCCGCCAAATCGTCGTAGCTTCTCAAGCCCAAAACCTAGCCGCGACCCTCGTCAGGCCCCATCGACCACCGCACCCTCATCAGGCCCCATCGACCACCCCGTTTCTGCCACCATTTTCAAGCCCCGTCCACCTCCAGTCTGGCCTTCGGTTCTTCTCCCTGGCGCTGTCACGGCCATCGCCGGTGACAACCGTGGCTCCCCCTCCCCTCCTTTCCCCTTCCCCTGGTCCCCTGCCTTTCCCCCTTCCCTTCTTCTCCCTTTCCCCGCTTTCCTGTTGTTTTCTTGCGCCGGCCTTAATTAGGGCTTGGCTGCAAGAGAGGTATCTCGGGGCAAAAATGGGTTTTCAATAATTATTTAGCAGTGTCACTTGCTCTCCGGGCGCTTTTACCACAAACGCGGTTAAAATAGATGGTTTTATTGACGGGTGTAACACTTTTTAAATCTTAGGTGTCTTCTTGCAATTTTTGTAACTGGAGGGGTATTTTTGCAACTATCCCAAATCACAGGGGTATTTTACGCAACTATCCCTTAAAATTACTATAGCCAGCAGAAAATCCTTATCTGTTAGCTTGACTTTATCGGACACAACAAAATTTAGTTTATTTAAACATTTGCCCAACTCAGACCAATCCACTTTTAAATTAGTTGAGTTTGATGGATTAAAGCTTGTCCATATTTGAACTGGGTTGGTTAAAGCTCATTCTAACCGGGCCCTATGAACACTTCAGTATTGGGGTACCACAAAGTAGGCCCGAAACCAATAAAATCTAGCCTCCGTTGCGCTCTTGGGAGTACAGTCGGAGGGAGAGCCACTACCCGAAGAGAGATGATCCCCATCACAACATTGTCTTCTATGGAGAGGAGTTTGACTTACTGTCTCCGGGCCAAATGTGTTCGACGTTGTACCAGAAATTGAAGAAAAGAGTGCAAGAATCGTCATTTTCATGCTCTCTGGGTTGCAACACACTCCATTGATCCATTGGGAGATTGCGGAGTGCCAACTACTAGATCGTGTCATGTGATAGTTGGAGCGCCTGTAAGGGTTGCCATCGGATGCCCTAGACATGCGACTTAACAGGTACCATTCGAGCGTCCCACAGTGTGGATAGGTGGATGCCCTTAAGTTGTGTGCTGGCGAGATTGAACTCTGGGAGTCTTGGCAGGACACGCTGGCAACCATTGTGTCGGAGTCCGATCATGTGGTCAGTATCAAGCAGTGGTCAGTATCAAGCAGTATCTAGGGTGGTACCACCAAATCACTCGGATGAGAGTACACCAGGTGCTGTGGGCAAGAGGCAAGAAATACCATCTCAGGGGTGTAATTGATCAGCAGAGAGCATTCGAGCTCTTAACTCTCTTGTTTACTTTCATGTAGCGTTCAATCTCGTACAAGTTTCTTATTTAATTTCATGTGGTGTTTAATATTACTTATGATCTGACACAATATAGGTAGATGCCTCGTTCACCTTCTTCCAAAAACTAAATGAGCTGAAGGATCTTCTAGATGCCATGGGAGTGGATCTTTGCTTCCAGGTTGAGTACTTGGCGCATAGTTGTGGGAATTTTGTGAAGGTTATAGGGAATAGCCTTTGGGCGTCCGACTGAGAATGGCTTATCCCTCTAGGCAGCCTTCTGGTGTGAGTGAGGGAATGGATGATCCCTCGGGGCAACCTATGGGGTTGAGCGAGGGAATTGGTGGTTCCTCGGGGCAGGGAATGGGTGATGCTTGGGAGCAGCATTGAGGTATAAAACCAGGGAATGGCTCATTGGGACTAGTGGAGTCGGCCCTTATTTGAGTTACTTAGGGACTCAGACGTTACGCTAGATCCCCGGAGTCAAGTCGCACAAGATTTCGACTTTGCAAACTTCAACTTCTCAGTGTCACTGTAACTCGTCTCGTGGTCGGGAGCTTCCACTTTGGGGCTTGCGATACCCGAAGAGCCCCAAGGACAACAATATCCCTCTTACCCCAAAGGTCATTCGGTGAAGCCCCTAAAGCCTGAAAAATGTGGCCTACTCCACATTTGTTGGTTTAGTGAGCCCCCAAACGATGCTCTCAACATTCAATCTCGGGGGTTCGATTACGATATCACGTGGGACGAGATGCACACCTTTAAGCCAGGTTAGTTGGAAGATACAATGTTGACTGCCTACATCAAGCTTTTGGAGCGTAAAGAAAGGGATAGGGAAATGCGTATCCCCGAGTTTTTATGTTCGACGTATTTTTTAATTCTATGCTCCATGGAGAATGGCGGCAATAATGTAATGTGAGAAGGAGGAAATTATTGTTAGCTTGGCCTCAGCCTAATGCATTCACTAAATTTTTCACGAAGTCTTTTAATTCTGTGAGCTTTCGCGATGCTGATGTTTTTAATTTCTGGTACCGTGCTTAGGCCACAGTCACTAGTATTTGCTTTGCTATGAACCATCAGCTATGAGAATTTTGATCGTCGACAGTCTCCACAACGATACGCTGTGCATGCCTCAGGACCTTTTCAAAGAACAATTGGGGGGCTATGGTGAGCTTTGCATTTGACTTTACAATTTTTATATTTCTTAATTTAATCATTGTAAGTCAACTCTCATAGCTTACGTTTCTTTTATTATGCCACAGGATTTATTTTATGCATACTTCATGACCTCCATGGGCTTAAAGTACATGTAAAGCCAAAGCTCGATATATGGGTAAAGAAAAGCAGGTGCATGCAGCACAATGATTAGGACTGCAATGTCTTTGTATTGATGTACATGGACTTAATTTGTCAATCCAATAGCCTCAAGAAGGTCAACCGGAGCCAACACGACATGGACAACTTCAGATATTGGATAGCTTGGCAAATTGAACAATGTAAACCTAGACAAATTAGGGATATGGTAAATCCGGCTACACCAAAGGCCGGATTATAACGCCCCCGACTTCGGGAGCCGTTACCAAAAATTTCATAGTCCTAAAATCATATGTATTCTAATATGTACTTAATTACACCAAGGTATAAACAGAGCGTCTAATCCATTATTGACAAAATATCTTCAAAAGATAGAGGCTTAATTAAAACCCAACCTTTTACAATTCATCTAATCACAAAAGAATAATCCATCCCCAAATTCTATTACAAAAGTCTAATGCCAAATCAAATTACCCACATTAGGGTAAAGTTCTTAATAAGGAATACATTGTTTTGACATGCTAACAAAATAGAAACTCTAATTTCCTAAGCGTGCCATGCTTCTAATCATGTCTATCACATGTGGTAAGGGACAAGGCAAATAAATAGGGGATGAACTGAAATAGCCCAATAAGGAGAAATCAAATGGTAAGCAAATACATTAATTTGTATTTTGAAACAAAGCCAAAACTTGACGAACAAGCGATAGCCACTGACAATAATGCAAATGAGTGGCTACAAAAGCCACTAAGGTGGCTTTGACTACAAAAGTCTTAAAGACTCCTTTTTTAACAAAATGTTGTTCATTCTAATGATCATATGCAATTTACGAATTACGAACTCAAATAGCAATGGAGGTGATTACGAAGCAATTTGAACAAAAACTCCAAAGTCGTACAACAACTAGCAAAGTAATACTACGTATCAATTCCTTACCACAACAAGAAGTTTGAAATCTCTTACCTTAAGTAAGCTTTTGGTACGAAATCCTTAAAGCGCCGCCTTAGAATCTAAAGAACCTCCAAGCCTTCTCTCTTTTTGTCTCTTAACCTTTAAGAAAGAGAAGCAAAAGAACATAAAGAAAAGAGCTTGAAAGAAAAAGGAAGCTATTAAGAAAGTCCTAAGTCGGCAAATTACACTAATATTCTCCCAACTTTCGATACTTATTCAAAATGTACCCAAACTTTTTAATATTTACCAAAAGGGAATCTAACACCTTCATTCGATGGAAAGAGTATTCCTTCGACTGAATCCCTCAGTCGTGAAATATTCCTTCACACTTGATCATTTCATTCAATCGAAAAATATTTCCATTAGACTGAATCCTTCAGTTGTTGCTCTTTTTTTTCCTCGATCAAAAATATTTTTCATTCGAAGCAAATACTATTCATCGACTGAACCAGTAAGTCAAAGCTAACTTGGCTATACGAAGTTTCATTCAAATGAATCAAGATTCATCAGAGAAGGTTTAAAGACCAATTTTCTCAAATGATTTATCCCTTTATTTATTTTCTAACAAATATGATCTTCATTAGCATAAAAAGTGATTTAGACGGATAAGATTGGACGTATATTTTTATGCAATAAATAGCATTTGATATGATTATTGAGCATATCTTTCTAGTACTTGATTGTTTGACGTGATTTGTGTATCGCTTGTATTTATGATTTGAGTATTTCTTTCTAGAAGTAGCGTGTTATAGTTGAGTATCACTTTTGAGAATGAAGGGTGTGTGGTTGTTTTGAGAATGGTTGAAACAGGTTGATGGTTGGTTGTATATAAAGGAAAAATAGGTTTTAAGGGTTGCTTTATCGTCTGCAACATTACATAGCGGACGGTAGTGCAGTATACTGTAATCTGCTCTATCGTCCGCTACATTATGTAACAGACGGTGGAGCATAATATTTTCTTGGGCCTTTTTTTTTTTTTCTCTAAGTGTTGGGAACTAATACCCCAAAAATGTTGTAAGCGTTGGAGTGCCATGTTTCTGCTCTACCGCCCGCCACATTATATAACGGACGATGGAGATAATGCTTTTTTCAATGTTTCTGCTCAACCGTCCACCACGTTATGTAACGGATGATGGAGCATAATGCTTTCTTGGAGCTTTTTTCCTCTCTAAGTGTTGGTGTTGGGAATTAATAACCCAAAAATTTTCTAAGTGTTAGAGTATCATATTTCTGCTCCACTGTCCGCCACATTATGTAGCGGACAGTGAAACATAATGCTTTTTCTCTCTAGGTGTTGCTATTGAGAACTAATACCCTGAAATTTTTCTAAATGTTGAAGTGCCAAGTTTCTGCTCCATAGTCCGCCACATTATTTAACGGACGGTGGAGTATAATGCTTTCTTGGGGCTTTTTTTAAGTGTATTGGAGTGTCATGCCTTTGCTCCACCGTCCGCTACATCAGAGTCATTTTTTGGTGCTTTTTTTTTTCTCTAACTGTTAGGAACTAGAAGCCTAAAATTTTTCTAAGTGTCTGAGTGAAAAGTTTCTACTCCACCATCCGCAACATAATGTAGTAGACGGTGGAGCAAAAACCCTTTTTTTAAAGGCTTGGCAATTTGGCATGACCAATTAACCTGCGGATACATAACTTACCAATAATACCACAAATTGGTCACTGTAAGAGTACATTAAATTTCAGAGAAAAAAATTCACGAGTAATCCAATGTTACATTTAAATTGATTAGTAATAAAAAATATTATTACAAATGTCAAAATTCAAATACAAAGTCCATAGACTAAAGGTCCACTTCATCTTCTTCAGCATTATTTTCTTCCTCGTCTGCAAATCCTCTGTACTTATCTCTAGTGCCTTGTAATGGTTTTGCTTGTCATGGTTGGTCATTTTGTTGCACAATGCACACTTTTTTAACTTCTTACGTTAGGTTGCTTGTTCAGTAAAGCTCTTCATATGTTAGATCTCGTGACCTTTTCTTCGTGATATAATTGTATCCAAAGGCCGAATAACATTGTCTTCTTCCTCAACCGACTCACCATAGTCTGATCCCTGTGTAAGAATGGCTCCAGTGTTGGCCAAATTGCTAGATGAAGCTACTTCAAACTAGTCAACAATGAGATCTTGCTCTAGCCCTAAATTGCAGAGATATTTATATTTGGCTATTATAGCATAACCTTTTTGGACAAACAAGTGAACATTGTCACAAAATAATTATATGGCAACATCTCTGATTCTTCAAATTCAGTATACAAATGCTCCAAAAAGGCAATGGCATCTTGCAACATGTTTGCAATCTTAGTTCATCGCAGCAAGAGGTATTTATCAGAGACTGCCTTGATATTTTTTTTGAGTGAGAATGTGTCGACACACCATGCCATGGAACTCAGACTTCTCGCAAACACATGTCTCTGTATCCGTCTCTATGTCATGGCTCACCGTATAGAGTCTACGCACTTTCTCAGGAGGGAAGTTGTTTATTAACGAATAAATCGTCTATTCACGTGCAGACTTTTCTACCACCTTGTTTATACTGTATCTTCCTGATTTTTGCAGGTCTACTTGGTATTTTATAAACATCTCCTTTGTATAAACTTTTACACCATTCACCTCCAGGCGGGTCTCAAGCAACCTTTTTTTTTGTTTGTACGTACTTGTAAAGTCCGCAGCCCTTTCTTCTACTAATATCTATGAACTATTTTTTGGGCATCTATGATGAAACTCTTCAAATTCATAGCTGCACCTACAAAGCTATCGAACAGGGCATTCATAAATTCACTCATGCCCGTTGTTTTCATGTCCGCAGAAAATACGTTCTGTTGTAGACGTCAATCCATTGTTCTTTGAGCTCATACAAGTATTGGAGCCACTCGTGGTCTTACAACGGGTAATCCTCAACAAGTTCACCACATCTCTTTAAATTCCTCAATCGTTAAAGACTTGTTAATGCACCTGCCAAAATCTTGTTCAAAGTCTGGATACTTTGCATACACGTGATATAGACGTTCAGGGTATTCGTTACTTAAGTGCCAAATGCACAAGTATCTGGGAAGACGGTAACAATAGCCTTCTTCATTGCCAAATCTTGATCGGTTATGATAACTTTGAGTGCTTTGAAGTTCATTGCCTTCGACCAAGTTTTAAACAATCATATAAAAGAACTTTCGCTCACATCCCTTAACAATGCAAACCCAAACATGATGGAGTGATAATGATGATTAATGCATGTGAAAGGAGCGAAAGGTATCAAATACTTATTGGCATGGTAAGTGGTGTCGTAAGTCACAACATCCCTAAAATGTTGATAAGCATGTCTCGAACGACTATCGACCCAAAACATTGTGGTAACTCGATGCTCATCGTCAAGATTAAACTCGTAAGTTAATTGCAAGTCTTACATTTACATCCGCTTCAATAGGCTCATTGTAGATTAAGCATCATTGATGTCAAACGTGGCTCGTCTTTAGGGTCAAACCGTGTCACAAATGTCTGGCATGTCAAAATTTAGATTCTGAATTCCCCCAACCTTTTCATCAAGAACATTAACAATGTCGATTTGTCCTATCCGCGTGTTACTCATTGTGTGAATCAGGCTTCTTATGACATTGCTCATCTTCTTGTGTTAATGCATCCGTCTCAACCTTTGAAGGCGTTACTAACAGGTGATTGTGCGCCAATTTCAAGCTAGTAATAAATAAGTAACCTTGTTTGGGTTTATGACTTACGTATATCTTGACCTCCCAATCTGTGCTAGTAAAAAATCCCTTCTTTGGGGCTCATATCCTACTTCATCATCATTACCTACATGTTTCTCATTTTACAATGGGTATCTACTCCTATGACACTCATATAACCATGGGCATATTTATTTTTTGTTATGGCACTTGTTCTTGTTGTTTTAATTCTAAAGCCAAAACTAACTCTCAATGAGTAAGCTTGAAAACATTCTTCGGTTTCTTTCAACGTTCGAAATGTTCGCCCTATATAAGGGTCACTAGTATCTACTGGTGTGTTCGAGCTTGACATAAAATCAAACATTATGAAACAATACCTACGTAGAAATAACTTATGATTAAGTATCAAATTGTAACATTTTTGGGCATGCAAATTAATTACAAAATTAACTAATTTAAACATCCAACAAATGAAAATTTAAAAAATGAGTACACTAATTTAGCATGCCAAATATAACAAATATAATCTCAAAAGAAAATTATATGAACTTGACCATGGTACCCATTAAGACATATAAACTCCACCACGCTACCCATAAAAAATATAAATATTAAAAAAAAGCTACATATAAACCGATAAGCCTTTGAAATCATAAACTTACCTTCCTTGAGTGAAACTTGGAGCCTGATTTCTTGAAACTTAGAGGGCTTGAAGAGAGATGAAAATAGAGGTAAGTGAATCTCAAGATAATGAAGATGTTGAACAAGGAAAAAATAGCTAATAATTAAGGCTTTTTGGGTATACCTGCCTTCCCTTTTGCCAAATAATGTAGCGGATAGCAAGAGGACAGATGTGACATATTGTCAGCCAAAAGTTGTCCGCTACATTATGTAGCAAAAAATGTAAAGGACGACTTTTGACTGACAGTCAAGTCAAAAAGTCGTCCGCTACATTATGTTGTTGATAAGAACTGTTCTACAAAAATGTCAGGTATCACTACATTATGTCGCGGATGGGAACTGTTCTACAAAAAGGACAGGGATCTGGGGGCATTTTGGTCAAAATGACCATCCGCTACATTATGTAGCAGACAATTTTTATTTTAAAAGAAACCAGATATGATCCGTCAGTCTTTTAAGGATGGATGACTAGATCACGCTGGCAACTTAGCTAAAGGTGCCTACGCGAGTAATGGATCAGCTCTTTCTCTGTCTTTGTCACTCTATACACACACACACACAAACACATATAAAGGAAAAAAATATTTTGATATAACACCCTTTTGGTGTTACATAACTATCTATTTAGAATATTGACACTCGACATCCTGTAGTTTTTTTTCTTAGAAAAGACTAAAAACAAAAGTTTAAATAGTAAATTTCTAGACATGTTGCTGAAATTCATTGCTTGCTATAGATGCAAGAGTTTGGATCAAACCAGGTGGTGTACACCTTCTTTTTTCCTTCACTTTAGGAGATAAGTGGTTGGTAGAGCCACAACAATAGAGCCTAGAGGGCGTCATAAGGTGTTACTTCACTTGGGTCTTGGGTAAGCCAAAGATTCCCAAGATTTGTTGGGTTGAATTGAGGAGCGTGACATAAGTGTTTGTGCTTGGCAATGAGATGGGGATAAGGAAATAGCATGGACTTAACTGATTATCTCTTCGAAGTGAGTACATCGTGGAGAATGAGTTTTTAGAACTTGTTTCAATGGTGTCGTCGTCTGAATCCCTGTGCAAATTATACGATGCTTATGGCATAATGGCGGATGCTCCCATATTTAGGGTGTTCAAGACAGTATATTGTTTCTTTGTTTCAAATTTAGATATTGTTAAAACATGTTGAAACTATTAAAGCTGCGTTACATTTGGACTGAGCCCCAATTAGTTTGTAATTAGTTGTTTACGATTTTACTGAAGTAAAGACCTTTACCAAAAAAAAATTATCTAGACATGTTTGGTTTTTATAATTTCAAATTCATTTTATCAAATGTAATAATAAACACTTATATCTGATGCTTCATTTTTTTAAAAAATAAAATTCATATTATTAAACTATATAAGAGGTCATGTTTGGCTCCTAAAATTTGAAAATCATTCCAAAAAAGTCAAAATAAATCCAAAACATCATGTCTGGTTTTCATAATTTAAAATTCATTTTATCAAATGTAATAATAGGTACTTATAGGTGATGCTTCGGTTTTTTTTAATAAAATCCATATTATTGAACTATATAAGAGGTCATGCTTGGTTCCTAAAATTTGAAAATCATTCCAAAAAACTCAAAATACATCTAAAACATCATGCTTGATATTATGATTTCATGATATCAAGCATGATATAAAAATATCCTATTCGACTTCATTTTACCAAATGTTAGGATAAAAGCTTATACGCGATGCTTAATTTTTTTAAAACAAATTTTACATTATCATTGCATTTATTATGATGCCTCATATATGTATGTGTATATATGATTGAATTATAGCAAGTTGCTTTTAACAACTTGGCTAAGTTCAAGAGTTTTTTTTTTCGTTTTTTTAATTTATTAACAGCAACTTGCCTAAATGATATTCATGTTAAACTTCTTTCTACACGAGTTTTAATAGATCACTGTCAATGATAGTGAGTTCTTTTTTAATAGATCTAACTCAACTGTCAAAGCTATATAGTTTCAATAGATGGGATAACCATTTTTCAGTATAAATTGCTTTGACAAAAGCAAAACAACTATGACAATCGAGTCGGCCTTTAACAAGACACCGATGCTTTTTAAAAGGAAAATGACCTAATCTGCTATTATCAGTGCTACGTCTACCTACAAGTTCTATAAGTCAGGTTTTCACTAGAGAGATTCTTAAGTATCTATACTACCTATAAAAGTATGAATCTTGTAAATCATTTTATTCCTTTTTTTCATTCGTTAATCACTCCAATAACAATCCTACTCTTTCATAAATACTATTATTAATTACTAATTTTGTAATCATTTTCGGTTTTGCCCTCCATTAGTTATTCCAATGACAACCCTACCTTTCCCTAATTAGTTTTTTTGTAATCCGTTTGATGAACATTAGGTCATAAATTTAGTCTAAACCTACATTTACACATTGAGAAACAAAATATGTAGTTGCAAAATATATATTTATACATATGTATGCGTGTGTGTATTATATTTATTATATCTATACTACTTATATAAGTGTGGATATGTGTAAATCATTTTTTGGATAAAACTACCCTTATAACTTTTTTTAATGCCATGATTGACCTTGGTTGTAATTATTCATGAATAAATGTCATGGCCCATGAAAGACTCTTCATCTCTCCATGCTAGATTCATGGTTCCTCTCTCAAAGTTAATTGTCAAATACTAAAATGCTAGATGCATGGCTATTGTCTCCAAAATTATTTGAGACTTTTAAGCCAACCATTCAACTTTTTTAATACAAAGAATGTATCATCACTTGATGTAATTAATTTGATTGTACCATTCAATTGTAAATTTTAATTACACTTAAATTCAACATCTTTTATGTATCTTACATCTCGAAAATAAATACTTATAATATCAAGGAATTCTCTTTTCCTTCGCGTTCCATCTTATTCTCTTAACTGCAACAAAATTTTATTGAGTGAATCTTGATCTCCACCACATCAATTCGGACATGATCAAATGGGATTACCATCGTACAACGATTCTCTTAAAAATTTCTTCACGCGTCTCATCTAAACTCTGTTGCTACAATTTGCACAACTATTGAGTATGCAAAATAGTTATACAAGGTATCGCAATATTATGATTATAATGAGAAACAAAAGTAAATTTGACCAAAAAAATAAAACTACTTGCTACCTTTCACTTCAAGAAAGGGGTGACGAGCCTTAAAAACTTTCTTATTATATTTTCTAATGGATATAGTAGCATCCTCGTAAATATACATTAATATTCTTATGATCAAAACTACATTAGCGTAAGAATTATAGCAATCATAAAGGCTTTCAACTTGTGACTATAAAAGAACTTACCTAATCGTTTGTGTGTAATATATAGCTGTCATTTACCAATAGGAAAGACGAATGCATCTTAATTTAAAATTGAAAATTCTCGCTAACAAAAAGATTATCATCTTCATTTGGACAATCTTTATAAGTAAAACAAGGTTAACAAACATCTTTATCATAATTCATATAACTTTAAAAGTTTTGAGCTAAACACCTATAGATCGTAGAGAATTAGCAACACTATATCAGCGTTGATCTTGATAGAGAAATGAGGACTCACCCCGTTCCAAGTAAATCAAGAGAGACCATTCTTAAAGTAAGTCTTAGACCTCATTTTCTTGATGTCTAAAGCAATTAAAGGCGACTAAAAAGTACACTGGGTCTACCCTAGATTATGTTCGTAGGTTTAAGCTTTTAGTCTGTTGTAAAGACAGTAAACAGAAAATACGCGATGAATATGCAAAGTTTTGTATTATCATAATTTTGTTGTTGTAGTAGAGCACTAAGCTTAATTTCAAGATAGGAAATTTGTATGTCACACACCCTAGCTTTGAGATATTAGTTTGAACGAGCAAAAGTTGTGCAGTATCTATCACTTTTGCACCAAATAATGGAGACATAAATTATTTTTGAAATTAGTATACGCACATATGAATTTCACGACGTCGCCTAAAAGTGAGCACCATAATTTTCATTTAACGAATGTTATTCTTAATCTAATACTAAGAAAGTATCGCACTAGCACAAATGGTGAATGGTGCATCCAATTTATGTATTTGAGCACAAAAATTTCCTCAAGAGAATGCACTGAAAGAAAATTCGACCCGGTTATAACCTAATGAGAGTTTGATGAGATTAAAACATTTTTTTGTATTGTGATGAAATGAGTAAAATAAATTATTTCTTTGTCTAACTTATAGTAACACTTAATATACTGAGAATCCACGAGTATTGGTAGATATATTTTTTTTGTTAACGTACTTTATATGATTAGAATGTTTGGTGGGATAACATAGTAAATATAATGGATATAGTTAACTATTTACATAACATGAATTATGTGAAGATTACTTGAAAACTTGTAAGTTTGGACTTGTCATTTGAATGTGTTAGTGAACATGAGTTTTAAAGTCTAAATCTGAATGACCTATATCAACAAATAAAATTCATTTTCTTTGATTTACTTTTTCTCTTCATTAAGCTATATTACAGATGCTATAGAGCCTTTGAGGCTTAAACCATCAGATAAAACTTCAGCAAAAGCAAGATCCTAAAAATAATGTAATAGCTATATTTGTTATTTTTACGGATAAATATAATTTTACATAAAGGTAATCTAACATCACTTTCTACAAAGGTATGCATTTACGTGCAACACGCGTGCTTTTATCTAGTACCTATAAAAGTATGAATGTTGTAAATCAATTTCGGACAATTATGTCCTCCGTTAATTACGTCAATTACATTCTTACCCTTCTTTTATTACTCCCTTTTGAATTTTGATGAAATTAAAAGAACATGGGATAATGAATCTGTTATATACATTGAAAAATGAAAAGTGAGATGAGAAGGAAAAATAGAACAAAAAATTCGTTTATTATTCTCTTTTTAATTTAGTTAAAATAAAATAAACATTAAATATTGAGCTGGTTAATGAGGATTGTGATTTTTTTCCCTTGCATTTTTAGGTTAGCAAACAATTAACCAATTAAAAAACAAAATAAAGAAAATGAAATATGTAAAAAATCAATTAAGAAACAAAAAAATTGTTAAAAAAACAAAAACAGAAAAAAAAATGAAAAAGTATGCATAAAAAAACAAGGCTTAAATATGATGCCAATTTGAACTGAAAATACGATCGATTATTACCATTGAAGACTGGGTGTTTTGCATTTCTTATTGATGAAATGCAAAACATCTGATCTTGAGAATTATAAATCTTATCGATAAACTAATTTAATAGATAACAAAAACAAAAACGTAGATTTATTCTTTTAATTTCTCCATTTGCTTTTATTTTCAACAGTACCATCAAATATTTCTTCAATCCAGAAACCTATGAAGAATTTTAGATTGAGCTGATTACAATTGCGAACATCAAATATACATTTTTTTTTCTAAAAAAGTCACAAAAGAAATAAGAACATAATAGAATTACGTTATTTTGATCCCCCAAAAGATAATAATATCAGCTCAAACATTACTTTTGACTATATCTACGTACAATGCACGTGCTCTATACTAGTTCAATTAAGAACAAAGATTTAGGTATCGTGGTTATAGTTTCAATATGACTAGCCCAAATACCAGACTTCATACAGTGTCTTTTAATGCAATGTACAGTTTGAAAATTAGGTGGTACAATCACTCTAAAATATACTCTGATTTGACAAAAGTCAAAGCTATTTTGATATAGCACAACCCAAACCATTTTTTGGAATACTTGTATTGAAAGAAAATGCAATTGACCTTTATTTTGAGATGTAAGGTAGTTCTTTGTTTAAGGCACAAGCATGTCTTCTTCCTTCTCCTTGCACATCCATGGGCGCTTCAGACAGAGGCTATGCATTGTTCAATTGAATGCACAGATTCAAGTAATTAGAGTTAAGACTCAGGCTCTATTTGACAACATTGTAGTTTTTAGTTTGGATTTTCTAAAAACTAAAAACCAAAACTAGTTGTGGTTTTTGTTCTGAAAAGAAAGAGAGTAGATGTTTGATAGATCAGTTTGTAAAATTCTAGTTTTTATTTCTTTTAAGAGGATTTTGTTTTCCTTCCAAAACACCAATTTCCGTTACCACCAACCAACACCATCACGCCACAGTATCACGACCACGGAAAGCCAATAAGCACTATTCATCAAGACCAACCGCCAAAATCACGACAGAGCTACTGCTATCCAAAATCAAATCTGATGAGATCGACGACAGTGGAGAGACATAGAGATGTCAAAAGGGCCAAGTCGCTCTCGCGCCGGCTTGACCCTAAACGTGAATAGTGCAGGTCCTGTGGCATAGGGCCACGGGCCAGGCCGAAGTATTGGGCAAAAAAGTCCGGCTCAGCCTTAAAAGGGCCCGATCAGGTCTTAAAAAATCTCGACCTGTAATCGGCCCATTTTTTAGGCTCGACCTGAATAAAACGGGTCTGGCCTGATTCCCTCTGGCGACCATATTTTTACAAAATTTCACTTTGGTCCCAACAGCTATATAAACGGCTAGTTTAGGGGGTATTTTTATCCAACAATTTTCTAACAACTCTTTTATGTACTTTGACACTTTTACCCTCTCCAATAACTATAAACGACTAGTTTTCAGGAGTATTTTAGTCTTTTGTGAACTTTGAAAAATTAATAAATTCACATCAATCTTCTTCACATTTTTCACACCAATCTTCTCACTTTCTCTTATCCAAATTTTACAGGCTTTGCTACCATTCTTATTTGTTACTAAGTACTAATCCTCTCCAATTTTCAACTACAAGTATTATTTAATTATTTACTACTTTTCTTCCTTTCCATTTAATTACTATTACTAGTTTTATTCTTCATCTTGTCAAATAATTTTAGCATTAAATATGTCTTAATTATTTAAATCTTGTAGCAAACGTTCAGCACCACCACCACAAGCTCCACACAACCATTCAATTTTCAAGATCCATCTCTAATGGTTGTAGATACCCAAGCCAATTGGCAGTTTAATTAAAATATTCTAGAGTTTGAATATACACATTCATAAGATACACAACATCTTAGTCAAGGACGCAGCTCGATTGGCGGCGTTATTACTCCGAGGTAGAATTTTATCCCGATGAGCAGTCATCATGGCGAAGGACATAGTAATCCTGCCGTTAGTTCGCCAGAATTCCAAAAGGGAAAAAAAAAGAAAAGAAAGAAAGCTCTGTGTTGGAATAATTTTGAGGATATTATGGTTGATGGCGTTCAAAAAGCTTAATGTAAGTATTGTAGTAATTATTTTCTTGAGGTGGTGGTAACGGACATCTTAATAAGCATTACTCGACGTGTGTACCTAATTAAGGCCATGTTGAACCTAGCCAGACATAATTATCTTCTGACGGTAAATTATTTACTTATATGAAAAAAAAATCAAAACTATACCCCAAATTTTATATTTTGTGCAACTTTAATACCCAAGTTTGAAGGTGCACCAAAGAAGTATTATACTTTGAAATAGCATACCAAATCAGTACCTCGGCTGACAGACGGCGGATGTCGTTAGATAGTCAAAGGGGTAGGATTGTTATTATTGAAAAAAAGACATAAAGTTGTCCCCATGGCCACGTGGATTGTCTTTTTTTACATTTTCAATGTACTTTTTAACAATTCCAATACAAATTGATTTTTTCCCCTCTCTCTCTCTTACACACACACACACACATGCAGACCCATCACCCACTCTTTTTTTTCTTCTTTCTCTCTCTCTCTCTCTATATATATATATATATATATATATATATATATATATCCTTTTCTCTCACACACACGGCATACCCATCACTTACTTTCTCTCTCTGTCTTTCTTCTTCTTCTTCTTCTTCTTCTCTCTCCCACTCATACATGCAGAGCCACACACACTCTCTCTTTGTTTTTCTCCTTCTTTTAGTCTCTCTCTCTCACACACACTCATACAGGCAAACCCACTTTCTCTCTCTCTCTCTCTCTCTCTGCATATGCAGACCCACCCACCCACTTTCTCTCTCTTTTTTTCTTCTTATTCTTCTTCTTTTCTCTCTCTCTCTCTTCTTTCTCTCTCTCTCTCTCTCTCTTCTTTCTCTCTCTCTCTCTCTCTCTTACAAACACACACACCCCCTATCACCCAGTTTTTTCTCTCTTTCTTCTTTTCTTTATCTTCTCTCTCTCTCTCTTTGCCGCACACTATACACCACCACCGAGCACTGAGGTAAGAACCCACAATCATTGAGGCAAGAACCAAACACCCACAATCAAGACACCATCACCGTCATTGCCAGCGATTTCATGCCATGCTTGAATGTATGTGATATGAGACAGATTTGAACAAATTGCATAAGTAGATGATGACATTGATTTTTGGGTTTTTGGTATTTATATAGATTCAGGCATATCCAAAAAATAATCAGAACTGTGAAACTATCAATAAAATTTAAAACTCCATTTACTTTCTTTCATCGCCGACGATCTCTGTGTGTGTGAGAATTAAAGAAGAGAGAGAGAGGAGTAGATTGTCAAAAGGACGGCCCATGTGGCCACATGACTTTATGTCTTTTTCTCATAATGACAGTCTTGCCCCTCTGACTTTCTAACGGCATCCGTCGTTCGTCAGCTGAGGTATTGATTTGGTATGCTATTTCAAAGTTGGATACTTCTTTTGCGCACCTTTAAACTTGGGTACTAAAGTTGTACAAAATATAAACTTGAGGGTACAATTTTGAGATTTGCCCTATTTATAATCAGCACGACTAAAAAGACGATCTTACTGAATTTATTATTCACGATGAACAAACTTTTAGTATTGGCAATAATGTTAAGCACTCTAGATATATGAATACTTACGTGCAACCTTTGTACAAAAATGTTCATAACACAAAACTAGGTCCGATGTACTTAGACAGTATAATGCTGCTAAAGCACGCTTGATTGATTATTTTGATAAATTTGATGGTAGAGTTAGTTACTTCTGATGTTTGGAAATTTCTTTTTACTCTAGTTGATTATGCTTGTGTGACGGCCCATTGGATTGATTCTGATTGGATTATGAACAAAAGAATCATTGGTTTTGAACTTTTTCCTTATCCGCATGATGCAGCTAACGTTGCTACTATTATAATCAGTACATGTACTACATTTAAAATAAAGAATAAGATTATGAGTATTAGTATTAGTTTTGATAATACTTTTAACAATGTAGCAGCTGCTAAAGTCTTAAAGGAGAGCTTTCGTCCTGTACTCGATGGTAAATTATCTCATGTTCCATGTATTTGCTATATAATCAATTTAATTGTTCAAGATGGTTTAGCTGTTGTAGGAGATATTCTTAAAAAAAATGAGGGGTGTGGCAGCGTAGATTAATAGTTCGGGACTGAAGCTTTGTGTGTTCAATATAATTTGTCTCGTAAGAAGCCACTTACAGATATCGTGCATAGGTAGAACTCCACATATTATATGCTTTTACATATTTTGGTATAGAAAGAAGTGTATACGCAATGCCTATTAAGCTTGTTCCCACAAGGCTTGCCAAGTCACGCAGAATGGCAGATCGCTGTATATCTATTCGAATTTTTGGAGGTATTTTACACGTCTATCGATTTATTCCATGGTACGTAGTATCCTACCTCCCTTATCGCTATAGTAGAAATTTTAAAAATTGCTATAATGTTAACAAAATAGAGATATATATGACCCTTTTAGGAAATAGTAGAACATATGGACATCGCGCTTAATAAATATTGGCCGGAACTGCTTGTTATTTTTGCTGTCGCCACTTATTTGGATCCCAGGTTAAAGGTGCATGGCGGGAATGTCTTGATAGTAGAAATATCTAGACAAATGTGCTATGCGGATGACGTCACAACCGATCTTACAATGAAAGTGAGTAAGACATTTGAAGATCTGTATAACCTATATCAAAATTCCGTGAGCTACATCGTCGGGTGATGAAATATATTATGGGTCATATTTTAAGAACTTTGAATCTAATGGTAAAACAAACACCAGTGCGAGGTACTTCTAGTTTTGAAGGTTCGTCTACTTTTTTCCCTTCTAATGAAATTGGTTTATAGACAAATACTAATCATTATTCTTCTTTATCAATGGAAGAGCAGATGAATTTTAACTTGTTAACTTTTTGGAAACAAAATGAAAAAATTTATAAAACTTTATCCCAAATTGCTCAGGATATACTACCGGTACAAGCCTTTACGATTGCTTCAGAGTCGGCATTTTTAGCAAGCGGGATGGTGTTGGATGACAGGACGAGTCGTCTTAATTCCGAGTCACTCGAGTTATGTATATGTTGGAAGGATTATCTTGATGCAAAATACTGGGAGCAAAATAAACCTGTTGATGATAGGAGGAGCAATGGTTCGAGCGATGAAGATCTTACAGATAATTAGGTAGTCTCATTTTCTTTTCATTTTCTCAAGTTTTTAGAATAAATTATTTTCAAACAAATTAAGTGTATGTAATGTAAACAATGCACATAAGAATGTGGCTATTTACAAGCAGAATATATATTTTTCCTCCCTCTTATATATATATATATATATATATATATATATATATATATATATATATATATATATATATATATATATATATATATATATATATATATATATAGGTAACTTTGCCAGTCCCAAGCCCGAATAAAAGGAGGAAGGCCTGTGAACAAATTTATCAAAAATTTAATATTTTCCCCACATAAAACATGAATAAAAATAATTTTTTATTCAGGCCCGATCTTGGCCCTTGTCCGGCCCTAAAGTTAGGGCCTAAGGCTTCGGCTTGGACAGGGCCAAGATATCTCCTAATTGGGCCCGGTCCGAAGCCCAGTCTGGCCCGATTTCTCTATTGGCCCGCTCTGCATGGGCTGGGTCTACCCAAGCCCGGCCCATTGACACCTTTAGAGAGACGGCAGTGACGATCAACTACGTCAATGGCAGTGGCGAGATCGACAGCGGGTGGTTGGGAGTGGTGAAATCGACTGCGTCGACATTGATTGATGGATGATTATCATAAGAGATTCCCAGCATATAATAAGATTCCTGTTCTTGAAAATTCACACTTTTCCAAACCCAGAAAACAGTCGGAATTCGAGGATTCTTCCTCGGAGCAAATACTTTTATGCATACCTCCTCTGGTTGATCCACACCATACTCTATTCTCGTAAGATGATACACACTAGCTAACAGCCCACCAGGTGCTACATCATAGGCGTATTGGGAGCGTAGATAATTGTAACCATATACATAGTTGTGAGGTTGTCCGATTGTGATGTTGTTCTACATTGATCGATGGTCGACAGTTATGGCAATGTGCTTAGTGGTTAAGGTGGTGGTGATGGTTCTCGGTGGCTAAGATGGTGGTTGCGATGTTGTCCTCTTGGTTGATGCGACGCAACGGTGGAGCAAATTCGTGTGGTGGTGATGGCAGTGGGATGGTGACAGTGAGGCAAATCTGCTAGTGGCAACGGCAAAATTGTGATAGTAATGTAAGAGATCTGTTGGTGTGACTACGATACGGTAGTGACGGTGGGGCAGATTTGTGGTGTCGCGATAGTGGGGTAACGAATGGGGGTAGTTGGGGTGACGGCCGGATGGTGATGGTAGTTGTCTGTTGGTGGTAGCGGTGGTGAAGGCTTAGAGGGTGAATAGCGGTAATGGTGAAAGATATGAAATGAAATGAGTTTTTCGTAATGTGGATAGCAAATTAATTTTAATGACGTTTCATGATTAGATCTACGGAAAATTCAAAACTCCAAAATAGAGTTTTTAAAAACATCATTGTTTTAAAAACTAGTTCTCAAAACCGAAAGAAAAAGAATCAAAAACTAAGGAAAAAAGAAACAAAAACTATCAGTCAAATGTTTTTTTTTTCCCAGCAGTTTATGAAGCTGAAGAAAAAACTGAAAACAAAAACTCTATCAAATATGACCCTCAGAGTTGTAGTTTCCCATTGTTGTGGTTTCTAAACCTTATTTCACTGAAAATCTTAAACTAACCAAAACCAAGGAAAAAAGTGAAAAAACCATCTGGAAATTGGGGCTACTGATTTTACCATTGCTGACAAGCCTGACAGCTTGGCATGAAATTCCGCAAATACTACAGAAGATCTCAACTACGATGAAACATTACGGCGCACCGTTGTTGCTGGATCACTTGAGAATCAGAACTAGAGTTGAGATGACAATCTCAATTAGAGCCACTGTCACTACATAGACTCTCCTCTTAAGCTCTTCCAAGTGTTAGAGGCGCACCTAATGGTCCTAGTTAAGGTAGACTAGGTTCTCCAAAAGGACGATCAGGTTCTTGTACAAGAACATCCAACTCCTATGTTGCCAATGAGGAACAAAGCAGTTCTACGATGTAGACGGGTGTACCTTACTGAGAATCGGAACAAAACAGCCTACTCCTCGCTATCTTACTCAAGACCATTCAAGATTGTGTGGCCGATAACATCAAATTCCAGTCATGCACAGTGAGACAGATGAGGTTCTATCAAATCCTTAAAGATGTCCATAGCTAGACCAAAGTATAAGTGCAAAAATAGCTTTTCCATAAGAATGCTCGGCCAATATGGCCAACTTTTATTTCGATAGAGAGCAGAGGTCCTTACAAAATGCAAAACGAGACTACGAAATGCAAAACGTGACTAAGAAATGCAAAATGAGAAACATCCTCCGCAAGATTAATGAAACCTAAGAGACAGGATGCAACGAAAGAATGGAAAACAAGAAACGAGATATATAAAACATGATGCACCATGAGCAACAACGTTGATGAGCTAATATGCGCTACTTCCTAAACTGGCAATTATGTCTTCGGGCTATTTCTCATCTTAGTCTTGTGTTGTAGGATTTGCAATTGGGGCACTTCTGACCAATGATATGGTACTTCGCTTCTGAGGAGAGGCCACAATCATTGCAGAGAATCCGGACCTGTCAGAAGATATATATCAGTTTCTTGCACAACATAACTTAGCAACTTTCAGTTGAGGGGGGTGGAGGAAAGAAATCTGACCATTTTGTTTCGGTAATTTTCTGGCATGGGTGTAGCTGCAACATCCATATCCAGCCGTTCCCAAACTTTTGACATATCGCAGACCGACTTGCAGCAGAGAGGACAAGCATACCTGTGGCAGTAACAGACTCAGTAAGTTAACTTCATTTATATAGAAGGTCAGTAACAATACGAGTTGAAAGAGATGATAACAAGTAAACAGATGTTCTCCACTTACTGGGAATGCTCCTTCATCTCATCCAAGCAGCTTCTGTGCATGGTGTGGCCACAACGCATAACTGATACATCATTTCTTGTCTCAAATAGATACTGCAAATGATCATTTACAGTGTCATTTAGGATGCATCGGTGAATAAAGCCACAAAAAGAAAATGGAGAATACTGGTAATCAAATGACGAGGCATACCTCAAAACAAATGGGACAGTCATGGTGCATTGCTCCTTCAACACATGGATGGTCGTCCTTCAAAAGTATCGAGAAACAACATCCTGCATTTAATGCACAAATATATTAACATGAAGCAAAGAATAACCATCACGGCAATACAAAATCACAAGGAAAAGGCAACAGCAACTTACGGCATTTGTTGCAGTGGAAGAAATTCTCCTGGCCACCAATTCTGTTACAGAAGTATGCAAGTGTCAAGTCTTAACTTGAAAAACGAAATTTCAAACAGGCAACACAGAAGAGGAAGTGAAAATGCTAAAGAATTTTCTTCCACGCCAAGGACAAGAATAATGAAAGCCATATCTACATTAAACAATAGTAATGATCTTAACAAGCCCATTATGCCATTTCTCTCGAAGAAGAGAGCCACCAAATCACACTCTCAAATCGTTTTCCACATAACTATTTAAGTGCGGAGGAAAAAAGCCCTTATTCTCAAAACCCAAAATATTTACCTGCAGATGCCGCACCCATCACAGTGATACTGTTTCTTAGATGTCTGCAAAACAATAACAAAAATGATGAGAAGGATATATCAGGTATAAATAAAGGTATCAGACTCCTGGACAAAGATGCTGCAATTTTCATGCAGTTGCTGGTCATAACCAAACAGGTAGAACAAAGGTTCCTCTATATCAAGTGGTCATACAGTTAATAAAATTGTATGGCACTGAATACTTGATATCTTTATGTGCTGCTTACCCTTATCCATCTCCTACCTTTTTATCCCTCTCATACCACATCAAAAGTCATACATTGATGAAAAGAAGGAATGACAATATGAATGCAACTTACATCATCATCATCATATAGGTTGCAACTTCCGCAGAAGTATCTTCCCATACAAACACCGCAGTTAACACAAATTTGTCGAACCTGACAATAGCAGCAAAAATAACAATTAGAATAAGGATATTAAATCGGATGACATGAGAATAGAAATTCTAGATGACGACAGTAGCAACAAACCAATCACACACCTCTTGTTCAGTGCCACAGAGTGAACAAATGACCTGTGAAAGCAGAAAAAGTAAGGTAAATTAGCTTTGGTGCTCCACAGAAGAAGGGGTAAGCATTTGACACTAGCACAAGAGACAACCTGTTTTATCTGATGCCGCGGAATATCATGTCTAAATTTCTGGTCAACGTGGATACTGTTCTGTAGACCAATACAGGATACTGTCAGTATTATAAACATAAGCGTTTGCCGTTCTTTGGAAAACTGCGAAGGTGAGGTGGGAGACTTAGATGACACTAATTGCACTCTCCTCTCATATTGTAACATGATAAACTGATCAATTTAGTGTTTTTGTAAATACAGTAACAGAATGCTAATTATGCTGCTAATTCATAGCATTGCACAAAAGTTACCACAATGCAGATCCCACTGACCCAGGTTTTCAGAAAATTGATAACAGGAAAAAAAATAAAAATATCAGGAATCAGAGAACTACCTTTGCCTCGTTATGACAATGACGACAATCAAAAATCTCATCGCAACATGGGGCTCTAATGCGGCACCTTCTTTGATAATGAGAACACCTGCCAAACGAAGCACAGAATCTTAGCAGAGAGTTACAAAGATCCTGCTTAAAAGTTCCAAAGGAAGAAGGACAATGAAGAATACCCATGCTGTCCAAATCCTTTATCAAGTAGTTCTGTGCCTGTGGACTTAGCAGGATCAAATAACTCTTCGGTAGGCACGAGATGCTGAGAGTATGTCTCAGCTGCTTCTATGTTATTCTGTTCAGTGGATGGAGTTTGGAGGCCTGAGGCCTCGAAGTGTGGAGCCTGAGAATGATTACTCGCCAACTCTGCCATTCATATACCTAGCAGCTGGCAATGGGCCTAAAGTACCTGCAGGTATCAACAAGTTAAGCAAAAAGTCCATGACCAAAACCCCCATGACAATGTTGCTTTCTCTCATTCTGTGGCAGGCCAAGTCAAATCAGCAAGCACATAATCCAACTAACGTTGACCAGCTCCAATCAGCAAAACTCCAACAGGAGGACTCACTAAAACAACTAGTGTACATGAATCCACAACATAACAACAGTGCAGCACTGAGGAGCTCCAGAATCTCGAGCCGTGGATTGTAACCACTGCATGTACACTTGATTCATGATGAAGTGCGAGTACATCACCACCTATGGACGCACCAACCTATTGTAAAAGGAATATATCACAACATCAAGTTCGTTCTTAAGGGAAAAGGCAAACACGGAAGTGGAAAAGAGAGCAGTTTATATTCATGTCCATCAAGGACAGGCCTACCTCGCTCTGTGATCTTCTTCAATAAGTCAATTCTACCCAGTATAACTTCTATTATTGTCCAGATTCCAGAGACCTCCCACTCAAAATATTCTACTCATGACCTATAGCCTTCTCTTCACATCTAACCGGTTGGTTGCAGAGCTGAAGTCAGATTTCAAAACCTGCTTGGCAGAAATAAAACAGTCTCATGCAAGGACCAAGTTCCTCCGATAACTAGAGGTTCCACCAAAACACTGGGTCGTTTCCAATAAGAGGAAAATTTCTCGGGGGACAAAAGGTGGATTACTCTTCCATCTTCCGGACAACATATAATGGTTGGGGGACATGAAGATCCTGGTTCAAGTAAAGGTCAAGAAAACTCTGTTGTATAAATGAATAAGGAGGTCTCGTCCAGATGTGAACCCTTATCATGGTTGGATGTTGGAATCAACATTATGTTCAATAGCAGAATATTGGTAAAATAACCACGACCACCTTATGTCAATTAAAAGGTGCATCGATAATAGTAAGGAACTGATCAATCTCAATATGGCCCAAACCCCTGTCATGAACGATCTTTCTGATTTCTTAAACCCCACATTCAGGCATAACTTTTCCAAGTAAGACCTTTCAAGTAAGAAGGGTAAAGTTAGGGAAAGCAACAAAAGCTCAACGCTTATCTCAATTCCTCCAATCCACAATCATATTTGGCCAAATTAAGTCCCACAAAATTAATAAGCATGCCAATCACGAGGGCCACTGTAGAGCACAAAATTTTATCAAAGATTAAGAAATTCCCCACTTGTTCTCCACTTAAACAAGAGCATAAAGTCAGATCATTAAGGATCATAGACCAATCTCAAGTACAAAATATAGCAAACACAACATAAAGATTCAATAAAACCAATACAATCACACAGACCAACGAATCCAAAATCACGGGAAAAACACAGCTATACCTTAAGAAAATGATAAGAAAGGCGTAAATCGGAACGAAAACGAAACAAAAAAATCAGGTAGCACCATCAGAACCCTAAATTCCACCCCAACCCCATAACAGCATGCAAACAGAAATTTCAATCAAAATAAATGAAAATCGTCCACACACAGCAACAAATCACAGCTCCGAAATACGATCACAAAGAAAAAGGCTAAAAATCAACAGCAAAGCGGAAAGATCACAACATGCAAACAAAACATTACCAGTTGGTAATGTTGAAAACAGACTTAAGCAGTGAAAAGTCGATCAGAAATTTCTCAGAGTAACTAACTTTTCAATTAGAGAGATTTCCGGTCAAATTAGAATTCCGACGACCGTCCGGTTGAATGTGCGCTGTTTGTACGTCTGGTTTTAGAGAGAGAAAGTGATGGGCGTTTTCTAGAGAGACAGGCAGGCAGTCAAAGTGAGAGGTGAGAGGTGAGAGACTTCGAAAATGGGTGGCTTTTATAGGTGAGGAGATTGGGGGTAGTAATTGTGAAAGCTGGATACAGGTTAATTACTCGTCGTTGACAGGTCAGAGGGGTCGTCTAATTTACGGAACTGCCCCTTCCCAAAACGTGTGTAAATATCGTCCCCGTGTACATACATCAGTAAGTGCTATGGTATGGTGTGGACGCGCCTACGAAACGACGCGTGGGCTGTGAGAAAGATCATACGGATATGGTATCTCTGATCTGATGTGTAATTTCTTTTCTCAATTTGGCGGGGAGTATTAATTTGTCCATTCATCTCATTTGTAGGCATGGGAGGATATTCGGTTATACAATTCTTCTTTTTTATCGATTTTTATGCATATACATCGTTTATGAAAAAGAGAATCAGAAAAGTCATTGTCCCGTTGGTACAAATAATAGTACTTTAAACAAGTCTCGCGTCACATGCTAACACGTAAGTTACGTCATTTCCCGACCTTTCAAACTAGACATACGCTCACTTCTTCGAATTGAGTATATAAACTTTTTTCCATCTCTAACGAAATGACACTTTAATAGTGGGGAAAGGATAGCACTCTAATTGAAAATGAGCATTTAATGAAAAAAAAAAGTTTAACTGAAAACACCCATAATCACCACTAATCTTTTATGAAGATTTAATTTTAAAAAGGTATTTTAAGGAGAAAAAAAAGATTAGTCATTTACCCCATCAGCATTATATATTTTTAACGATCCAGTTTTACAATAGCTTCCTCATACCAATATGTCTGTAATCAAACTTTTAAAATTAACCTTCATATGTTATGATAGTTTCAATGTATTAAAATATATATATTCAAATATATATACATTCGCCATAATTCAAATATATAGTATACGCATCAACATACAAGTATGCAATAAAAAACATAAAAAGGTGAATGTTCGACAAAATATTAGTTATATTATATATCTCTTAGAAGGCTATAGAAAACTTTGTTCTCTGCAAGTTATTTTTTTTTAACAAACTTGAAGAAAAATTGTAGTAGCTTTAAGGTAGTTCAATTTTAACTGAATGGAGGCAGTAGGTTTCCGTATAATTTTCTTCAATAATTAGAGAGCATGCAGAAGTTCAAACGCAATTTTATAGTATTTTCATATGATTTTTTTCTCTCTTTTTTTAAAAGAAGTAAAAATAGACCAACAAAAAAATATATTCCAATAAGAGTATTTAAAGAAAAAGACTTAATATTTTATGAGAAGTCAAAAAAACTTTAAATTTTTAATAACTCTCTTGTTCAAAAATTGTATTTAATGAAAAAAGAAGTTTTAAGTCAAAAGTGAAGACAACCTTTAATTTTAACAGAAGCATATATTCCAATTATGGTATTTTAGAGAAAAAGGTTTGATATCCTATGATGAGTCAAAAATATCCCATTTTTATTAAAAAAAAAGGCTATTTTTAATGGAAAAAAGTTTTAAGTTAAAAACACCCTAATCACCCCTAATCTTGTAAAAAAAACTTCAACTTAATTAAAAGGTCATATTAAGGAAAGAAAATATTAATCATTTAACCTCGTACGTGTTATATATGTATAGATATAGATTTGCTAACACTTACACCATCTAGTCAATTTTTTGAACAACCATGTTTATTGATGAGTTACCCTATCAAGTGAGTTACTTGATATTACTTGTATTGTTTTAATGTAGATTTATTTGGTCTTATTGGAAAGTATCTTAGCGACTCATATAACTAAAAAGATGTAGCACTTCAGGCTACTCTTGTAACTTGGTTCGCATATCAATATCATCATTCTCCTCATTAACATTAAGAAAAAAAGAAAGAAAAACCATGTTTATATAAAACGTTCGAGTTATTTGCAAAAATCCTTTGCAGCTAATAGGACCCAAAAACCATCTTATCAATGGTTTAAACACTTGATTATTTGCCAAAATTTACACAACTATGATTTCAATGGTTTAAAACAGATTTGTCCATTATATAATGAATCAAAATTTAGAATTGATTTTAGTGTGGTTAAACATTTATTACCATGTCTCAACAAATTTAAATAAAAGAATAACAAAGCTTTAAAACAAACCATTACAAAGAGGGCAGTCACTGTTATTCTGTAAAAAACGTGAGGATAATCTAGTATTTTTATTGGTTAAACATGTTTCTCGAAGATGTTTGTTTATGGTTTTGAACGCTTTTTTTTTAATTGGGTGGAGGGTTGTTTTAAGAACTTTGATTTTTTCTACCAAACACAACATAAATCTGTTTCAAACAATTTACAACATTGTTGGATGTCATATAATCAATCTTAGATACCCTCTTAAACGCTCTTGAAGAAACATGTTTGACAAAGAAAGAACTTGATTACCCTCGTAATTTTTACAAGAAGTGATTGAATGCCCCTTGAGAGTAATAAATGTGACTTTTCTATCAACGATATAACAACTATATGACTTACTTTGAAAGTTCATTGGCAATGAGTTACAATTTTGTCGCTAATTATATTTCTACGCACAAATGTAATCGGAATATATGATAATAAAAAAGGGTGAACCGTACTTTATCCAAAATGACAATATATAATTTGCTTACTTAAAGAATGTCACGTTCACAAAAAAAATATAGAAAGTTGCATGTGCGAAACAATATTAAGGTCTATTTCTTTGATGCACTTCTCGATCATTTTGTCACATTAAAACTATGTCATCAATTTTTAACAACGTCAAAAGCTTTTTCCTAAGTAATCCTAAAACTTTTACGGCACGATATAACTTATTTGCCAAAAACTGATTCCGATGTAACGGAAAAATCGTTTCCGATCATTCTTAGCCTCCGGACTAAATAACTATCATGCAAATTGACAGCTTTTCTGATACACAGGTTTGATTAGTGCAGGCGCGTGCTCTTGTATGTGAAACTTGAAAGTTTAGTCATGAAGTGAAGTAATAATAATGTGGTAAAGGCTAACGGTCATTCAGGATCACGAGGAAGCATGAGCCAAGAAAGGCTCCATAGGCGCCCAAACGCGGCCGTGCTGCTCGGGATGATCTCCCAACACCCTGCATGGGCACCCAAGAAATTTCGAAATCACAGCAAGGGACGTGACGCGATGATGCGATGAAACGCCATGAAACGCCAGCCTCTTTATGCAGTAAAGGTGTCGAAGGCGTAAAGACGTGACCGATACCTTGTGATATAGCTTGTAATATTGACATCCACAGTTCGTAAACGGCCGTCAAATTGGCATCGAACTCAAAGTTACTAACATGGTTAAAAAGAAGTTCAGTTGTAGGACTCATTGCACTTTCTAATTCGCTGCTAAAGATGACATGTGTGGATTACTCCAATCTTTGACTTATTAGCTTTGATGGAAATGCAACTGAGTTAACGTAAAAAGCTCAACAAATCAACAAACAACTAAGAAAGAGAGCATATAAAGAGGCTTTTCTCCTATGATTGAGTTGTTGCCTTCGTGCCTTTCCACTTCTCCACACTCCCCCAAGCTTCTTCAACCAAAACATCCTTCCTCTCACTCAAAAACTCCTCCATTTCATTCTTCATTTCTCCCTCTCAAACCAAAGACGTAAACGGAAACTTTTGTCGCTAATACATACATGCATATACTACATCTTCAGTAGTGTTCTTCTTCCGAAGTCTGATGAAGAAAATAACTCATCATTCTCTTCATCTTCCATACTTGAACTCCTTCTTGTACACCATCTTTCTCATTTTCATCAATGTGCCCGCCACCCAACAGATCTTGTACCACAGTGGAGAAGACCCTCTTGCCCTCGACCCGTCTCTCGATTTTGAGAACCCTAGAATCAAGAATGCCTACATAGCATTACAAGCTTGGAAACGAGCCATTCTCTCGGATCCGTACAACATCACCATGACATGGGACGGATCCAATGTGTGCAACTACACCGGCGTGTTCTGTTCGCGCGCGCTAGACAACTCGTTGGAACGTACTGTCTCAGGTATCGATCTCAACCACGGTGACATTGCCGGGTACGTCCCGCACGAGCTAGGCCTATTGTACGACATCGGATTGTTTCATATCAATTCGAATAGGTTTTGTGGTAAGCTTCCTGTCAGTTTCTTGAACTTCAAGATTCTTTTTGAGCTTGATCTAAGCAACAATCGTTTTGCTGGCAAATTTCCTTACGTTGTCCTCCAACTGCCTAAACTTAAATATCTTGATATACGGTATAATGAATTTGAAGGCACGCTTCCGGATGAACTGTTTGAGAAAGACCTCGACGCAATATTTATTAACAACAACAGATTTTCTTCGGAATTGCCCGAGAATATTGGAAACTCGCCGGTATCCGTCATTGTTCTAGCAAACAACAGGTTCCGCGGATGTGTGCCGGCTAGTTTAGGCAAGATGTCAAGAACGCTAAACGAGATGGTCCTCACGAACAACGGGTTTCATTCGTGTTTGCCCAGCGAAATCGGGTTGCTGACAAACTTGACTGTGTTGGATTTGAGTTTCAATAGCATCGTGGGGATGTTGCCGGAGAGTATTGGTAGTATGGGGAGTTTGCAACTGCTGAACGTGGCTCACAACATGTTTTCTGGAAATGTTTCGGAAAGGGTGTGTTCGCTTCCTAACTTGGAGAGATTCAGCTCCGAAAACAACTATTTTTCGAACGAGGTACCAGCGTGCTTGACACTGCCTAGCTTTGATGATAGGAGGAATTGTTTGAGAGGGAGGCCAACACAAAGATCTACATTGCAGTGTAGGAATTTCTCATCTCGAGGGGTAAGTTGTAGCAGTTTCAACTGCGCTCCATTTGTTCCATCACCTCCGCCGCCTGTTTATTCCCCCCCACCGCCGCCTCCCGCTCAGTGTCCACACCCGCCCCCACCACCTCCAGTTCACTGCATTTGCAATCCACCACCACCTCCTCCCTTACCCTCTCCACCGCCTCCCCCACCAACTCCATACCACCACTCACCACCTCCTCCACCGCCAAGTTCAACTCCTCCGCCAGCCCATCATGCCCATCCACCACCACCACCACCTGCGCCTCCAACCAGTCCACCTCCACCTCCCCCATTATCTCCTCCACCGTGCATGCAACCACCACCGCCATCTCCTCCACCATGTGTGAAACCACCACCCCCACCTCCACTTCCTTGTCAAAACCAGTCGCCACCTTCCCTTTGATTCTTTTCGTGACGTACCTTCTACCCACCTCTTTCTCTTTGAAACAAAACGCCAAGACCTTTCACTCTGTGCACACAGCGAAGATGGTTTCAAAGATTGTGGATGGAACCATGAATGAGATCTTCATTGCAGATATCGAAAACTTGCCAACTGTGTGACAAATTGGAAGGTTGTCTTCTAAAAAAGGAAGGGTGTTGAGGGACCTTCTATATTTATCTGGGTACTACTATGTCTTTCTTTTCAGTGGTTAATAATCAACTTGCCCTTGCAGTTGCAATTCCAGGGGTAGTAGGCATAGAGGAGCTATTTTATGATGACAATTATGATTTACTGTTGAACTTTAGCAGGCCTTTGTGGGTAGCAAGTCCTTGTTATCTTCTACTTAATGCAGGTATATGTGATCTGTCTTTTTCTGTATTACATTATTCTCTTTACAACTTGTGCAAGCGCATACAAAAGCAAAATATTGACAAAAGAAGCATTAAAATTCCAAAACATATCAATTATGCCAAAATCTAGACAATCCTGACCAACTCTCATATTCTTCGTGCTAATCCACGACCCTGATTGATTACCCTTTCCAACTTCTGCTTGCAGAAATGGTTTTTACGGTTAAAAAAGATAAGAAAGGTCGCACTGTAAGGAAAATGAAGATAAAAATTGAAAATGACAACGGAAACCAAGTGTTTCAGCCGAGTTCATGTTGGTTCAGCAGGAGAATCCAACCAAACTCGGTAAAGAACTCCAATTATGGTCCAGATCCAACATAACTCCTCAATCCCGACGGACTGATGGATCATAATTGGTTGCATATAGTCCAGTGACTTGCAAACCAGATCACAAAAGAAACAAATGTAAATCAAGTATAAAGACACCTCTAACATTAAGAGAGAGCGCAAACACAGATTATCAACGATCAAGTGTTAACAGTGTAATAGCATAAGCCATCTAAGTTCAGCTTTTCAACAGCATCTAGACAGAAAATATATGTCTTTGCCCTCCTACGTATTGAGTCAACAAATGTAAACCTTGAATAGACAACGTATGTTTATTTTGGGGTGCTAGGATTATGCTGCCACCTTGAATAAAGTGAGGCCTTGCAGCCGAAGAATGATAGTGACTAGGCTCACCTGGTCTTCCCAGTAACCAGAAGCTTGATGCAAGTTCATAAGATCTTCCAATCCTTGGTTCCCTGCATGAAATCACAAGAGAAGTTGCATTGTCTTTTATTCAAAACAGGTATCTGCAGTTCCAACTACAACATTGCAAAATGATAAAGACAACATGTAGTCACAATTAATTGACGAATCCCAAACACACATCCTTGTGACTTTACGGTAGATTGATGACAAACAAGTCACATACACATGTCAAGATCTGAAGGTTATAACTAAGCTCACAATTATACTTGATCATTTGACAGCTTTATTAGTGGAATGGCAATCCCCTAGCTCAAAAGTCCTCAGATTTTGGTTCTTGGGTGTCTTAAGCTGAACTTTGCAGGCAGACTGACAGAGCATGCGGCAACAACATGTCGATGGACATCCTCTTCAAAAAATAAGGCTGTAAAATAAGAGATCAGACACACGCCAGAAAAGAAAAGAACAATAATGCACACTAGAAGAAGCCCTGTCTAGAAATGGATGCCTGTCCTCGTTAGAAAGTAATCTCAAACAAATCAGAGGTCAAACGTGTGGAAGAAAATGTAAAGGGAAAATGACAATTGAAGACAGAAAACATGGATGAAGCTAGATAAGTTGAAGAGAAGTTTTTCACATGTCTATATATAGCAATCATTTTCGGAATAACCCTTATTCCCTCCTAATTACGTGTTAAAGACCCTTTTTCTTTCTCATATTCCAGAAATATGTTCTAGCTCATTCATAAATTGATGTCTATGGTTGTTTTCCTGCAACATGGCTTGTCCTTCGGTTTATATTGGTAGAATGAACAACTCGAAGAAACCGCTAAAGGCTAATGGCGTTGATCAGCAATCTTAACGATTCCCTTCAGCCGTATCCACGGCTTTCAAATTTTCTCGCTAACAATTTCTTGCATTGATGGAATGTCGTAGTTGTACAAGGAAAAGGGCACTCACTTCTAAAAAGTAAAAATGGAGTAGCAAGGCTAGAATTCAAGCTATGTCTGGAGTAAGTGACAAAATTCATTGCCATGAAGTCTAATTCTAAAATATTTATCCGCAGAGAGAGAGAGGGGGGGGGGGGGGGGGGGGCATGGGCAAAAAGATAGAGTTTACAAATAAGGACGAGTAAAATTCAGCAAAGAGCTATCCAGTTACAAATATTGGGAATCTTCACTCACCTCCCTTGAGGCTTTATTCCGGTCAATTTTAGCCAAACGCCATACAGGAAAGCAAACTCTGCTATTGACTTCATAAAATGATGACAACGCCCTTAATTAAAAACATAAAAGCCTCTTTGTTTGACCCCCTAAAGAAAAGATGTTCCATTTGCTAATTCATATTATAGTGTAAATTTAAAAATATAGACCCTTTTCCAGAACCCCCAAAATACGTAAATCTTTCAGGAAAAAGAAAAAGGTCTTTCTTTTTCCTTTGGGAGGTAAACTTGAAAATGTCAAATCTCCTCACCCATCGCCACCATCCTTGCCCAATCAGCCACCACTACATTCATCACCACCAAAACTGCAGCAATCAGCCAATCACAGTGCAATCCCACCACCGTTCCTCACGACAAACCACCAATCAGTCTGCCTACCACCAAACTCACCACAATCACGACCCCGTCTCACCATCACACCGTATTTCACCCCAAACCACCAATCCATCTCCCACCAACATCACCTCTCTATTACCACCAACCATCAATTCATCTTCGATTTGATTTCAAATTTAGTGGGGTTGTTTGACAGAAATGGCCTCCCAAGTGCTGGCAAAGAGAAACAAGAAGGGGTTTACAGTGAGGGTGGCCATCATTGGTAAAGGGGAGGTTCGGGGCGGGTTGCTGCTGGTGTTTGATGGAGCGTTATTGAGAGGGTTTGGCTCAAAAATTGTTGATGGCCTGTTTGTAACAGGGATGACTTGTCATCGACAGGTTAGGGAAGTGGGTGGTGGTGGTGAGCAAAGATGGTGCTGGTACAATGGAGGGATGGGGCTGATTAAGGATTTACTTGTAATTTCATATTCTTAATTCAAACAAAAAAGGATAAAATAGTAATTCCTTTAAATTGACTTTTCTTAAAATGTGAGGCCATTTTAGTCAAAAAAATTCAGTCAATCGGTCAAAAATACCTTTTGTTGGCCCTTCCGCTGAAATTTGGCCGTGTGGAAACCTCAAAGGTGGTGAGTGCCTACTTTGTAAACAAGACGACGTTGAGTGCAATATGAGAACCTCGATAAAGGTGAGTGACAATTTCCCTAAAAATATAACACTAACACAACTGACCTGTCAAGTAATATATTTTAGTTTGCTTAACCTTTTCTCTTGTTCTCTATCAACGAACTAACATGAACAACTACCAATTACATTCTTCAAGAAAATTGTAAGGCAAACAATTCAGTTGACAAAAAGGACCATAAAATGCTTACATCATACAAACTTCTCATGTCCGCAAATGTCTCTCAAGAGCCTCATATAAAGCCACCGAAGAACTGCATATGGTCCATAATAACTTGGTCATGACTGCGGAATCACAGTTAATGCAAGACAAATGAGGTTACTTTAAAACAAGTGCAGCAAAACAATATTTCTAGTGCCTTCATTTTCTAACGTTTCTTGAGATTGCCTATCAAGGCTACCTTCAAAAAGCTTGTATACTTTCTCCTTTTGACAAAATTACAATTGATTCTCCAAAATTCCATATACTAAGTTGGTAAGAATAAAACCTTGCATGCCATTTTTAATAGGTCCAAACAACCATTATCTTTACTCGAAATACTACAAAAGGAAAAAGCTGAATTAAGAAGGAAAAAGCTGAATTAAGAAGAAACAAGCTTGACTTCTGAATAATACAATAAAAACGAAAAACTAATGTTTGTATGATGATTGAGGCTCAACATTTAAACAAAACCATTTCTTATAAAGGTTTAATTTTCTAACAGAAAATAATAAGTGAAAGAAGCATGATGGCAAAAACAGATATACCTCAAGATGCAAAGAATTGGACTTTCATGAAGGGGCTCGAGCTTCTCAGACAATTCTGATGTGCAGCTATCACTTTCCATGTTTTATTGCTGAAGGTAAGAGCTTGCCCACCATAACTTGACAACCTTGGAGAGAGCTCCATCAGTGAACTCGTGGAAAAAGGAGATTATCTGCTATTCAAAAGTTTGTTTCGTGTGGCAAAGGCTGTAGCAATCCACTATTAGACAACTCTTCCAAGCCTTTGATGTCCTGTTGCATCCGTATGGCATGCAAAATGGCATGGTCAAGAACTACAGGATCATCTGGGGAGTTCTGGAGAAGGTCAAGCAAGGCTTGCCTGTAGACTTGAGCTGCCAATAACGGCCTCGCAACTTGACGATTTTTACATAATATTGCCACCTTAACTATATGCTTACAGAGATTCCCCATCCTTGACCAGGGGCAATCACAAAGTGAAAACTCGGAACCTGGGTTCCAAACTGTATATGCCACACTTCTGTCAGCCTGAGAAACAACTTTTGCAAGTTGAAGATTTTCCTCATCCAATAACACATCAACATCCGGGATGTGCATAGCTTTATACCATGAGTTGGTTGAGAAGGATCGACCTCTCAGATTTTCAAAGTTTCCAGTTTCTCCTATATATTGATCGAGCCAATACAGAGAGTGAAATTCAGTTGTCAATGTGTGGAGTAGCCAGTCAACTCTTTGCCACAAATTAGAATGAAGAATGTTAAAAAGTTTGGATTTCAACTGCAGGTGATATGACTCGATTGCAGCATGAGGCTCCTGACTTGCCACAGGAAGAGTCCTAACGCCATTTATCCACAGTTCTGCAAGGGAAGAATCAAGCAGAAATATGATGTCGAATTACCCTTCATCAAAATACCAAGTTTTAGAAAGTCACATTTTGGATGGAAATAGTAAAGAAAGAGATCCTATCTTGCAGCCCCATGTCTCTCTGTACAGACAGGAATGGATTCATGTAATAGGCTCCAGATAGTTAAAATTAAGGCTTTGTTCGGTTGAGTTAATGGCAATAGAACCTTTTCCGTAAAATTCGACATAGAAATAGTCAAAATCGTGGCAAAATAGTAAAATATTAATGACAGACATAACCAAAAGAGAACATTGAAAATGTGATTAGAATCTAACAACTAATGATGGTTGTCATTGCGGTGGAAAAATCCACAACCTGGCAAATGTTTGCTTAAGAATGAACAAGGAGTCAAAAGGGAGAAGTGAGATACCTATCTTTGGTAACCACCGGATTCTGAAATAATTCATGAACGCATTCTGATCAACATATATTTGCATAAACTCTTCACCAACATCTACTGTATTTGGACCGCTTCTTGAGCAATACAAAATCCGCCCCATGTGCTTAAACATCTCACACTGCACATCGAAGTTGCAACAATTCTTTATAAGGCTTTTTAGCCAAGAACGGCGAACATGCCAGAGGCATAATAGGACCCGGCATTGGAGGGCCTCCCTACAAAAAGAGGTAGGGTGAGCTTCAAACCAATGTCTATAAAGGGGAAAACATTAAAAAGAATACGTTACCGGATAAGAGAGGCCTCAAAAGAAGGATCATCCACTAAAAAGGTGTTGGGTCTCCATCTGGGATCTTTGGCTCGGATCCGCTCGACAAGGGACACCATCCATCTATTGATATGTTGACCAACACAACAAGAGGTAATGACCCATGCAACAGGAATTGCAGTGTGTGATGAATCGAAAACAAGAAGTGAGCACAGGGGACTCTGTTCAAGTCAAAGGAGCAAAGGAAAAATCAGAGCCTTTAACTATCAACTTGCTGTTATAACTCCCAAAGAGCCTAAAAGGGTAAGTACATCAGTAGTACATAAATATTGTATGAAGCTCATTCTAGCCAATGCAAGATTTTTGTTCAACCAAATGAGTTGAACAATTCAACTACGTCTCTTCAACTTGTAAATAGTAAAAAGAAAAGGTACTCAATGTCAGATGCTCTGGAAGGAAAAATAGTAAATTACCAAATTTCTGGACGGCTTTCCCCACTTCAAAGAAAAAGTTCTCTAAAGTGTTTGCCCCCCCCCCCCAAAAAAAAAAAAAAAAAAACCACACACACAAACAAAACAACCAACAACCCCCTGCTAGTCCACGAGCATCTTTTTCCTATAGCAAGCTCTAGAAAACTGTCTGCATGACTCCAAGAACCCTCTTCTTTATATTTACTGCTTGACCATTCTTCTACTACATTTCACTTGCATTTTTCAGTCTTTGATCTTTACTAGAAGAATAGTCTCTAGAAGCATGACAAATTGGAGAAGGAAAACCCAGGCATGCACATTTCAGGAACAGATGAACAAAGAAGATAGAACCTGAAGCTTCTTCAAGCCAAATGACGAATGTGAAGCTACTATGCCATTATGTCCATATCGTAGCATCTGCTGCAGCTGCCAATCTGTCTGTACGCCTATAATAAATGGTTCTGAACCAGAGTTCTCTTGGAAGAAAAAAACATGCTTATGGTGGCGTTGCACCCACATCTTTACACTGAATCCATCATTTGTATGTAACTCATGAAACGAGTTACGAACAAGCCTTTCCATGTTACGGACATCATTACGAGTGAGAAAGTCATCACGATTTTGTGGCCCTCCATGCCTCTGCACCTCCTCCATGTGATGCTGGATTATGTTGTCCAAAGATATTCCAACATAAAGCATAGACATGACCTTTTGTCGTAGTTCTTCTGAAATTCGAGGAGCATACATAGCTCTTGTTCCCACAGCATCCCGATCAAGAATTCCATGACATGGAGCACCTGTCTTATCAACATGGTTTCGCTGATTATAAATGATCAGGGCAACCAGTGGGCGGGTGTATAAGCGTTTAACTGTAAAATGGCAAATGCATCCTCTCATCATGTGACGCCTCCCAGGCCTGCTTCCCTTACCTGAAGCTGGTTTAATGTTAGCGCTGTCCCCAATACCAGATGCACCATCTCGGTAGTCTTCAGGGCCATAAGAACACCAGTATCTATAAATTTCCAAAAATAAGAGAAAAGAAGTTGTTGTCAAATGTTTCTTCTCACAATTTTGTTTTGTCGCATAATATCAAGACAAATGATCTTCAGCAGGAACAGGAAGATAATTCGATTTATGCGCAAACTTCTAATTGGCAGAAACCATGTCTCATTAACATTGACACAAGCAGCACGTCATATGCTATATTTTAGTTTTAACATAAAAAACAAGTTTCAAAGTTGACATTCCAACACTGACTAAGATTATATTGGCTGAAAACTGAACAGGACATACAGAGTATATTCAAGATAGCCATCAACCCTTGGTTTGCTAACACTCCCTTCACGTCTCTTCCTTCTTGATTCAACACGGAAGTTAGCAGGGCATTCTGCATTAGTGGATTCGCCCTTTACAAAATCATTCACCCTAGCAAATGGAACTAGTGCAATATCATCACCACCTTGACGACCACCATCTACTTTTGCCCAATCTAGATGAGCTGCAGAAAACTCTGCACAAGGAGGATCCTGCACCGGAAGGTTCAGAATATCTTCCATTCTTGCCATCTGCAGTAAGAAAAAAGGCTGAACCATGTGACATCCGAGTGAAAGTAAGGCACGAGAAGAGGAGTGTGAAGTTTGGCAATTAAAATTATGCACAAGTTTAGGAAAGACATGTAGCCACAAGTATAGGGTTTATAATCTTAACAAAGAAGTTTCGAGGATCAGAGAAACTATTACTTCTATTAAGTACCAGGACAAAAATAATGTGCAGGAAGTAAAATGAAGAAAACAACTAAACTGAAAAGGGAAGTAATATAGATTCAGCATGAAACCTTCAAGCTTTTGCTAGTTTGAGTCGTGACTCGTGAGATCAAACAAGTGCAACACAAATATTAATAATCAATAAACAAAAACAAGTCAGTACGATTTCACTTAGTATTAAAAACTCAGAGTATACTTGCAGGAACAAATACAAAAATGAGAATTTTCTCTCTCTTGATCGCTGTTAAGCATAATGTATGTTGTTAGACCCGTTCTTAATATCTTAAATGTTTATAGCAACCGCTAACTTAAGTGACATCAAAGCTCTAATTCCGGAGGTTGCCTTAAGGTGTCCCAGCTTGCATTTGCTCACCTTTATCCGAGTTTAATATGCTCTCCGTTTGTTTGTGTGATAGACACCTTGTTTTGCTTCTCCGCGTGCAATCAGTGCCTTGCACGTTAGAGGGGTTGTTAAGCATCACAAAAATTGCTGCGACATTCTCTAACAGCTCATTCATTTCAAGAATTACCTGACAATTCTTAGCTTCCAATTGCAATTACAAGAAGGGTTTGGCCTAGTAGAGATCCCCCTATGTTTCTGCAATTTCCAGTCATTCCACGTGGCCAAGATCCTTCTTTCATGTGCCTAGCATAGGGTCGGAAGTGAAGTAGTTAAACAGGAAAAACACTTTGTCTGAGCTTCTCATTGCAGTCTGTTAAAGCAAAGATGCATAAGTTGAGTAAATCTCTAGAGTCTCCTATGTTCAGTATGCAAGTGGCATTACGGTGACATCCGCTCAAACTCAAAGATCTCTAAGCTGAGGAGCTTGAGATCAAGGACTCAAACCCATTGCGGCACATTTTTGAGATCAAGGTTCTCAAACCAAAAGAGGCATTTTAATCTCCCAGAAGAGCTTTTGATCAGCCTGATGAACTGGTGCAGAAGGTTGTAGACCTGCGGACTCTCATAATAAGGATAATCCTCAAGTTAAAAACATGCGTTGCTGGTCTAACAAAAGAAACCAGAGACTTGCAGGGAAAATGTATCTAGTTAATTCAACATTTCCTATAATAACGACAACAAACTGTCAAAATCTGTCAAGAGTAATATCCACAAAAGTGCAGCACTTTGGCAGGACGAAGGTTGTCTCACAATCAGTACTACTGGCCAAAATGAGGGAAATGTTGATTCAATCAATCTGGAACCACAATCTCAACTGCTACCGCTTTACATTCAAAGGATCTAAATCTCGTTACCTTCATTTTGGTGGAACAATTCATTAATTCGAAACAATTAGACTTTTTGACAGCCACATCTCCAGCAAAATGACCACTAGAAAACCGTCTCAAGTTGGACAGTTAGACATAACCATTTCACTCGAGAATTACATAATTTCATGTGACAACCTATGTTATTGCCGAAGTTCAAGATCACCTTCTGTTGAATCTTACCAATTCAAATCGATATCGCAAGTTCTAAACAAGTTGAGCTAACAAACTTACGAAGAACCCCTGAAAGTTTTATAATAAGAAAACCTAAATGCCAAACAGAGTAATCTTCCACAGCCGAAAAGCGACATGTCCCTTTAAAGTTACAACCTTTAGAGAAAAATCACTACTTCTCACAAGTGTAGCAGCTTAGTTCTTAAAACTAGCTCATTTATCAACTTTGAACACAATAAAATGAAAAACAAAAATGGTACCTTGGCTTCATGTGGCTTCATGTTTAGCCCCAACTTGTCACACGAAATACCCTTTACTAAGGCGGCAGATGGTGGTGGTGGTGGTTGAGGGTGGCGATTGTGGTGGAATATGGGTGGTAGACTGGTAGCAGAGGTATCGGAGATATAGGTTCGAAAGAGCAAAAGCAAAGCTGTCTGGGAATAGCCCTGCACAACTGTAATTATTTACTCCCCCCCGTGGCATTTCCACCTCTTAGATTTTGGTACTCGGCATAGATGTTAAGAAAAAAAAATTGAGAATCTTCCTTCAAACTAAATATATTTTTAGTAATTTTTTTGTTAATACTTTTTTAACGATAACTAGTATAGAACACGTACGTACGTTATACATAAATATAGTCAATATTAATATTTAAGGTAATATTATTATCTTTTTTGAGATAAAAATAATATAATTTAATTATGTTCTCATTTCTTTTGTGACTTGTTTTAGAAGAAATGTATATTTGATATTCGCAATTGTAATCAGTTTAATATTTAAAAATATTTTTTGTAAGCTTCTGGATTGAAGAAATGTTCGATGGTAATGCTGAAAATAAAAGTAAATAAAGAAATTAAAAGAATGAATCTATGTTTTTATTTTTGTAATCTGTTAAATTAGTTTATGGTTAAGATTTATAATTTTCAATACCAGGTGCTTTGCATTTCATCTATAAGAAATACAAAATATCCGGTCTTCAACTGTAATAACCGAACATATTTTCAGTTCAAATTGACACCATATTTAAACTTTTTTTATGCATATTTAACTCTTTTTCATTTTTTTATGATTTTGTTTTTCCAACAATTTTTTGTTTCTTAATTGATTTTTTACGTATTTCAGTTTCTTTATTTTGTTTTTCAGTTTTTAATTAGTTAATTGTTTGCTAACCTAAAAATGCAAGAAAAATCATAATTTTCATTAATCAGTTCAATATCTAATGTTTATTTCATTTTAGCCAAATTAAAAATAGAATGATAAAGGAATTCTTTGTTCTATTTTTCTTTCTCATTATACTTTTCATTTTTCAATATATAGAATAGATTCATTACCCAATATTCTTTTAATTTCATCAAATTTTAAAATGGAGTAATAAAAGAATGGTATAATCGTCAAAAAATGATTTACAACATTCATACTTTTATAGATAATTAGATGAAAGCACATGCGTCGCACGTAATTACACACCTTGTAGAAAATAATGTTAAATTACGTTTATGTAAAATCATATTTATTCCTAAAAGTAACAAATGTAGCTATTACATTAATTTTAGGATCTTACTTTTGCTATAATTTTATCTCATGATATAAGTCTCAAAGGCTCGAAGGAATAATTTTACTTCTTGATGTTATTCATTAAGATTTAGAGTTTAAAACTCGAGTTCATTAACATATTCAGATGACAAATTCAAACCTACAAGTTTTCAAGCAATCTTCACGTACGTAAGTAGTGAACTATATCCATTATATTCATCATGTTATCCCACCAACCATTTTAATTATATAAAGTACATTAACAAAAAAATATATCTACCATTACTCATGAATTTACATTATATTAAGTTCTACTATAAACTAGACAAAGAAATGATTTATTTATTTCATCAAAATGAAAAAAAATGTTTTAATCTCATCAAACTCTCATTAGCTTATAACCGAGTCGAATTTTCTTTCATTACATTCTCTTGAGAAAATTTGTGTGCTCAAATACATAGACCGGATGCACCACTTACTATTTTCGAGTGCAATACTTTTATAGTTAGATTAAGAATGAGATTTGTTAAAGGAAAATTACGGTGCTCACTTTTGGACGACGCCGTGAAACTCATATGTGGGTATACCAATTTCAAAAAGAATTTATGACTCCATTCTTTAAGCAAAAGTGGTAGATACCACACCACTTTTGCTCGTTCAAACTAAGATCTCAAAGTTAGGGTATGCGACATACAAAATGCCTACCTTGAAATTAAGCTTGGTTCTCTACTATAACAACTAAACTATGATAATATAAATTTTGCATATTCATTGCGTATTTTCTGTTTATTGCCTTTACAATGGATAAAATGCTTAAACCTACGAACGCAATCTATGGTATATTTTGTGTACTTTTTAGCCGTCTTTAATTGCTTTAGATATCAAGAAAATAAGGTCTAAGACCTACTTTAAGGTTGGTCTCACTTGGTTTACTTGCAACAGGGTAAATCCTCATTTTTCTATCAAAATTAACGCTGATATAGTGTTGTTAATTCTATATGATCCATGAGTGTTCAACTCAAAACTTTCAAAGTTAATTGAATTATGACAAAGATATTTGTTAATATTGTTTTATTTATAGAGATTGTCTAAATGAAGATGATAGTCTTTCTATTAGCGCGAGTTTTTTAAGTTTAAATTAAGATGTATTTGTCTTGCTTATTGGTAAATGAGCGCCATATATTCACACACAAATGATTAGATAAAGTTCTGTATAGTTACAAGTTAAAAGTCTTGATGACTAAGCTAGGAAAAAAAAAGGAGATAATTGAGAAGGGAAGGATAAGTTTAAAAAAAAAATGAAAAGCCAAAAGAGGAAACTTTCCTTTTCGAGAAAGTTGAAGAACAAAACACAGGGGAAGAACAGTGACTGGAGCAGAACAGAGCTTCTCAGTGAAGCGAAAAACCAGGGAAAAAGAAGGGGAAATCGAGTCGAATTTCAAGAGGTGAGTTACCCATCTCATAGTAGGCATGTTCTAATATTTGTTTAAGGAGTCTAGATGTGTTTTCGATCACTGTGGAGCATATGATTTGGCCATGAACATGGCTGGGCAGCCATGGTGTGGTTCATATGCTTGAGTGTTTTCGGATGAAGAATTGAGGTGAAACCTTGTTGGAATCGTGGACATGAGACCTAAAATAACAAAGCAAAACGAAACTAATTAGGGTTTTGTAATTGGTGGGAGTTCAGTGTGCGTGGGTGTGTGTTTCAGCGTGTTTTAGTGTGTGTTCTTCAATTTGATTAATGGGTTTGAATTCAATTGGTGTAATTGTGTAAATTGAAAGGGTTTAGGGCATTAATGTATAGTTTGTAATGAAATTTAGTGGTTAAAGTGCATAAAAGTGAGGAATTTATGGGTGATTGAAGGAGGAATGTGCCCAGGTGTGCTTCGGCTGGAGGTTGAAGACGAAATGTGTGTGTTTGAAGGTGATATAATAGGTGTTTTGATCGTGAATAGTGACTGTAAGTGTCACTAAAGGTGGAACACTATTTGGACAGTTTTTCAATGAATTTTTATAAATAGTTTGGACCAAAATTTGGCAAAGTCCAAAATAGTAACCCCAGGTATTTTTTTTTGAGATGTACACTCTGGAAAAGTTTGGGAATTTTCGGAGTCCGAGATGAGCGCTAAATTAGGGTATCAATTAGGAGAAATTCCAAATTTATTTAGCATAGCAAAACAAACTATTTTGATCTGAAAATTTCAGTGAAATCTTATTTTACTGATAGGTATCATATTATAAAATTTTGGGTCATTCTGAGGCCGATAGGTATTTTTTGGGAAACTGGCCTTTTTACGCTCAGTCTAGACACCGGTTCGTGATTTTAGGACGAAAATTTTATAAAATAATTTTTAGGCCAGAAATAATATCGGGATGCTTAAAATTGCAGTTTAAGATGTTTTTGAGATTTTTCTGGTGCCAGAAACCCCCAGGGGTGTTTTGGTAATTTACCACCCCGAAGGGGTATTTTGGTAATTTTACCTATAAGGGGTATTTTGAAGTAAGTTTACATAAAATAAGATTATTTTAGCGACTTTTCTTATGGAAAAGTCATTTCGAGAATTAAAGTGTAACGGGGAATTTTGGTAATTTGCCACCCCGAAGGAGTATTTTGGTAATTTGACCTAAGAAAGGCATTTTTGCATAAATTAACATATGGGAAGCTTATTTCAGTGATTCTACTTACGGAAAGACTGTTTGGGTGATTTAAGTCCGAGAGGGGCATTTTGATAATTTTACACCCTAAGGGCGTTTTGGTAATTTTACATACCCGGTGAGGGGAGGTTCATTTTGGGAGCATGTGTGAGTTCGTGTTAAGTTATGATCTTGTTCTGTAGGCTATTTCTAATGGTTCGATTATTTCGTTTAGGTTAAAGCTAAAGACTTCTGGTTAGGATAATTTAGCTGCGAATCCAGGTAAGGGATTCTATCTGAACCTTGGGTAAGGACTTTGTCCGAACCCTTATTCTATTGCTCGTACTCGTAAGTACTCATTTGATTTATTTACGGCTAATGCCGAACTCTGAATTTTGTATGGCTATCAGTATGTTATTGCCTAGAAAACCCCAATATTGAACCTGAATCGATTGTTTAGAAATCTTTTGATGCTCGCCTGTTATTGTGTGCTGAGCAGATTTGACAATTGTTTGAATCCGTTCTTTCGGATTGTTATGCTTAAAACTTGATAATTATTCGTAATCGTTTTGTTGTTTATCTGTGATTTTCTTCTGAAAATTCTGATTTCTTCTGAAAATTTGATTTCTTCTGAAAATTCTGAATGCTGACTTATGTCAGTATGATTATTATTATTGGAATCTGAATTGATCTCCGTGATTGAGCTTATGTTAATGCTCATTGATATCGTTAATTTTTCTATGTTGACCTGGGTTATCTGTTCTGTTCTGAGGCGGGCGTTATAAGGCTGGTTTGAATCCTGCATGGAATGCAACTTAGTACCTAAATGGACTAGTAATTATTCTGGTACATCATGCATGTGTACATTCTGTTAGTGTGCCGGAATGGCATTGCAATCGCCTAGGATCAACGTTGATTTTTTATTTTATCTACTTCGTACAATGCCATGACTATTACGAAAATGTCTGAAAAGTAGTATCTGAAATGATCTGTACTTCTGTTGAAATTCTTTGGGAAAACCTTCAGTGTATTTTGGAAAGAACTGTTCCAGATGATCTGTATACATTTGAAAGATCTTGAGAAAACTCTGTTGTGTTTTGAAGATGATCTTTTATTAATCGTTCTGGAACCCATCATGGGTATTATTGTCTATTTTGGTATCTGTTTCTGTGAATTTCGATCATTTTGAGAATCATTGAGTATTTTTTTGACCGTTTGAAGTATTCTGGAAGTCTTTGCCAATTGGATTCTTGGAATCTTTTTTGTAATTCTACTGGTAGTCCTTGTACGACCTTACTGGGCTCTCAAAAGCTCACCCTCCGTTTGATTCCCTTCTGCAGGAAATGACAAGCTGTAGCAGGTTCGGGAATTGGTTAGAGTCTGTGTGAGATTTCAGTGAGCCCATCACTACTGTGTAGGGAGACCCCTGTGTGGGTCAGTTTGGTCAACTCGTTCTATAAGAACTTGAGTTTGTAAAGAACTTAGATTTTAACAGTTTGAATTCGAGCAACCTTGTAAGCTTGCATTTGAAAAATGTTGAGATAGTATCGGATTAGATGTTTTAAAGTATGTGTTAGTGAACAGATCTCATAGGTTTGATGTGATCCGGTAGGTTAACGACCTGGGAGTTCGGGGCGGCCGAGCTCCGGATTTCCCGGGCGTTACAAAGATAGCAAGTAGTTTTATTTATTTTTGGTCAAATCTACTTTTGTTTATTTTTTTGTAATCATAAGATTGCAATACTTTGTATAACTATTTTGCATACTCAGTGGTTGTGCAAATTGCAGCAATAGAGTTTAGATGAGAGGCGTGAAGAAAATTTCGAGAGAACCATTGTATGATGATAAGCCCATTTAGTGCCCGTTTGGATTGATTCTCAAAACTAGATTAAAATTAAATCAAAATCAGTTTTTAAAATCAGCTTTAATCTATTTTAAGCATGAAAGATTAGAAGTTGTTGAAAGTGTTTGGATAAAAACAGATTAAAGTAGGTTTAGTGTGACAAAATTACTATGTAGTATATTCAAATTAAGATGGAGCATTTATTATCTTTTATATGCGAGGATATTCTGGTAGTTCTCTTGGTCAACCCTGATTCTCCAGAACTGATTAAATCTTAATCCAAGAAAATGAGAATTATAGATTTAATCAGTTTTGAGCACATTGGAGCAGATTTAATCAGTTTACTTTTTTTTGCCAAACACTTCAAATCTGATTTAATCTGAATTTAATCAGATTTGACCATTCTAGAATCAATCTCAAACACCCTCTTAATCATGTCCAAATTGATGTGGTGGAGATCAATATTCACCCAACATAATTTTGTTACATTTAAGAAAATAAGATGGAATGCAAAGGAAAAGGGGATCGCTTGATACCGTCGACATTTATTTTCGAGATGTAAGATACATAAAAGAGGTTCAATTTATATGTAATTAAAATTTACAATTGAATTGCAAAATCAAATCAATTAAATCAAGTGATACATTTTTGGTGTTAAAGAAGTTGAATGGTTGGTTAAAAAGTTTCAATTAATTTTGGAGAAAACACATATGCATCTAACATTTTAGCATTTGACAATTAACATGTATCTAGCATGGAGAGATAAAGAGTTTTTTGGGCACCATAACATTTATTCATGAATAACTACAACGAAGGTCAATCATGACATTAAAAAAAGTTATAGGAATATTTTTGTCCAAAAAGTGATTTACACTTATTCACACTTTTATAAGTAGTATAGATATAAATATAGATATACACACACACATACATACATATATATATATATATATATATATATATATATATTTTACAAGTACACATTTTGTTTCCTAATGTGTAAATATAGGTTTAGATTAAATTTATGCCCTAATGTTCATTAAATGCATTACAAAAAAACTAATTAGGGAAAGGTAGGGTTGTCATTGGAATAATTAACGAAGGGCAAAACCAAAAATGATTACAAAATTAGTAATTAATAATAGTATTTATGAAAAATATAAGATTGTTATTTGAGTGATTAACGAAAGGCAAAAATGGAATAAAATCATTTACAAGATTCATACGTTTATAAGTACTATAAATTCTTAACAGTACTTTTTTAGCATCAATAAATAAAAGTTATTAAAACATTTAACGTTCATTAGGAAGAAGATTCCTTCAACCCCGAAACAGCCAAATTTTTTTCTAATTTTAAATACTTTAATAATAATATATTACTTTTATTGTGGAATTCGGGTTACATACACTCTATAACTTACATTTAAGAAAATACCACATATGTCGGTTGACCACATAAAACATGAACGGTCTAACGTTACTTAGGGTTGGTTTGACAAAACTTTTTTTTTGGTTTTCAGTTTTTAAAGAGCAGCTTAATTTTATTTTATTTTTACAAAAATAAGTGGGTGTTTGATAACCTTTTTCTTTTTTGGAGTTTTTTTTTTTTGGTGTTTGGTAACCCTTTTTATTTTAACTTTTTTTTTTGAGTTGTTTGCGGTGGCGGTGGTAGGGAGTAGCGGTGGTCGACTGTGGTGGTGGCCCTCGGTGGCTGGTGGCTGCCGACGGTGGTGCCAGCGGTGGGCGGTGGTTGCCGGCGGCCGGAGGTGGTCGCCGGCGGTCGGAGGTGGCTGCCGACGCCCGACAGCCGGAGGTGGCTGTCGGCGGCCGGAGGTGGTTGCCGGCGGTGGGAGGGTGGTGGTCTCAAAAAAAAAAACAGTTTCTGGAATTTTTTTTTTACTCTTCAGTTTAAAAACTGATTTTTTAAATTGAAAAAGGAAAAAAAATAACGCACTTTTTTTTTTCAATTTTCAAAACTAAAAAAAAAAGAGTGTCAAACGCACTCTTAGTAATCATTATACTCTTTGATTTGTAGGTCATAATGGACAAGAAACACACATTATAAATCTTAATCTAAGACCCAACCCACCAGCGCTTTGTCCCCACGCCTTTGCTACCTTCATCAACAGGCCACAGCAACCCTTTTCTCACCCCTGCCATCACCACCGCCATCGATCAACCTACCTCAATGCATCACCAGTCTATCGTACTCCAACTCACCGCCCCATTACCTTAAGGATCATCAATCCGCTAGCACCACATCACCCACCCTATGTCACAAACACCTCCACCACCACTGCACACATGCACGAGCAAGCGTGTGTGATTTTTTGGGGTGGGTGTTGAGGGCGTTGATGAGTGGTTATGCATGCATCTGAGAATTGGTAGTAGGTTTGGTGAAGGTGTGTGGGTGAGTTTGGTGACTGGTGGTGCCACAGTGGTGGGTTCAGCGGAAGTGATGGTGGGTGGATCGAATGTAATTTGGTCCTGGGTTTGTTGAAGGTATGTTGGTGGTTTTACTGAGTGGTGGTTCCACAATGGTGGGTTAAGTAGAACAGTAATGATGGTGAGTCAAATTTAGGATATGGGTTAGAGGTGCTGAGCGAGGGTAGCCCTTGGTGCTTAATGGCGGTGGTTGCAGGCAGCACTTCCAAAGTGTTATGGACTTGTGGTGGTGGTGGCTACGAGGACAGTAATGAGACGCCGCGGGCGGGGGGGGGGGGGGGGCACGCTACGTATGTATTCGAAGAGTTAAGGATTGTATTGACATTTTTAAATTATGTATTTGTTAAATAAATCATAATCGTTAATTAGTGTCACTACATTCCAACATTAAAAAAATTTTGATACACTTTTTCCACATCTTGAGTACGAGTGTACATGTTATCAAAACCAGACCAAGTTGTTGACTGTATTTTATCCCTAAATTCAAAGATAAAAGTGGTATTAGTCCTTATCTTTATCAAACTTATTGAACTATATTTACATTAACTAGTTTTGAACTCGTGTGTTGTACACGAGAATATTTTTTATAATACTTGGTGAACTGCTAATTAAGGAAGATCATAAATGACTATTAGTAAGAAGAATAAAAATAGAAAAAGCGATCACAAGTACAAGTTGCAACAATTGAAATCTATACGATCAAGTTAGAGTTACAGTACTTGTGCTTCAATCATAGTTATGAATATTTTACCGGAGTGCGTACCATTTTTTTTTCTTCATAAAATGATATGTCTCGGTACCCCCGGTACCGTCTCTATACTGTCTCAAATTTTCATCAATAATATAAATTTATAATATTCACTCATCGGTGAACTAATAATTTATACATATATTTTTTTTTACTTACAGCTCCTTTAGATTAAACTGTTTATCCTAAAAAGCTTAACTTACGTTAGTTTTTAAATAAACTAAATAGCTTATTCAATTGAATTACCTCATTTCGGATTATTCTCCTTTTCAATTATCTCATTCCCAAATTCTTATGTAAAAATAAGATGTTTATTCAATAATAACGTCTTTGGGTTCAAAAATAAGGTATTTTTACTCTTCTCTCTCTCTCTCTCTCTCTTCTTCTTCTTTAATTCACACACACGTGCACACAATCCCCACATGCAAAGATTGCCGGAGACGAAAGAAAGTCAATGGAGTTTTAAATTTTGTTCATAGATTCACAGTTCTGATTAGTTTTTGGATGTATCTGAATCTATATAAATACCCAAAATCTAAAAATCAATGTCATCATCTACTCACACAATTCGTTCAAATCTGTCTCGTATCACAGACATTCAAGCATGGCATAAAATCGCCGACGACGACGGTGATGGAGTCATGATTGTGGGTATTGGATTCTTGCCTTAGTGACTGTGGATTCTTACCTCAGTGGTTGGTGGCAGTGTACAGTGTCCGGCAAAGAGAGAGTGAGAGAGAGAGAGAAGAAGAAGAAGAAGAAGAAGAAGAAGACGAAGACGAAGAAGTAAAAGAAAAAAGAGAGAGAAAGCCGGTCTGGATGTATGAGTGAAAGAGAGAGAGAAGAAGAAGAAGACGAAGAAGTAGAAGAAAAAAGAGAGAGAAAGTCGGTCTGGATGTATGAGTGCGAGAGAGAAAGAAAGGAAGGAGAAAGAAGAAGAGAGAGAGAGAGAGAGAGAGAGAGAGTGGGTTATGGGTTTGCGTGTGTGTGTGTGAGCGTGCACGCATGTGTGTGTGTGAGAGAGAGAAGAAAAATCAATTTGTATTGGAATTGTAAAAAAGTGCATTGGAAATGTAAAAAAGGACAGCCCACGTGGTCGTGGGACAACTTATGTTCTTTTTCTAATAATGACAGTCATACCCCTCTAATTTTTTAATGGTATCCATCATCTGTCAGGTGATGTACTGATTTGGTACGCTATTTCAAAGTTGGGTACTTCTTTGATGCACCTTCAAACTTGGGTGCTAAAGCTGTACAAAGTTCGGAATACAGTTTGGGATTTGCCCTAATTTTACTACAGCAACACTTAGTTATTGGTGTATCTGGCTTGAAAGTTATATTTTCAAAATCTTCTAAAAGCGACATAATACAAAGACACTCGTTTCAAAGCCCCATATTTGAATAAGACCTAAAAGACAAAAGATACAAAGTTACTAAAACGTATTATTTTTAAAGAACAAAAAAATATAGAAATAGTTTTAGTATATTGGCAAGTGATGATTGAAGAAAAAGAAAAAAAAAATATGGTGTTAGAACGCGAGACAGTATGTTTGATCAAACATTCAAACCACACAAAAATGTTGCATTAATTATTAGCTGAAATTAAAGTCATAGACCAAGAAAGGAAAAAAGATCAAACAAACATTTTTGAATTTCCGCACTCTTAGATTCGAAAAGAAAATACTCAATTCCCCAAAAAAAAGGTAATACTGCATTTATACAAAAATGCTTAGCAAAATCAGTAAACTGACGAATAACGGTTGTAATCCACCAACGGGCTAGCATTGATAACTAATATTTATTTTCATCATGGGTTGGTGGTGCACTTCCTTCCATATTTAGGTTACACTTGTCTCCATGATCATCAATGCTATTAGCTTTCAAATGGATTTTTTTAGAGTTTCTATCAGTTTACAGTAAAACAGATCAATTATACACACATTGATTATTATGTATACTTACTGATAATAAAGTACATGTACTTACCCTTTTATGCAAGCCTTTTTTTATGGGGGTTCATAGACAAAAAGCTCTCGTTTAATACTTTGCCCGATCTCCGTCAAAGATATCATCTCAATCCATAAGATTTTGTGCATGTAACTTAACATGCCTCTTAAGATTATAAGAAATAAGTACGGAAAAAAATGTATCACCTCCTTTGACATCTTTCTTGCCTCAAGCTTATAATTGAGTCAAAGGTCTTGCTAATAGTTAATCTTTCGTTCCATGTTGCAGATTGTAGTCATTCAACTTAATTTGGAAGACAAATGTTTTTCCCAAGAACTTTTCTTCCAACAGATTGTGAACCAAGTTGGATTCCTTTCTTGAGCATGAATTATGCAAATCAACAGCAAAAGGTAATGAAAATTTTCTGTTAAGCAAAAAGAGAATTACGATGGCTAGGAAAGTAAATATAATGTACAATTAACCTTCTCGTGCATATCCAATAAATGAGTGACAGAATTCCCAACTACTTTTCCACTTCTCTGTCAAACACCTTACAAATAGCAATATCGCTTTTGTCATCTATTTCAAGCATTAACCTATATCTAAAATTACAAAGACCAAAAGCATTTATACTATGATAAACTTACGCATATTAAACGACAAAATAGTTACAAATTTCACGTCCAAAATTACCTTGAAACTGAATATAAAACCTTCACACTGCATGTTTCACACCACAACTTGGATTCCTTTTCAACAACCTTCTTTCGACATGGGCATCACATGTAGTACCATCCATAAGCACTATCAATCCTCAGAACAATGGCCTTGCATGTGTAAATTGTTTCCTGAAAAACAAATGATGATTATCGCAGTATAAGAGTTTTAAACCATAAAAGAAAAATCATCAAGCCATCCATAAAGGTCAAAAACCCATAATATGTACAATCGGTGAAAGACATGATCTCAAAAATCTTTGATAAAGTTGTCCTATTCACAAATATAATTTCTCCAGGCTTCAATAAAATGCTGGGAGGTGCAACTATTTCACTAATTTGATCAAAAAGTAGACTTGGGCTGCAGAAACAAAAAAGACAAACTTATTAAATTTCAAGTATGCAAAACGAATGAGATCTTTCAATCAAGAGTACAAAATATACTTAATCACATACTTCGAAACTTCAGGTATCGCCAAGTTGGTATAAATTTTAGTAGCACCAGTTGAAGATAAATTATACCTCCATGTGTTATTCATTGTAGAAACCTTAGAGTTTAGGCATTCATAAAAGAAGTTTTAGCAGAGCACGCAAAATTCACGCCTAAACAACCTAATTTATGTATTTCACCTTTAAATTTCTTCACCGTTGTCGATGTAACAACTAACATGCATGGGTCATTGCTTGTGATACATATGTCATCATCAATCTGGTATGCTGCTCCAGACCACAATGTCACTCTCAAAGTCTATCTACTGTAAGAGTCACAAAAGCTCATGTCAAAAAATAATCACATTTAGTGGTTTGTACAATACATTCATATAAAGATATGACTATAAGGTAACATCAAACATTAATAGATAAGACCTCTTATCAATCAACTGGATATCTCTCTTGATCACCATTTTCTCATGGATGCATATTTCATGGCCAGTGCTTTTCTTACATAGCACACCAATTACATCTGTGGATGAAAGGAAAAAGAAGGTAAGACAAATGCAATAACAGATGCATGCACATCTTTATCGCTTACTTATTAAAAAATACTTGCCAAGAATGTATGAACTTTATAACGGGAAAAAACATCACTAAACTCAACAAACTCAAACTTGTTGAGTTTGAAGCATTTATCTTTACCGACTACTGGTTTGACAATTGTTGCAATGGTAAAGTTGATAAAAAAAAAAAGGGAATGTGAAATAGGTCTAAAGCTTTGTCGGGATTCTAAAACCCTAAAGTTTTTAATGAGATAAATGCATCCCTCATGTAGAAGTGCTCTAAACTTGACAATAAACTCCTTGGGGATTATTACATGTATGTGATTATCCTGTAAAGAAAAGGAAATTTGACGTTAGTAAATTAAGTAATGCTTAAAATCATTAATTAAATTACTTTCGAATTTGTTACCTGCTTATCTAGCAATACCATATCTAGACTCATTACGTCATTGTTATTTTTGAAATTGACTGCGTCCCACATGCGTGTAACTCGGACCTTGATCTTACATTGGTAGTTGTTCTTTGTCAATTGATGTAAGAATAGGTAAGAACCTTTCTCTTTTGATTGATTGTATTGTCATTTTTATCAAACAAGAAGTTACATCGACAAAAAAAGGAATGTTAAGTGAAGGGGTGATTGCATGCCATAAAACAACAATACATCAAAAAGGCAAAACTCTTAAAAATTAAATAAATACAATGTTATAGCACTTTCCTCATCTTAAAGACAAAAATTTCTAGCAATTACATGAAAGAACCTATTGTCAATCTCTGGAGTAAAGAGTAGTACATAACATTTTAGCCAAAATACCAAATTGAAAACTAAATGTGCTTACCAAAAAATAAGAAACCTTTGACTCCTCTCTAAAATTACAAAAAGAAAAAATCTTTACAGTAAATTATCAAAGATTTTCTTGTACACAATATTCTTTGTGTAACAATTCTCGAACTTACCGTCATTGTCAATAAGAAATTTTAATCCATGACGTAAAGTTACTCGGGACACGGCGACGTACAATTTCCCGTGACTAAACACAGATTTTGGCAAGTAAACGCCAACCTCTTCGAAGTTTTGTCCCTGACTTTTATTAATTGTCATCGCAAAGCACACTTTGACAGAAAACTGCCTTCTTGTGAAATTGAAAGGCCATTTCGAGTCGGTTGGAGTCATTTCTACTCTATGCACGAACACTCTATTACCCACATGGCTACCCGTTATTATTTCAGCTTTAATTACCATGTCCTCCAAATGTGTTATAATCAATCTCGTACCATTGCAAAGTCCTTTGGCACCGTTAAGATTTTGCAGAAGAATAATAGGAATCCCTTCTTTCAACTCAATCTCATGACTCGGTATCCCAAAAAAGTTTAATGTATTTAAGAATTTAGTGGGATACATCACAAATAGATCATCCACGTTATTAGAACTTGGTGATATTTGGTCAGGGCTTAAATACTATCTCGTTTCTCCCGGAAGGGATGAGAAAATATGATGATTGACCTTATCGATGATATCATTTGTTGGTGCTAAAATAGCTCTTTGTCTTAAGTATTTATGATCACCATAATGATTTAATAAATTAGAATATGTGCTAAATATGATAGCATCAAGGGAAGTTACTGTTGCAAGAAGTAAAAGATCATTAAGAATTTTGATCCAGTAAGATTCATCCTCATCTTGCAATACAAATATAAACAGCTTTCCATCTCCAAGATCTAATACCCACTTGTTAAACTCTCTCATGGACTTCATTGAAGATTGATTTAAAGAAGCATCCCTCAATCTCATGCTAATTGTTAGAACAAAAACCTTGCAATGATCTCAAATAAGAGGCAAATTTATTTATTGAAGCAGCAAGAATATACCTTCTGATCCCGTTAGCTACAACCGGAAGAATTTTCCTGAAGTCACCTCCAAGTACCACAGTCCCCCCCCCCGAAAAGCATTTTGTTCAGATTGTGGGTAGTGAAAATGCATAATATCCCCAATGCACGATCCACTGCCTCAAACTCATTTCTATGTTCCATCGGTGCCTCATCCCAAATTATCAACTCTACCTTACATATCAACTCTGCCAACATTGGACGTCATCTACCGATATTGGGATTTTAAACATGAAATGTGCAGTTCTACCACATGACAATAAAAGGGCAGTAATGCCGGATGATGCCACGACTAAAGCAATCTTCCCTTGGGAACGAACACAAGATATAATGGTTCTCCATCAATAAGTTTTACCAATTCTTCTGTTTCCATATACAAAGAAAAGACCACCCTTTCCCTTATCAACAGATTGTAAAACAGAATCGTAGACATTTTTCTACCCAACATTAAGGTCTGCATATAGTTGCGCATGTATTGAGTAAGTAGATAGAAATCAAAGTTCAACTCTTTGGCAATTAATCTATTTCTACGCTCATTGATTAATGGAAAGTCAGGAAATGAAAGAGTACTAAAATCTTTCAGTGATCGACTATTGCTGTTTAATATCTTCTTAATTTCATACAATGCATAACTTTTAACTTGTTCAGTTGACAGATTCAATTCTGGCATGCCCAAGACACATCACTGGAAAAATAAGAAAAGTCATATGAAAGTAGTTCCCAATTTCTCTCCCAAAGCTCTAAAGGATCAGTGACCCTGCAATCGAGTAACATGGATACAAATAACTCACGTAGTTGGTGGCCAGTTTGCCAAATTGCTGCTTCCTGTATGGCCTGATGCCACTCATCATCCCTGCCTAACAGACCCATGGCCTAATACGCCGCTTTATAAGTAGGATGAAAAATACTATTTACAATCATCATCGCACTCAAGACTCTTGACAATGTTCAAAAGCATTGATAAGGAAAATCTCTCTCCAGAAGATGGATGAGCATAATAAATCCTGCCAATCTTGTAACTGGACTTCTTAGGATCCCACCTTTTTCCTTATGCTTCCATGTAAACTTAAATGGAAAATTAACATAGGTGAGTTTCTTGGCAATATTATTTCCCTTGTTGGCCTCCACCCATTCTGTGAACATGGTTTTGTGAATATTATCGCGATTAAGTTCATCATCCAATTTCGCATTGTCATAAAAAATTACAGTCTATTCCTCGGGAAGGTGATAGGACAGCCTTTCGATAACAAGAGTACAAAACTGGACATCAAACTCAAAATTCACGAACAGGCCTACGAGGCTGATACATAATGATAATATAAGTACTTTTTTGATTTTATCAACGTCACAAAATTGTCTAGCACGTGTGCTATCGGTCGACATATTCTCTTCAATCATAAAAGTTGCCCAATCTTGGCCTTTGTTGATATATTTAAACGAATATTTTACCAGTCTACCTTGATTACAAAATTTCACGATTATATGAGCTTGGAATCTAACAATCAAATCAACATTATGGGGCACCACATCTCTATTATCAATATTATGACCACATTTCTTTGATGTCCTATGACTGTTTTTCCTTCGGTAATGAGGAAACCCTTCTTCACCAATAATAGTTTCAGAACGAAACTTGTCAGGATAGAATTTAGAACATTTTCTGTTAACCATGTAAGGACATTTCATATCTCTAGTCACACAATTGTGAGTAGGAAAATATAAGGATCAAGTTAAGTCTCTATAAGAAACAAGCTCTATCATATTTTGTGTAGAAAAAGAAAGAGCTTGTAACATACACACACAAGTCTCTTCTTATAAAAAAAAATAGAAGAATAACTTTTTATATATAGGTTGAATTAAGTAACACAATTAATCTTAATAATAAGGTAGTATTGTGCCAATAACTATTGTTATAAACTATTTGCAATGCATACTTATGGACCAATAAAAGAGACATAAAGCAAAATAATACTTAATACTTGCAATGGTCCAATAATAATAAAAATAATTATTGCTTGAAAAGAATTTGCAAAATAAATAAAAATATACTTTCATTAAAATATTCCAACAATCTCTCACTTATTTTAATAAAAATAATGATAATATATAGTTGAGCAAAGATTGAATATCATGCATCGTGAAAGTGGCTTTGCCTTGAAACCTTCACTTAACATTCAACAATTCCCGTACTAGAGTCAAAGTGGCTCAGCTTTGAAACAATGACTACTTAAGGACACGTGGAATCATATCACACACATAATATTCAAGGTATTCTCAACTAAGCCTCTTAAGCCAACGCATTATGACCTTATGATTTATCCCAACATTTATGAGTGCTATTGAGACGAGGGCAAAACTTGCTGCCGGTGACCGTTGGGGGGCCATGGCACCCCCAAACTTTTGGAAATTTTTTTTAGTTCTTTAAATAATAGTTATTCTTACTTAACATATTTAAGAAAATGTTATTAAATAATAGGGTTTCTTTTTGTTCTGTTTTTTACTCTTAGTGCACCGGGCAATTATAGTCTTCTTCTTCTCATTCTTTTGCTCCATCTTCATTCTTCCAGGTTTTAAATTCTAATTCTTCAGCTTACACGAATTGATCAAGGTTAGTTCTTTTTTTTAGTTTAAATTCTTATAACGTGACTATTATACGCATATAATTAGTATCACATTAGCAATACATCTATACCGTAAGAGTTAAGATTCTTTGATGCAAGATTAGTAATTTGTTGTTGATAACTTTACCAAGTTAAATAAATCACTATGAATAGTATAATTAAATGATTAATAGTCAAATGAGCAATTTATTCTGCATTTAAATTGCTATACTGAACGAGCATTTTAGGCTATATATGAAGATGGTCAAAACTCAACACTGAAATAAGATGGATGATGATTTTCTCACAGATTCTTTCATTGTGCACATTGAGAAGGATATTGTGGAGACGTGCTATAAATTCGACCGTTGATGACTTTCGTGATTATAAGGACGCCGAGTTCCACTTTGACCTTCGATGTATAGAGTTACTTTTCTTTTATTTTCTTGTTTTGTGAAACCTTTAATGAATTATTTCTAATTTTAATATTTTTGTTTTATGCAAAGTTAAACTTTCTTAATTCTTTTATGTTAGCCATCAATTTTTTATGCCTTTTTGGCCCCCAACGAGTTGACTTTTTGGATCCGCCTCTGTATAAAAATTAGCTCAAATCTCATAAAAAGCGGTCCCACTTCCACACTCATATAGGTGAGTCTATCAAGGATACTCTCGTAACTGATATCTCCCCCCGTTAGGGCTATAGATCTCATTAAGAGATTATATAAAATTTCAACCTTCAATATTGTTACGAAAAATATGTACTTACACCATAGGAAGGGACTTTATGTCACGAGACAAGAATAACACATATATAAAACCAAGTCACTTTATAATTTGTTGGTCTTCTACCTTGTTCTTGGGATCTCCAGTACTTAGGTGGTTGTATCCAGGTGACTGATACAAATTAGGGCATAAATTCCACCCCCTTGATGTATATCAGACCTTTGCCTCTAACTAGAGTTTCATAATTTATCACATAAATTTCAACAAAGGTCTGATTAACAAGCGGTATAATACTTTCTCAAACACAAATAATGCAATAACCAACTTTTTTTCGTTTTAAGGCAACATTTGCCTCACTTCAATTGGGCCAACATTTTGTCGAGGCTACACTTTGTAATATTGTCCCACATAACACCATTGCATTCTTTTAAAAAAATTATCTCTTGTATTTGGGCTATTTGTGAGTATTTTTGTGGTCCCAAAAAATGAATAATGGTAAATATTAATTTTTACACTTTGTGGACAAAAATAAATATTTTGGAGAGTTATATGACATAGATAAATTTTGTTTTACATGTTGGCCTTGATTTGTATTAAGGTTTAAATATGCTTTTGTTAAGATATATTAGTTGGACTTTGGTAAGCCCGCACTTTTTTAAACCCAATTTCAAGGCCTTCGCACTTGTTTTTCTTGAAAGGAGGATGTGGCATATTCATCCATTTAATTGCCCTTAAACCTGTTATTTGAGTATGCTAGTTTTAGGTTAAATGGATGGATATTAGATTGGCATTCTAAATAAAGTTGTGTATTTACTTTTGTTTAAGAATGCCAATAGGGCTTAATGGAGTCTTTGCACACTTCGTTGGATAGTGCAATTTTTTTTGTATTGTTCTAAATTATCATGTGAATGATTTAAAATGTTGTGGCTTATATGATATGAAATTTATTGCAAAAAAAAAAAAGTTACTTGAAAAATATTTTTTCCAACCCACATACATGGGATATGATTACGGCTTAGCAAATTTTAGATTTCATGACGTGAGGAAGAATAATATTTTTTATTTGAATTTTTTAAAATAAATAGAAAGATGTATAATTAATGTCTTTTTCTTTGTACAAACTAATGTAGTGAATAGAATGGCTACCAAGAATGTCATAGCTGATCTCGTTAAGGGTGAAAAACTTAACGGAGATAATTATGACGTTTGGCACAAAAAAGATGAAATTCATGCTGAATGAACAAGAGCTCGAGGAGCACTTGACCAAATATATGGTAGCGCCTACTGAGGGTCAACCCCTAAGAGACCATGCTGCCTACCAAAAATGGAATGAGAAAGATCATAGTGCGCACTACACCTTGTTGAGTATCTTGCAAAATGATCTTATTGGGAAATTCGATAAACTTCCAACTTGCAAAGCTTTATGGATTAACTCAAGTTCTCTTTTGGTGGAACCTTAACTACGCAGTTTCGTAGCCTAGTGATCAAGTTTGAGGAGTACACAAATGACCCTAAGCATACCATGAATGAAAATCTAAGGATAATATCCAATATGATTGGTAAGCTAAGGGATGTTGGCCATGCGCTCACAGATGAGCAGCAAGTCAGAACTATCATAAGGTCCCTTACTGCCTCATTGGCCAATATGAAAGATATTGACACATAGTTAAAATATCAATAAATTTTCTAATGTTTCACAGCATGTCATCCTTGAGGCTGAGACTCGAGATGCTAACAAGACCTCCACTTATGTCGCCCAAGATGGATCGCACAATGCAAATGGCAAGCGCGTAAGACAAAGTAAGAAAGGCAAGAAAAGTGAGGCTAGCACTTCTATGCCAAAGGAAGGGAAAATAATAAAACGCAAGAGAGGAAAACGTGGTGGGAATAATGATTTGTCTAAAGACAAATGCTTCAACTGTCAACAATAAGGACACTTCACTCGTGATTGTACTGAGCCGAAGAGGGTACCTTCTGAATATCTCTCTCTCAGCTATATGTTTCCTCACATGTGATGGTTGCTCATTCCCAACCTATGATGTTTGTGGATATAGGTACAACAAAACATGTAGCACATAATTGAGAGGGGTTCGTAGATTATCACCAGATTTTAGTGGAAAGCAAACATATCTTTATGGGAAAAAATAACTCCAAAAACGTGCTAGGGGTTGGTTCTTACCAGCTCAAGTTGCACATTGGGCTCACATTGCTTCTTGAGGATGTGTGATATGCATCCACTATTCAGCTTAATCTAATTTCAGTTACTGCTTCATTAGACAGTGATTTTTCCTTTATTTTTAGGGGTAATAAGTTGGACATTTTTTGGATGATGTTTTGTTCAAACATGGGTTTCGTATGGATAGTCTTTTTCAATTGGATTTAATTGATTCTCAGCAATCTTATTCTTATGTGGTGAATGATAATATTGTGAATGATTCTGTCACTTGGCTTACAAGACTGAGCCACATAGGCCAAGATAGAATGACTATTTTGGCTAGAAAAGGCCTTTTAGGCCCACTCGCAAGATTTAATCTATAAACATGTGAGGCTTGTTTGGCCGGTAAAGCATGTAGGAAGTATTTTAGAAAGGCTGTGAGAGCAACTCAGCCACTTGAGCTAGTTCACTCTGACATATGTGGACCTATGAGTGTAAAGGCGCGCCATGGCATCTCTTATTTCCTTACACTGATAGACGATTATACGCGATATGGTTACGTGTATCTGATATCTCACCGCTATGAAGCTTTGGATTATTTCAAACACATTGTAGCAGAGGTTGAGAATCAGAAAGAGAAGAGTTTAAAAACTCTTTGCACTGACCGGGGACACAAATATTTGTCTGATCACTTCAAGAAGTTTTGTGAGGAAAAAGGGATACACAGGCAACTTACGATTCCTACTACTCCACAACAAAATGGTGTTGTAAAAAGAAGGAATAAAACATTATTAGATATGATTAGGTCTATGATGGCGCAAGCAAACCTCCCAGTATCTTTTTGGGAGATACTCTTTTGACTGCAGCCTATATACTTAATCGAGTGCCTTCACAATCAGTCAAATCCACCCCATATAAGTTTTGGAATGACCAAAAGCCAAATTTGGATAACTTGCGCCCATGGGCCTCAGCAGGTTATGTTCGCAGTACTTCTCATAAGTATGGAAAACTAAGGCCTAAAGTTAAAAAAAAAAAGTTTCTTCTTGAGGTATTCTGAAAGCTCTAAAAGCTATGTAATGTATGGTGAACATCCAAATGGTGGAAAGACTAAAATAGAGTCTCGTGATGTCGATTTCATTGAGTGTGATTGTCACGACCCGAACCCACGGGCAGGCCCGCGAGTTAGGCACGTGACCGGCCGCAGACCTAATAGACTCAAATTTAGGGCTCTGCCAAGCCTTACTCGCTAAAACCTGTACACAATTCTAAAATCATACATTAACTAACACCATAACATGAATTTCTAAAGATGCCCTTACAGCTCTTTCCCAAATCATCTCTACTGAAATCCTCCATAGAGACCGATAGCATTTATTTTAAAGAAACCTCCTAAAATTAAGCTACGAACAATTCAAATAAGTAACTGGCATCTACAATTTCTCAAGGGCTTAAACAACTTCCTAATGAGCATCTCCTGCGGCTTCATTCTCATTTCCCTCGTAATACTCATGTTCATCTAGTTGATCGCCTAAAAACATTTATAAAAAGGGGTGAGCTTGGGGCCCAGTAAGTACACAAACCATATCCCGAAAATAGATTTTGGGATTCATAAAACCATGAAACATGCCATGGTTTTCTTCAATTTAAAACTGGTAAACATTTTCACAAGAGATACTATGCATATATATATATATATTTTTGAAAGCAATTCATCCAAGATTCTCAGAAACGAAGTATGACATCGAGTAGGCTCATCAACAGCTATCACAGTTCATCATAACATAGGCATGTTGCGGTCAGCGTACGTTCCCCCCTGACTAGGGCCCACAATCCCTACTCCACCTGGGATGAACATTATTTGGTCAGGGTATGCGCCCCCCCGACTAGGGCCCACAATCCCTCATTCATCCGGGATACATATTGGTGTGGATGCAAGGGCGCACCACGAGCAACAGTACTGTGCGTCAACGTATCGTCCCGTTGACTAGGACCCAACAATCCAACTTTCCCCCGTGGATATGGGGCGCAACAACCAAGCCAGAAATACCGTCTCATTCAACATAAGCCAACTTTAAAAGACTATTCATAGAAAACATTCCATGGCAATTTTTATGCATTTTCTCATCAAACAATTTACGCAAAAGCAGTAGCATGTAAAAGGCTTTAAAACTTCTAATTGGAACAATTCATTTATACGTATACATAAACAAAAATAGGGTATACAGAGGAATATGGCAGGAGTACTTACATGACGCTACGCATTTCCCACATCAAAGTCTCTGGAGCGACAATCTCGCTGCTACATCTTGCTAAAAGAACAGTTAGGGCCATTCTTTTTATCTCCATGTTCCCAGCTTTACTATGACACGAAGGCATCGTTGATGACTCCTATTGGTTATTTCCTCAAACAATTCCGACGCCGCATCTGACCGCCCGCTGCCCAGTTCACCATGCCATTCTCGGCATTTCATCAACGCTGTCGAGCCTCTCTCAACTAACTTGATGTCACTAACCCATCGACCATGCCCTATTGCTACAATATACACAACTGCACTCCTAATGCAATAATGTCCAACATGCATACACCTTATCGTTCAGCTACAACCACGCCTACACAATATACACACTTGCCTAAACACATGAAACACGTACACCTATCGGTGCCAGCACACAACCCATCCAGATACCAGAATTATACAGTCATACACATTTCACCGACAGCTACTCCATCCCAGTATAATTGCCACACCCATCAACTATTGTGACCAAGAGGTTCCCTCATCTATCAACAAGGTCTTAAGTTTTATCACCCGCCGCCATATACACCCCACTACGGTTACCTCAGTCCAGTCACCTAGAGCACCACCGTTAAACCATAACCGTTAACTACAACAATATCAAACTCGTACCGTCGAACCCCCGTTTCATAGTCAATACTACCAAAACCCAACATATCGGCAACTAGCTTCCACAACCAATCTACCACTAAGATGCCACCTTCCAACAACCCACAACCATTTGACCACCATGATTGTCACTATTCTACACACAAAGTCAATTTCACACTACACCAATATACACATCCAACACGCAGTATCACACAGACACGATATCTCCATACACATCCTGTTACACACCATCGAACAATAACAATCACACCTACAAACATGCCCAAATACATGCACCGTACACCCACTGTTGTACACACACAAACCCACCTCATTTATTTCATTTCATTCACTGCCAACACTCTCGCTAAATCACCACCACTGCACAGTCATCAAAATCACAGCATCACCATCAACCCCGCTTCACAAACAATTTCACAAAACCAATTATATGCCATAGTCTCCCGGCAGCGATGATAATCGAAAGGCAGTTGTGGTTGGTCTGAGGTCTTACAGTGGCTCCTTGGACGCACCACGTATCTGCGTCTCATCATTCGACAGGAGACTGTTTCATGTAACTATTAGTGTGCTTGGGCAGTGGGTTGAAGTCCCACGGTGGTGCAGCCTCTGGCCCCTGCCGGTGGTTGTGGATTTTGGACGGTGGTATAGCAAAATCACTGTGGTGAATGGAGGTCAATTGGGCAGTAATAAGTACCGTGCGATGGTGGCAGCGCCGTATTGGTTCTGAGGTCGTAGAGGTGGTCAAGATTTGTGGCGTTGAGTGGTTCGTTTGGTGAAAACGTTGGCCGGAGTTGCTCATCAGTGATGGGGCTTTCCTGATCCGAAGAGAAGTTGGGCAGCGGTGGGACTGCTGCCAACATCGATCACACGGCGGTGGCAGTGGCGCCTTGGCTGTGGCACGGTGGTTGCAGAGGTGTTGTGCGGTAGTGCTCGGTGGAGGGGGCGGTTGAAGTTGCTCGCCGGCGGCCGAAAGCATCGCCGGCAGTAGCGATTGCACGGCGGAGAGGAGTGGTTGATTGACCGGTGATGGAGTTGGCCGGCAATTTGGGCTGTCGGCGACAGCGATCTCACGTGATTGCGGCACCTTGGCAGCGGCGCAATGGCTGCGACGCGGTGGCTTGAGCGCGATGGTTGCGGTGGTGTTGTGCAGTGGTGCACGGTATAGACGGCGCCGGAGTTCATCGCCTGTGATGGAGCATGGCCAGCAATGGGGATGCCGGAGATGGGAGGGCGCTACCCGATTAGGGCCTGCTGCCCCTTCTTCTTCTCTCTGCCCTTTTATTCTTTCCCCTTTCTTTTCATTTGTTTCTTTCTTTCCCCGACTTCTCTCTTTGTTCTTTTTTTTTCTTTTCCTTTTTTTTTTGACTTTCTCTCCTGGTTTTCTTTTCTCCTTTTTTTTTCCTCTAGGCTTCCCCCTATAATAGTGGTATTTTCATTTGTCACTAATAATACTGCTCAAGCTAATCATCCCTAAGGACTCAAAAGAATATCACTCATAGAATTTGTCGCTAAAGTAATATTAACCGGCTAACCCTAGGTTCGGGATATTACAGTGATTCTCCTAGCATTGGAGACACAAGTAAGAATCTTGACCTTTATGAGTTAGAGGAAGCTGAAGCCACTTTACCATCTCTAAGCGAAGGTGGGGAATTAATTTCTCATCCGGTTGTTGCTGAAGATAGTATAAGTGACCCTCAACCTAATGGAAGCATCCCAGACAGTGGGAGCACACCACTAAGACCATCAGGTCAACAAGATTCTCAACTGCGTAGAGATGCACAAGGAAGAGTTCCATGTCGTCGTTTTGAGATTGATGGATAAATTCTTATGTGCACTCCAACTGATGAAGATGAGGCCGATGAGCCCACTTCTATGGAGGAAGTCTTATCTTCACCTGCTAGTAATGAGTGGATGGCTCCAATGAAGGATGAGTTGAGCTCAATGGAGAAGAATCAGGTCTGAGAGTTGGTTTACCTTCTGCCAAGACGCAAGACTGTTGGAAATGAGTGAGTTTTAAAAGTTAAGCACAAGGCAGATGCGTCAATTGACAAGTATAAGGCACGTCTTGTGGCGAAAGGCTATAGCCAACAGCAGGGTGTGGACTATGAAGACACATTTTTTTCCATTGTTGAGATTTGCTTCAATTCACCCGATCCTACTTATTGTCGCCCAGCAGTATTTAAAACTTTTTTATATGGATGTTAAGACTGCATTTCTTAATGGAGAACTAGACAAAGAGATTTATATGGCTCAACTTGAGGGTTTTGAAGTTAGGGGACATGATCGCAAAATTTGCTAGCTCAAACGTTCTATATATGGTCTCAAACAATTGTCTAGGCAGTGGTACTTTAGGTTTCATCATGCCATTACCTCTATAGGTTTTGAAATGATTGAACAAGACCATTGCGTTTACGTAAAATGATCTAAGAAAAGTATTCTGATCCTTTCTTTGTATGTGGATGACATTCTTTTAGCTGGAAATGACATCAGTTCCATTGTAGCCACTAAGCAATGGATGTCCTCAACTTTTGAGATAAAGGAAATGCGAAAAGCTAACTATATGTTCGGGGTTAAAATCATACGTGATCGTCTAAGAGACTTCTCAGTTTGTCTCAAGAGACATACATCAAGAAGGTCATTGAACAATTTCGTATGCATAGCTCAAAACCCATAGACACTCCAATAGACAAGGCGTGTACTTTAAGCACAGACCAATGTCCAAAGAATGATGAGGAAAAGAATCGGTGTCCATAGTGCCTTACACGGCTGTAGTAGGGAGTCTGATGTACGTTATGTTGTGTACGCGTCTAGACATCTGCTATGTCGTTATAATGATGAGTCGTTATCAGAGTAATCCTGGACCCACTCATTGGAATGCAATGAAGAGGATTCTTCGATACCTACGTGGAACCGCTGATCTCGTCCAATGGTATAATGGTGAAGACTTGAGACTGAGAGGATATAGTGATGCTGATTGGGGCGGTGATAGAGATAAGCGCATATCCACTTCAGGTTATGCATTCATTCTAGGAGGTGGAGCTATCTCTTGGTGCAACAAGAAACAGACTTGCATCACCCTATCAACGATGGAGTCGGAGTATGTTGCTTGTTCAACAGCAGTTCAAGAAGCTGTTTGGTTGAGGTCATTCATACAGGCTCTAGGGATTACTGCTTATGCAGACGAGGCTGTCAATGTTCATTGTGACAATACAGCTACCCTAGATTTTGTAAAGGACCCTAAATATCATGGGGAGGCCAAACACACAGGCCTTCATTATCACTTAATTAGAACTTTGGTTGCGCAAGGAGAGGTGACCATGAAGCATTTACCTACTAGTAGAATGGTGGCTGATCCTTTGATCAAGCCTATTGTTAGAAATGTTTTCCTTTCTCACATTAGGAGTATGGGACTACGTAGGGTTTGATATGTTTATGGCATCTTATGTATTTGAAATTATTTATTATATTTTTATTCCTTGTTTTGAGTTTATTTTGGAATGAATGGATAATCTTTGTGATTACATATTCATCCTTATTGAGAGTGTCACCAGCCTTGAATTGACCCACTCAGACGGGTAATTCACCTTGACACTTAGATAGCGAGCAAAATGAGACATAATTGTCTTAAGTGCCAAGAGGGCGAATAAGATGATACAACTTATAATGTAAACATGTCGCCTTAATTGGAGCTAAGATGAGACCTAAAATAATAGGTCGATCGTAGAGTATCTCCATAACTCTATGTAGCCTATTTACTGCCAAATGTGAGATTTCAGACAGGCACTATGAGAGTGACTGAGCTGAAAAATTCAGGTTAGACGCTTTTACAGCAACTAGACTCAGATTTGTATGGCGTATTTTATTATACATTTATGTGACACGCCCTTATGGGTTACGCCATAATATGCAAATCATATTGCATGTGCTAAATGCAGACCGACAGTGGGAGTGATGAATGAATTCCTACTTTGTCACTGTGTGAGCCACTTGGATCGATATATTCTTGATCTTATATAGTACTCTTTTCACCTTAGACTTTGTCATGAAGAGGATACTCAATGTCACTACTTTAGCGTGTACCTTTGGATCATGCATGGATGATGCAGTCTCGCGTGGCATGCCTAGGAAAGCGGTTAGGTGTAATTGAAATGACATAAGGGCTTTGAAAAGAAAGTTTAATATTACACCATGTTATGTGATTCATAACTCGGGCGACTTTGTCGATTTTTTTTTCCGATATGAGTCATGAATACATAACATATGAAAAGTTTACCACTGCTCACTATGAGAGATTTAAAAGTGTTTAATCTGGTATAGTTGAACTATTTGGAGTACATACGAGATTTTTTGGAGTGATGTATTGTGTTAGTTTGGTGATAACTTAATACAATACTCTTCAACTGGACATCTTTTTCTCGTAGGTCGCACATTCCATTTCCTGTATTAGGAGATCAGTGAACAAGAGATAAGGAAGGACTGCACAATTTATTTATCTTGTGTGTGGGCGAGTGAGAGCTGTTAATAAATTTGGTCAGTGGACCCATTATCCACCCACTAATAGATAATGTGTATTTGTTAGTCTGTATTATTACAGTTAATTAGAGGATATTTATCTTCTAAGTGCTTGAGAGAAATGCGATATTTATTTCCTAGGTATTTGAGATAAATACATCTTTATCTCCTAAGTGTTTGAGGTAAAGTCAGCCTCTAATACTATCTCTATATAGAGGCTAGAGATATCCCAAGAAAAAATAAGTCACAGACAATAAGTCACAAGACAATCACTCTCTCTGTTGCACTCTCTATAGAACATCACCAAGCTCTAGAATTTGGTTCGTGGACGTAGAACTCGACTCTAGTAGCCATTTTAGTACCTGCGAAAAAAGATCAAGTGTATTGGAAGCTCGTAACAATAAGGATCTTTTGTCAGAATTTTCGGTTATTTCGTACGGTATGTTTCTGAACCCACTACATATTATATGGTAGGCATTTAATTGTTTCAACACAATGCATAGAGGGCTTTAAGTCCAATAGGGATAAAAATCACGAAATGAATGAAGTAATGCGCACTTGTTATGCCATATCATCGCATGCTGAAACCAATTGCCAATGCTAGAAAGTTGAATAGAATAGCGACTTTTAGCAAACAAGTTTTAGCTTCTATGTCATGTTTAAGACATCTCTACCTAGCTTTTATTTTGTGATTAATTGTAATTGATTCATTCCTTTTGCACTTTATACAGGGTGTGTTTGAAATTCTTCTGGTTTTTAGTCTTTTACTTTTAAAAATAAAAACTAAACCCTATTTTTATTTTCATTTCTAAAAAAAAAATAGACATGTTTGATTAGGAGTTTACTTTTGTGTTTCTCTTTTATTACTTTTATTTCTTATTTTTCTTCTTTCAACCCTTTCAAATTTCTTTTCTTCTCCAACAAAACACCTCTAACCACCACCATCAATCTCACCACACCACCATACCATCACAATCAAGTCCCCTTCCTCTTACTACCACCATGAACCGGTTCGCTATCGAATGTTCACCAACACCCCATGACGTCATGGCCTCCACCGTTATTTTCCATAGATCTAATTATGGCGACAATGACATGGAAGGGAGCTCGGTGGCCCTGGTCCACCACAGGAACTTCACCAACGTTTGTCAAGGACACGGCCTCCGCCGTCAACTCCAACAGATCTGATAGGGCGACAACATTGGGGGGTAGGGCAATTGATGGTGTTCGTGCATATTTGTGCGTGGTGACGATGGTGGGGCGATAAGAATAGTGGGTTTAGATCAGGTTAGTTTTCGACATGATGGTGGAAGTGGGTCACTGGTGGTGGTGATGGTGGTTGTCTGGTGACATGGCCATGGTGACAACTATTGTGATAGTAAGTATAGTGGGAGTGGTGGAAATGATGAAATGAGGGATGGCTTTTGTCAAAATGTAGGTTCTGGTTTGCTTTGAATTAAGTTGAAGGCTCGATCTCAAAAGAAAAATTAAAAATCCAAAACTTCAAATTAGGATCTAACAAACAAGCCGAAATTGACATCTAGTTTAAGAAACTAAAGGAAAAAAAATGTTTGCTAAATATTAATTTTTTTTCTCAGTTTTCAAAACTAAAAAAAAAAACCCTGTCAAACATCATTACAGATTTGATTCATTTTCAACAATCTCTGGCCTGGGAGCCACCCCTTAGTTAAACGTAAAAGAACACGGCCATCAAGTTTCTCGTCACCATGATTAGTCGGCCTGGAAAAGGTTATTTTGGTTTGCAGTGGGGGAATAAGGTGGCGGTATGTCTAGCGCTAGTTGTAGTAGATGTGGCAGTGGCTCAACAGGTTTAGAGGCGACGAAGTCGTGGGCAATGAGGGTGGGAGGTAGACGGTGAGGGTTAGACCAGAGAAGAGAGAATGGAATGGGTTGAGGGGGTAGTTTGTTTCGCTGCACATATTTTATTGTACAACTTTACCCCTTTTAAATTGTAATGTGCGAACACACATGACCAATTCTATTAAAATTTTAACGAGGACTAAGTAGGTACTGAAAAAGGAAATCGGATCAAGTGGGTTACAAGAGCAAAAATTACTCTTAAAAACTACATAAGAATCCTTTGCGGAAGAGGTGTTGTAATTTTTGTAGCGACACTTTTTTATCGGTAAAAAGGTGAAGCACATCAAAAAAACGACAAATCATCTTTTCAAATCAATCCAACATGAAGTATTATTTTGTCAATAAGAGCGAGGAGGCACCAATTCTCGAAGATCAGGATCCTTCATTGCACTATAGAAGTAATCTGGAATCGAAGTGCTGTTAAATGTATATTTATGACAAATACTTGTCGCTGCAAAGTTAAGCAGCAACATCAAAATAATTTTAGTGATAAAAAAAAGTGTCGCTACAAAAATTATAACACCTCTCCGGCAAAGGATTCTTATGTAGTTTATAAGAGTAATTCTCCATTTGCCCTTTAAGTTTGCCCCTGTAACCCACTTGATCCAATTTCCTTTCAGTACCTACTTAGTCTTTTACCAAAATTTTTTGTAGTAATTTAAACGTTCCGACCACTTTGCTCGTTAAAATTATTAACAGAATTGGTCATGTGAGTTGGTACATGACAATTTAGAAGGGGTAAGTTGGGCAATTAAATTAGTGCGGCCAAACAAACCAACCCCTCAAGCCCTTCCATTCCATTCTCTCTGATCTGACCCTCACCGTCGACCTCCCACCCTCATTGCCCAAAGCGCCGCCGCCTTTGAACCTGTTGAACCACCGCCACATCTACTACACCTTTTTCTCCCGTTGCAAACGGAACAAACCTTCTCCTTCTCCTTCTCCTTCTCCAGGCCTACTAATCTTGCCACTACCACTGACCCTAAATCCACCACCACCAACTTGCCGACCCGTCACGCGATGCAACCTGCATCATCTCTGCACCTCCCTCCCTAAATCCATCTCAAACTTCCTCTCTCCCCCCGATTACCACATACTCAACATGTGAATCTCCCCGCCGCCGACACCTATCACCACCACCATAACCTGCAGAACCACCACCGCAAAATCGCCTTACCCAGCAACTGTGCCATCAATTTCAAACCCACAAAAACCTCATGAGTTAATACTCATCACTAACACCTAGCACGCTACCAAAACACATTGCACCACTGTCTCCTAGTCGTCCGTGAACCTTGCAGCTATGGCCGACAAAATAATGGTTGCCAATGAGTTCGGGTCTGTATGAAATCCCTTAAAACTGTTTTCGGTTTTCAAAAAATTAATTTTTATTTTTTACAAAAATAAATGAGTATTTGATTATTTAATTTTTATTTTGAATTTTTTTCTTTTGGTGGTAGTGGCGGTGGTATCTTATTAAGTTTTCACTTTGAGTTTCCATTTTATTGTCATGTTCAATAAAAATAAGTGCAAAAATAAAGTTAAAATATGATATCTTAATATCAAGCTTGATGTGGATGAAATCACAATATCAAGCATGATTTTTTGGATGTACTTCTACTATATTCTTTGGAGTGATTTTCAATTTTGAAGAACCAAAGAAACCTTTTATATAGTTTTTAAGAATTTGAATAAATTTTTTATGTTAATTAAAAAAAGATCTTTTGATGTCTTAAGTGTCAATATTTTAAGTTTGTAGTCATAAGAGGTGTTACCTCAAAAGAAGTATTCATTTTACATATAGTATAGATAGATTAGCGCTTGCACCTTCACGGAATGTCAAGTCGACAGAAGGCTTTATCGGATAAAAATTTTATGTGCAGGAAAATGGACGGAAGGTTTTATAGGATATAATTTTTTTTTATTAAATTATCAACTAGGTATTAAAAGAGAAAATTACTATACAATGAACTAAAGGGCAAACAGAAAATTACGCTATGCAGTGATAGATATTGTGCCTTAAGCTAGCAACTTGCTGCAAACCCGGCAGTTAAAGTAACTAAAAATCTCCACTGCACCCGAAACAAGCACACACGTCATAACATGATGTTCAGAACTTCTGCGTACTTTGGCACAGACGTTCGCATTGACAACCCTTGAAAAATGTTATTTCTTAGTTCTCAACCCAACAAAAAAAACCTTCACAAATTAATGTTAACGAGAAATTAACACAATAAAAGTGGCCTCCTTCATTGTGCTTAAAGACACTTGCCAATCAAGGGTTCCTATGCATCCATAGTGTGGAACAGGATTGATTTTTCCCATCCAATCTTCTTAACCAAAGTATCAGATGCACAATCATGCCACAGACGAACCCTAGCGCAGCGCTCGAGCCGACGAGCGAAACCGCCGTGCAAATAAGCATCACGAAGGACTCTTGCTTAGAATTCATGTCCCTTGCACACATAGCCAGCTCAATCCCAGCAAACAATAGCAAAACCCCCAATACACCAACAGGAAATTGGTCCAAAACCTTCACCAATGAGCTGCCCAAAACCAAGCCCAAAACCAGCTTGGCTGCACCAAGAAGTGCCACACACCCACCACTCCTCCCACCAAATTTGTACTGCCCAGCCAGCCCCCCTGCACCATGGCAACATGGCAGGCCACCAAACCAGCACCCCACTAGGTTCATTAGTCCTACCGTCACGGACACCGAGGTCGCAGAGACGTCCTTCTCCGGGAAAAGATCCGACGACAACTTACACACGGCGATGACCGAATTTAGGACGGACAAGGGCAGCTGTGGGATTGTCCCCTTGATGAATCCTTCCTTCCATGCATGTTTAGATATGCTCACGACTTCTATTGAAGAAGGCCCAAATTTGAGCCCTTTGACAACCTTAGGCCCTCTTACAATAGCCAAGATCACTCCTAGCAAAAAGATTATAAAAGCTGAAGGAAGGGAAGCTACTATTTTCCTCCACCTTTTTCTCCTTCCAGTATTTTCCTCATCACCCAAATCACCACCATCTTCACTTTCATCTCCTGCACCATTGACAATTATAATAAAACAAGCACAAACAATCGCCAAGATCAATCCATCCAAACCCAACCAATGCCTATCCCCAGTAGATTTTGACTTGGAAAAGTTTTGCACCTTTCTTATGTACTTAACTGCAGACAATGCAAATGATAGGCCTTGTGCTAGTTGAATTCCCCTAACAACAGGTAAAGGAATTAATTTGTACACGAGTTGCATCAAACCCGTCACGCCCAGTACAAATAAAATCCCCGCGGTGCAAATTCCAGCGGCCATGATCTCCGGGATCCCAAACTCCGGGTTGGATATGGCAACCGCGGCTATTGATTTCATAGGCTGGACCGGCATTGGGACGCCGTAAATGGAACCAGTGACAATGTTGTAGACCCCTGTGAAAATCAGTGTTGCGCCAAGGTTGAGGCCCTTGGCTAGTGTCAGTGCCAACACTATAGGAATGAACGTGCCCAAGTCCCCCATTGCACCATTCAATTCGGCCCACTTTGACCTGAAAACCAAGTTGCTCCTCACCTTTTGCACGACGTTCGCGGGGGTACCGGAGGCGGGAGTACGGTGAGCAGTTCCCGATGGGTTTTGGACGATAGTTTGGTGTGGATTATGATGGTTTTGGGGCTCCATGGTGGTAAGCTGCTAGACAACTTGGAACATTTGAGGGGAACGTGTAGTTATTTTATGTAGAGAATAGATCAACCTTTACAGTGATGAGAGGCCGTTTTGTTAAGAGAAATGTGTGCCGCATAAGTTGGCGCAAGGCATCTAATTATACCACCATGGTGTTTGACCTCGATTGATCACCTAAGGGCCACTGTTTGGCACTTTGGAGGATGCTCAGCATGGGATTTTGGGCATCACAAATGCTGTAATTTTCTAAATAAAGCAAAAGGCAAGTGCTTCATCACTATTCAGAATAAAGTTCAATTCTTCAAGTTATAATTGTCACTAAAAATGCATTTGTTGTAATATAGTGGCACCTTAACAACTTTACAATCTGTTTTATGAGATTTTTCCAGATAAAATGTCTCTTTAAGAAAAATGGGTCATGAGAGTAATGATGCTGCAGTCCCCTAGGAAAACTCACTAAATGGAAAGTATTAAATGTGCTCTGAATAATGGGTCAGTGACAAATGAAAAGTGATGAAAATGAAATCCCCTAGGAAGACTCAGAGTTAAATGTGCGCCCTATTTATTTGGTTCTACTTGGCCTCTGCAGGCTATGTTGCAAAATCTTAATTATCATTTAAAGTTCGGTAGATGGGGGAGTTAATACCATAGGAGAGGGGGGCTGAAGAAAGTATGGGGTGATTATACTGTGTATCCAACAGATCTTCTATTGGATAATGGAGATTTGGGGTGCTGCGACAGTTTATGTCGGCTCTACTTTTTTTTATATTTATTAAACGAAGAAGCTGATGTAACCAGAGGACGGACCAGAGAAAACATTAAATCTGAGTATACTGTCAGGGGGCGGATCCAGAGAGTTTAATCAGAGGGAGCTAAAAAGTCATTAAAAAAAAATTAATGACTAACATAAAAAAATTTAAAAATTCAAGTTCACATAAATATGAAAAGTAAAAAACATATTACAATTAGTGTCACTATTAAATATGTTAAATGCAAAATAGATTGATCAATTTGACTATTATTCATATAGATTTATTTAACTTGGTAAAGTTAGTCAGCAACAAATTGCTAATCTTGCATGAAAAAATGTTAACTCTTAATATATAGATGTAATACCAATTTGATTATTGTATGAGTACAGTAGTAACATATAAGTTAACATATCATAAGAATTTAAGCTAAGAAAATTAATTTTGATCTAATTGTGTTTTTCTTTTTTTAATCTGAAGTTTTAAAATTTAAAATTGGGAGAATTAAAATGGAGCAAGAAAATTAGAAAGACAAAAATATGACAGTAAGTGGCACAAAGAGTAAAAAACACAACAAAATAAAACCCTAATTAGTTAATTTACATTATGGTTACATTTTCGTAAGTATTTTAGAAATGTTTATCTATTATATAAATAATTAAGAAAGAACCGTCACAAAAAGTGGGGGGTGCCATGGCCACCCTTGGTCATGGGGGTGGTCCGCCCAGTACACAGTATATCCAACGGTCTTGACCATTGATCTCGAACTCCTCAATATTATTTATTGGATGATGGAGATTTGGGGTGTTAATTTACGTTAGCTCTACTTCTCTTATATTTGCACGCCAAAAATAGTCATCGCCAAAAATCATCGGTGACACTTCGATGACTACCTTTAGCAACAAAATTGCTCATTTAAAACTTCCTTTCTACAATTGGGGTGTTAAAGCATTCCACTTCTGTATACCTGAATAATCTAGTCCAAAACTAACTAAGACACCAAGAAAGGGAACTTTGTGATAAGGTTGCATTTATTTCCTCTTATACTCTTAAAGAAAGGAGAATAATTTGATAGAAAAGGGTTATCTTGCCAAGGGAATATTGCAAAAGCTTTGTGTTGTTTAATACAGATTATAGGCCAACCCTTAATGAGAGCCAGTTTTGTGAAGAGGATTATGTGCCGCACATGGTGACCTAAAGCATCTTATGGTACATGCTTCGCACTCACAATTGTATAGGTCAACCAGTGACGTAGGGAGGAAGTATAGATAGCTTTTCAACATTGAAAATTTGTGTCCAAGTTCGGACTCGTTTAGCTTGAGGAAGTGTCAAGTTTGGCCGGTCTGCGTGACGGGATATTATTTTTCGTGACAAGTTTGGTGGTGTGCGTGACGGGATATTATTTTTCGTGAAGATGACAGTGAGTACATGAATGGATGGGCGTGCACAATCTAATGGGTGGAGAATTTTGTTTTGGTTTTATATTCTTCCGTCTCTTCCATCGGTTACCTCATGTGATCAACATTGTGGTTATCTTATCGTTTTTTTTTCCTTGTGCGATGACTAGCTTATAGTTACGTGGTTAGCTTAGTTGGCTACTATCAAAAAGAGACGAAGAACGGCTCGAGTTTGCTCGTAACTCATCTAACGAATGAGCCAAACCCAGCTTAATTTGAACATCTACTTCGTGCTTTTATTTGTGAATGATCCCGACTATTAGCCTGAATCAACACCGAAATCCACATAAATTTGGAGTTATATTTGAACACAGGGTTAAACCACTTTAAGTTTGACTTGCATTACGCTTAATCTATATCATATCATCATCATATCAATATATAATAGACGAAGCTTATATGGAGGTGAAACATAAGCTTTTTTTAGTGTTCATTTCCCTTTTTATCTTTTTTAATTATGTGACACGTCATCGTCTTTATTTTGGTGTTTCTTTCATTTTTTACCTCTGCTATTAAAATCTCACATGCATCATAACTCTTTATTGAAAAATTCGGAGGTATTATTATTATAAACTTACTTGACTTTATAAGAATAAAAATCAATTTTACGTATTCCAAAACTCCACCTAATCTATGTATCAACATATTAGGACTTAATTTTGACTATTAGCACCTCAAAAATATTTAAATTACAAAATAAACATTAAACAAAAAGAAAATTACACATCATCATGTTTATTTTGGTATTCTATTCTTCCTTTACCTCTACTTATTAAAGTCATACATATATCATGACTCTTTAATATAACACCTTAAAAACTTTTGAAATTAAAGAATTATACTCATATATAACATCTATAATAATTCAAAAGTAATGCATCATAGCCTCACCACTTTTTAATTTCAATTACAATCGTATTCATTATTTAGCTCTATATGGCACCAGCATAACTCTGCTACTACTATAAGTGCTAAGTCAATATTCATTTGAAATATTACTTGAATATTACTTGACAACTTAAAGTAAAAGCTTAAAGAAGGTAAGTTTCTAGCGGCTCCACTGTGTCACTATCTATTTTATATAACCAAACAACATATTTTTAAAGAATGTTAATGACTTTTTTATTTCACGATATATGATACATATTAATACACTATTTAAAATCTTATGGTATACTGTATTTTATAAACCGGTCTGAACTTTGCTCGGATTACTAGACTAGTTTAAGTGAATAAATAATGCATATAAAAAGTTTGGAGATACGAATTTCAATGCACTTAAGAGAAATGAGTTACGAAATTGAAACTTCTAAAGCTCCAAGTACTAGAATAAGCCTTTTACGAACCACCCCTCGTAAAGTAGAATGATTTGGCTGTAAGTTAATATATGAGACAAAAGCAATAAAAAATAAAAATTATAAGATAACGTTTGACAATTTTTTTTTTTTCCAGTTTTTTCTCCAGTTTTGTAAATTGAAGAAGAAAAAAAACGTGTTTGATAGACAGTTTTTATTTTTTTTTCCTTCAATTTTGTAAACCAGTTTTTAAATTGGAGTTGTTTTTGGAAGCTTCATTTTGGAGGTTTTAATTTTCAGTTGTGATTTTTGTTTTGAGATATAGCTTTCAAACTCTGCTAGAAACAAATTAAAAACCCCACATTTAAGAAAACTAATTCCTTTTATTATCACCAACAATCAATCCCACTCACCCACCCCTCCTCTGCTCAGAAACCCTAGAACCCAAAACACATCTCACCGTCGTCGTCTCTCCTTAATGAAACTCAGCTTAACAACATCTCAACCAACACTTATGTCCACTAACAGCCCTATGTAACTACCATTGTCAACAATCGCAACGCATCGGCCTTTTGACAGTCACTAAAGGCTCGTCGCCCCCCATGTCAGCTTCTGAACCATCATCCCCACGAATCAGCCTTTGACAACCACAACGAATCAATGTCATCCTTATCAGACTCCTGACCCATCACCGTCGCATCAGCGTTCAACAACCACCAGGGATCGCTGTCATTCGTCGTCAGCTCCTAAATCATTACCACTGCGCATCATACTTCCACAACCACCACAAATCGCGACCATTTCTTGTTAGCTTCTGAACCCATTACCACCGCGCATCAGCTTTCTACAACCACCGCGGCTCGCCATCATCCACCGTCAGCTCCTGAACTCATCACCGCCGCACATCAGCCGTGCACATCCCACTTTCACCATGCTTGGTGGCATCGATTCCAACAGAGTTCATGACATTGTGGGGGTGCGGTGGATCAGGTCATTGTGGTATCAGGGGGGTTGGAAATGCGGTGGCGGTGTTAGTTTAATGGTGGTGGTTGGAGGTGTTTTAGAGAAGAAATCCAATATGAAATTATATTATTGAAAGAAGAGAGAAAAGAACTGAAAATAATGAAAGAGAAACTCAAAAACAAAAACTCCCAAACACATGACTCTTTCTGTAAAAATTGAAAACTAAAGAGGGTTTCATTTTTTATTTTTTTAATCTGAAAACTAAAAACTACAATGTTTTAAACACACCTGAGTTCACACGAGTTAAGAAACTGCTTCTGAAACTTTATGGACCAACGGGCCTGCTAAATTGCAGTATCTAGACTAGATATGTTTATGTCCAAATCGAGGTAACAAAGAACCCAACAAATTTCTGAGGCCCACATTTATTTTAAGTAAAACTTGATGACGTTCTTCGATGTTAAAGTATTAAGGATTAGATTAAGCAAGTTGACTTCTTAAAACGTAAATGGAATTATATGCAATGAGTTCATTGTAATTTTTTGGTTTATAGGTAAGTGAGCATTAGATTCTGTTAGCATTGATTACATAAAGCAAATCTTGGGGGATGTTTTGAAAAAACTGAATTTTAAGTGATAAAAATTTAAGCATTGAATTTGTATAACTGAAAAACTTATTGAATTAGTGTCGCTGCAAAAAGAAAAGTCAATTTGTGTAAACCAAAAGTAAATTATTGAAAATTATTTAATTTTACAAATTTCTCCATTTTCCAGACTTATCATTTATTATGCACTTTATCATTCTTTTTGTTGCCAAAAGTGTTGGTTTTGTCGGTGGTGGTAGTGGCAGAAAGGTGTTAATGATGGTGGTTCGTAAAGATGAGGTGTTGACAATTGTGGTAGTGGCGACAAGCGACGACTTGGCAAGTACAGTGACTATTGTAGTGTAATGGATATATAGATGATTTTGGCAGACCTGGAGCTGGTGGTGGAACCTATGATGTGGTGTATGTAGGAGTGTCCTTATAGTAATGAGTAATGATGGTGCTGGTGGTAGTCATGATGGTGCGGTGGTGGTAGTGGCTGAGACTAGGTCGTGATAATTGTGGTGTGCTGGCAAAAGGGACATAGAGATTATGGTGGTAACTCAGGTGAGATGGAGATGATGTTGCTGGTAAATTGATTGTGGAGACATAATTGTGGTAATTATTTTTTTCAATAAAATTTTGTTCAATAACTTTTGACCATCTATTTCACTTAAAATAAAGTGATAAGTATTAAGTCCACCCTGACTTACAAGTCATTTGGTGATTGATTCTCGAAAGTAGATTTTTAGTTAAATCAGATTCAGTTCTTTATCAACTTTAATGTATCTTATGCATAATAAGATAAAAGTTGTTGGATAAAAAGAGATGAATGTAGATTTTTAGTTTGGCAAAATGACCAATTAGTGTAATAAGATTTAAAGGAGGCATTTGATGTCTGTTTAAAAATAAAAATATTTTGGTAACTTTTTTGGGCAAACCTAATTATCCAGAAGTGCGATTAAATTAGAATCCAAGACAAAAAGAGGATTCAATTTTGAGCATATTGAAACAAACTTAATCGATTTACCTATTTCGGCCAAACACTGCAAACCTTATTTAATCTGTATTTAATCAAGTTTGCCATATAAAATAATTTCCAAACACTATCTTAAAATTTTAGTATATTTTTGGCAAGAATTAATTTTTTATGTTTTAGAAGGTTAAGCCTTATTAAATGCACTTAACTAAAAATCATTTAAGATTATAAATTTAAAGTGTTAATTTGCTTTATTAAATTGTAACCGCTTTTTAGAATATGCTTTAAGTTACTTCAAGCAAACTTAGCTTTAATTATGAATGATATTTGAATAAAAGTAGTAAAAGCACTTTCGATGTGACAAAACAATCAGGAGTTTAGTGTTTGAAATACAAGATTGCATATCCCTTGCACTCCTAGTTATCTAGGTCAACTACATACATTTTCGTAGTGAAAAAGGAAGGAAGTATAAAAGGCTTTTCAACATTGAAGAATTGTGTCGAAGCTCGAACTCGTTTATCTCGAGGAAGTGTTAAGTTTGGCCGGTGTGCGTGATGAGAAATTTTTTTACTTAATAGTGATAGAGATGACATGGTTTATTAGAGCCTGTTTGGGATTGATTCTCAAAACTAGATTAAAATTAAATCAAAATCAGTTTTTATCCATTTTAAGCATGACAAATTAAAAATGATTGAAGGTATTTAGATAAAAACAGATTAAATTAGGTTTAGCGTGACAAAATTACCATTTAGTATATTCAAATTGAGATGGAGCATTAATCTCTTTTATAAGTGAGGATATTCTGGTAATTCTCTTGGTCAAAGCTGATTCTTCAGAACTGATTAAATCTTAATCCAAGAAAATGAGGATTATAGATATAATCAGTTTTGAGCACATTAGAGCAGATTTAATCAGTTTACTTTTTTTTTTGCCAAACACTTCAAATCTGATTTAATCTGAATTTAATCAGGTTTGATCATTTTAGAATCAATCTCAAACACCCTCTTAGGCGTGTGAGATTTACGAGATAGAGAAATCTACTTTTCAGACTATAAGAAATTCATGATTATATAATCACATCTTGTCTATCAGTTACGGCAAATCTAATTATATATTTATGAAAGCCGAAGTTGAGAGAAAGTGTTACCACCTACGTGGATACCCTCTCCTTTTATCATCTGGATACAAAGATTTAATTCAATAGATTTTGTTTTTCCTTTTTTGTCCCATGTTTCTCTCATTTATCAACTAATTTGAATTTGAATTTGAATTCCTCTTTTGTTGCATAGTCATCTACTTTTGTTACATAATTACCTCTTTATATACATTAATGGTTTATGTTACAATATCTTATCCTACCTTATCAACTAATTGCATTCCTCTTTTTTTAAAGGCCTTAATTGCCTCTCTCATGCCCACTTGATTAGTCTAAACTTTTGGATCAAATTGCTCAAATGTTTCTCTCTCCCATCTAATTAATTATGTGATTGTCATCCTTAGTGTTAATTCAAGATTCAAATAAAATTATTCTAAAAGCTCTCCTGATTTTTCTCTCTTTCAGCTTATAAATGATATGTCCCTAAGTCCTAAGTAGTCACATAGTCCCACGCCAAATTACCTCTAATACCTATATTCACTTTTTCTGTTTATAGTAATTAATACTCTTCTAGATTTTGCTTTCCGTTTTTACATTTTCATGATTTTTTTTTGTGATGATCGAGGATGTTGTTTGCTAATATTGAAAATTTTCAAGAATTGGGATTGATTTTCTAGAAAAGTACATTGCTGCCTTTCATAGCATATTCACAATATAATGATAAAGTTTTACATTTATTTTCTTATTGCATATTTCAATAGCTCCTCATGCCAATCTTTTTTACTTTAGTTTCTGTTATATGCAGGTTCAATTCAAAGCAAAAATATATTTTTTTATTTTTTGCACACCTATACTTGAATTTTTTTTCTTATTCTTTTAAGTATTTAATTGGATTAAGTATTCCTATCTTTGAACAAAAAAGAATTTTTAATATGTCATATTATACTTATTTTCTTATGTGACGTACTTACGTGGCCTTATACAATTTGATGTACTTTCATTTCTACTTTTTAATCATTTGTGGTTGCTATTGTAGTAAGCTTTTAGGTTGCGCAAAAGATTACAAAGATATCATGCTTAAATTGTGGATCACTTCCATGCATTTAATTATTTTTTTGACCATTTGCTTAATGCTGTGATTTATACTTTGACCAGTGTTACATTGCGATATCTTATGTCCTACAATAAAAATAACTTCAGATGTAGGCACGTATGCAAAATGGAATCTGTATTTTTCTACAAATGAAGGCATATATGTTGTATGGAATCTCTCACAAACGATATGGCAAGCATTGCATTCTTGTAATTCTTTTACCATCTATTATATAAGAACATTGTGTATGCTCTTTTCTACATCAATTTCTCTAAGTTGCGTAGGATTAAAATTAGTGTTATTAGTTATATACAGTAAAAGTTTGAAGGAAGCTCTGGTCATGATTTTACAATTTATACCGATTTATCGGCATTTTTACCATTTTATTGCCTAAGGACTGACTTTTGATTAATTTTAAATCTTTAGTCAAAGGTACAAAGTTAAGTTGAACTTATTTGATTTAATGGCTTATATCAGGTTTGTTTTGCTTAAACATTTTGGCTAGCCGTAATGACAGAATTTACAAAACTTTTGCTAAAATAATGTATAGTTTCAGAAACAGGTGTTCAATCAACATCATTGCACACTTTACTTTAGCGAAAAGCCAAACCGCTTCTCTGCAATAAATCTAACATTTTCTTGAGTCTAATACGATTAATGGATTTCTTTTTTGCTTTGTCTAATTGTAGCATCTACTTTTTCAGAATTTTTCCTTCTATCTCCTAAAAGAGAAAAGGGAAGAAGATAATTACAATATTAACTTTTACGGGTTGAGTGGATATGTTCATCAAATTACTTCCCTTAAAATTTTGTTAAACTTATTATGACTTCAATACATATTGTTGTTCATTCTTTTTTGTTTGAGATTGTGGTAATTTTGATAAATCTTATCCGCATGCAACGCGCGGGTTAAAAGATATATATATATATATAGGGAGCCGAATCATGTCTACCGGTGGAAAAATACTTATTTCTCCACCAAATCGCTACTGTTTGTAGCGGTTGCAACTATTCCTCACAAAAACCCAACCGCAACACTTTGTTGCGGTTGGAATAAATTTTTATGGGGCTCACAAAAACCCAACAGTAACACTTTGTTGCTGTTGGAATAATTTCCAAAAAGTAAAGCATTCTCTCCAAAAGCCAACCGCAACAAAGTGTTGCGGTTCACTCCGGATGGCCCCCCTTCCCCAGCCACGTGGTGTCCCCCCTCCCCTCGTCCCCCCCCGACCCCCCTTCCCCCCATTTCCATGCCCAACCGCAACTCTTTGTTGCGGTTGGCATGATTACTACAATGGGCCAACCGCAACAAAGAGTTACGGTTCACCCCCCCCGGATGGCCCCCCCACCCTCCCACGTGGTGTCCCCTGTGATGCCCCCCTCACCCCATGGCCCCCCTCCCCCCATGGTCCTCCTTTCCCCCCTCCCCCCCTTCCCCTCCCCGTGATGCCACGTGGTGTCCTTTCCCCCACGTGGTGTCTTTTCCCCATCCTTTTTCCTACCTTCCCCCCTCCTTTTTTTTTTTCCAGAGGCAGCTCAAAGCTTGGCCGTAGAGTCTTCTGCCAACAAAAATACAAATTGAAGGAAACAAAAATCAGACAATCGGAGATCGGATGAGCAGTATTACATTTATAGATTCCAAAATAGCGATTTTTTAGGGCGTCAAAATTAGGATTTTTCACAAATTTATAAAAAATAGCTAAAGCTAGATTTTTCCAAAGTACAAAAAAAAGACCCTAGTTATTTTTAAAAGATCTATATCAGGGAAGAATTTCAGATTTTTTCAAAGACTGGAAAGGGGTTAACTGATACGGGGAACCTTGTAACTTTGCAGTGTACTTTAAAATATCAAGCTAGCGCGATTTCACGCGAAACTTTTATGAGAACCCTAGGATGTTGGGAAGTTACATCCCCCAGGAATTCGGGCCATTCCGAAGTCGTTAGCTATTATTTTGGCCGAACGGGCTTTTAAGCGCTCGATCCGGACACCGGTTCGGGATTTTTGGGCACAAAGTCCGTAGAATACTTTTTAGATCAAGAATGAATTTGGGAAACTTAAAATAGCATTTCAAAGCACTTTTGAGATTGTTCTGATGCCAGGGGCATTTTGGTAATTTACCCCCCGAGAGGGGTATTTTGATAATTTTACGGTGTTAAAGTTTTTCAAAGGACTTTTTAGTCCAGAAATGTAAGTAAAACACCTGAAAGGTTGTTTTGAAGCTGGTTTGGGGCGTTAGGGTGATAATGAACCCCCGGGTGCATTTCAGTAATTTACCGCTCATCGGGGGTATTTTGATAATTGAACATTGTAACACAACTGGAGGAAATAATTTTTAACACTATGTGTGTTCCTAGGGTGTAACACTATGTGTGTTTAATGTGAATACGAAACGTAATTGTCGCTAAAGGTAAAAATTTAATTAGACAGTTTTTCACGAATTTATAAAAAATAGCTAGAGCTAGATTTTGCCAAAGTGTAAAAAAGAGACCCTAGTTATTTCTAGAAGATCTATATCAGGGAAAAATTTCAGATTTTTCCAAAGACTGGAAAGGGGTTAACTGATACGGGGAACCTTGTAACTTTGCAGTGTAATTTAAAATATCAAGCTAGCGCGATTTCGCGCAAAACTTTTATGAGAACCCTAGGATGTTGGGAAGTTCCATTCCCCAGGAATTCGGGCCATTCCAAAGTCGTTAGCTATTATTTTGGCCGAACGGGCTTTTAAGCGCTCGATCCGGACACCGGTTCGGGATTTTTGGGCGAAAAATCCGTAGAATACTTTTTAGATCAAGAATGAATTCGGGAAGCTTAAAATAGCATTTCAAAGCACTTTTGAGATTGTTCTGATGCCAGGGGCATTTTGGTAATTTGCCACCCCGAGAGGGGTATTTTGGTAATTTTACGGTGTTAAGTTTTTCAAAGGACTTTTTAGTCCAGAAATGTAAGTAAAACACCTGAAAGGTTGTTTTGAAGCTGGTTTGGGGCGTTAGGGTGATAATGAACCCCCGGGGGCATTTCGGTAATTTGCCGCTCATCGGGGGTATTTTGGTAATTGAACATTGTAACACAACTGGAGGAAAGAGTAGGGGTGTAAGACACCCGAAAAGTTATTTTAAAGTTGTTCTGAGATGTTTGTTGGGTCGATGGCTGCCAGGGGGTATTTTGCATAAGTTGGGGGTGTTTTGGTAACTCATCCCCTTTAAAATTTGATAAAGGAAATATTTGGTATATAATTGATGTAATACATTTAAAAAGTGGTTTTAAAGCGGTTTTGAGGTGTTGGGGCTGTAGCGGCCATCAGGGGGTATATTGCTAAATAACCACGTTGGCGCTAAATTTTAGGGAACTAGCGTAATTAAGCGTTCGGAGTGGTGAGAAGTGAGGAATTGTTTTAATACATTGAAATAATGAGATAATGACTATTGCTAATGCGTTGGTAAGCTAGGTTAAAGATCCATTTATAGTTTTGGAATGTAAATATTATGGATGCTAAGTTGGTTTACGATTATATTTTGTTCTTAGATATATGGATTTCAACGCCGGACCTCATGATACATCAATCCTATACGATGACGATGACCACGTCGCGAGGCACGTATTTGACGGTGTCGATAGGGGTGTTTTGGAAACAATTCAAAGCACAAGTCACCACGAAGAGTGGGTACTAAACGAGGAACAAATACAACTATTACACCGTCAAAATTTATCTATGTTCACCGATCCTGGGATTTGGTCTCGACACGACGATTGCCTTATATCCGCTCTAGTTGAACGATGGAGGAGCGAGACGAACTCATTTCACTTCCGGTTTGGTGAAATGACTATTACATTAGAGGACGTCGGATTTATACTTGGAATCCCATGTCACGGCAAACCCATTACTTCGAGCAAAACGTCTGCATCCATAGCGAAGATGGCTAGGCAGTATTTCCCGGGAATTCCGAGGGAAGCTCTTACAACGAACGGCATCAAACTTAAATGGCTGAGAGAGCAGTATGGCGTGCTACCGGATGAATACACTCCTCACGATTTCGTGACGTATACGAAAGCATTCCTTCTGTATATTATTGGAGCCATATTACTTCCGACGCATTCGAAAAACACGGTGCATCCGAAGTATATGGTGTTCTTGGAGGATCTTGAGGAGGTATACTCGTATTCGTGGGGTTCAGCTGTCCTTGCGCACCTATATCGAGCACTGCACAAAGCTACGAGAAAGGGTGCCAAGTCCATTGCCGCCTGCCTCACTCTATTACAGGTTTGAGCATTTATTTTCTTGGTTGACGTGTCAATATATTCGTGCATTAATGTGCTAATTCCAGATAATGTTTGCATTCACAGGTTTGGTCTTACGAGAGGCTACCCACGGGTCGTCCACAACCGCGGGAATATTCCGATGAGACGTGGCCTAGGGTGTGGGCCTGGGGGCCTACGACCAACCGGAGGAGACGGGTAGACCTGCACCACCATCTAAAGTTCTATCGGGGGGAACTAGAGATACTCAATGCATCCCAGGTGACGTGGCAGCCATATAGCAAGGTGATGCATCAGTTGGATGAGTGGTGTTGGCAACTTCCGGTGTCGTACGTGCTGGCAGGTTTGGTTCGGGTGCCGCTTATTCACTTCGAAGTATGTGAGTTTCAGATGCCCGATCGAGCTATGAGGCAAGCTGGCTGTCTACAAGGGATACCAAAACCCGCTGTAGACATGCGGCCATACAGGAGTGGTCGAGGGCCGAACTTCGAGGTGCCTGATGCCTTGAATTTGTTGAGCGACGAGGTGCAACAGTGGAATACTTGGCAAGAAACATATGATAGCCTTGTATCGCTGAAGGCCGACAGCATCAGCATTGAGGAGTACCTGCAATGGTTTCTCAAGGTGACGCGCACGAGGGTGAATCGCCCTTCCCAGGCGAGGAAGACATCGTATGCGCCACGTGAGATCTATGACCAGTTCTGGGCATTGAACATTGTAAGTCATGCTAGTGTTTTTTTAATTTTTATTTGCGCACCTTATCTACCATGCCTGAAATGATTAGCCATATTTTGTATGCATGTTTTTTAGGTTGACCAGGGCACTGAGGTGTTCAAGCAGCTGGAGGGGTTTGACTGGTTTGTCGCGCAGGCTCCTGACAATCTCAAGAGGTCCATTGAGAGGTACAAGACTGAAGTTCAAAACTTTAGTCTTGCGTACCAGGGTTACCAAGGGGAGCCGTCTAGTCGCTTGCCTCCTGACGCGTACGACTATCAGCCCCAGAGTCAGGTGTGGGAGCCGTCTACTCGCTTCCCTCCTGACGCGTACGACTATCAGCCCCAGAGTCAGGTGTGGGAGCCGTCTACTCGCTTGCCTCCTGACGCGTACGACTCTCAGCCCCAGATTCAGGTGACCCAAGTAGGAAGCCAGGCATCGCGCCCAAGCATCCGGTCGGATAAAGGACAACCGACGAAGCCATTGAGTCCGGCTAAACGGGATTGGATCGACCGGCACTACTTTGGGCATGAGCCAATCGCTACAGCAGACTTTCCTATTGCTTCATTCCTAGCTCACTCTGATCTAAGACTGTTGGCGCCGAACACAGATATTTCAAATTTTCTCATTGACGCTTATATAGATCTGCTCCGTGTTAGAGAGCTAAATTATAACCCCTGCCAAACTTTGAAGCTCAACATGTATGCCTCTTTTGTTATCCCTTTCATGGTGAATAGCATGAAGGAGTTCACAGAATGGAGGAGGATGCGAGGGACAAGCAAGGGTGAATGGCGACCATCTGCAAACGTGCTTTCCTACTTGAACGCGGACTATCAATGTCACGCAGCTGAGGCGAACCTAATCATGCTACCTGCTCTTCATGCAAGCCACTTCTTCCTATTAGTTCTCTTTCCAGAGAATAAAGTGGTCCACATATACGATAGCCTAAGGGAAGATGGACCTGGTCGCAGCTGGCGCAGATGTACTCCACGTACATCAATGCGGTGGTTAGTTTATATCTTGACATTCGCTCATAGTCTATTCTTCTTGTTAAATAGGCTTGATAACCTTTTTTATTGTTGGATGCAGACTACTATCATTCCACTAGCGTGTCGACATTTTAAGGGGGAAGCCATCACGAGCAAAACAATGATAGATCCTTGGACGGTCGTGACGATAGAAAATCGACCAAAGCAATATAACAGTCATGATTGCGGGATTTACGTCCTCAAGTACATGGACTACATAGCTCGCTCAGATGTGCTCAAATATGATACGTGGTCTCGAAACGATGCATTGACGTTTAGATATAGGATAGCCTGGGAGCTGAAAAAGGGTGTAACTAGACGCCTTCCTTACCATTATCTTGAGATGTAGTAGACGTTCGTATGTTTTATTATTACTATTGTTAGATTTTGGATATTAAGGTTTGAAATTGAATTAGCCTTATTATTACTATTCTTTGATTTTGGACAATGGGCTAACTAGTGTGCCTAAGGTGCAATGAGCAAAAAGAAAGTGACAAAAAAAATTACGTAATTTTTCGGAAGTTATGAATTGGGCCCTAAAGTGTGCCCGAACAGGCCCTTCATAGGAAAACCCAAAAAATAATGTGTCTCGTTTTTTTTGAAATTGATACAAATGGGTTAGCTAGCGTGCCTAAGGTTCAATGAGCAAAAAAAAGTGACAAAAAAAATTACCTAATTTTTTGAAAGTTATGAATTGGATCATAAAGTGTGCCCGAACAGGTCCTTCATAGAAAAAACCCAAAAATAATGTGTCTCGTTTTTTTCGAAATTGATACAAATGGGCTGACTAGCGTGCCTAAGGTGCAATGAGCAAAAAAAAGTGACAAAAAATTACGTAATTTTTCGGAAGTTATGAATTGGACCCTAAAGTGTGCCCAAACAGGCCTTTATAGGAAAATTCAAAAAATAATGTGTCTCGTTCTTTTTTTCCGAAATTGATACAAATGGGCTAACTAGCGTGCCTAAGGTTCAATGAGTAAAAAAAAGTGACAAAAAAATTACATAATTTTTCAGAAGTTATGAATTGGGCCCTAAAGTGTGCCCGAACAGGCCCTTCATAGGAAAACCCAAAAATAATGTGTCTCGTTTTTTTTCCGAAATTGATACAAATGGGCTAACTAGCCTGCCGAAGGTGCAATGAGCAAAAAAAGTGACAAAAAAATTACGTAATTTTTCGGAAGTTATGAATTGGGCCCTAAAGTGTGCCCGAACAGGCCCTTCATAGGAAAACCCAAAAAATAATGTGTCTCGTTTTTTTTGAAATTGATACAAATGGACTAGCTAGCGTGCCTAAGGTTCAATGAGCAAAAAAAAGTGACAAAAAAAATTACGTAATTTTTCGAAAGTTATGAATTGGGCCCTAAAGTGTGCCCGAACAGGTCCTTCATAGAAAAAACCCAAAAATAATGTGTCTCGTTTTTTCCGAAATTGATACAAATGGGCTAACTAGCGTGCCTAAGGTGTAACGAGCAAAAAAAAGTGACAAAAAAATTACGTAATTTTTCGGAAGTTATGAATTGGACCCTAAAGTGTGCCCGAACAGACCTTTATAGGAAAATTCAAAAAATAATGTGTCTCGTTCTTTTTTTCCGAAATTGATACAAATGGGCTAACTAGCGTGCCTAAGGTTCAATGAGCAAAAAAAAGTGACAAAAAAAATTATATAATTTTTCAGAAGTTATGAATTGGGCCCTAAAGTGTGCCCGAACAGGCCCTTAAGAAAACCCAAAAATAACGTGTCTCGTTTTTTTTTTCGAAATTGATACAAATGGGCTAACTAGCGTGCCAAAGGTGCAATGAGCAAAAAAAAGTGACAAAAAAATTACGTAATTTTTCGGAAGTTATGAATTGGGCCCTAAAGTGTGCCCGAACAGGCCCTTCATAGGAAAACCCAAAAAATAATGTGTCTTGTTTTTTGCCTAAATTCATACAAATGGGCTAACTATCGTGCCTAAGGTGCAATGAGGAAAAAAAAAGTGAAAAAAAAATTACGTAATTTTTCAGAAGTTATGATTCCACAAACCAAATCACAAATTTAAACATTATAAAAGTTCAATTTATACAACTGAAACATTAACCCTAACACTCTTCATCATCATCGTCCTCCTCGACCATACTGCCAGGTTCGATACCTAACACTTTATAATGGTTTCTCTTGTCATGATCAGTCATCTTATTACACAACGCACACTTTCGCAATTTTTTTTGACCCGTTGCTTCTTCAATCGGATTCTTCATGCGTATTGCTCGTTTTCGCCCTTTTGTTTGAGAAATAATCGGATCAAAAATGTCGTCCTCCTCACCTTGCAGGCTAGTGCCGTCAATGACTGGCTGTGAAGCTCGATTGAATCTACCGGCTGGAGTCGTCCGAGTAGTCGGAGTGTCCCGTCTTTCTGGTAATGCCATCCTAAACTGTGCAAGGTTAGCCTTATCCCGTGCGGCTGCTTCAACTTGATACCTGTACCCATCAAATGTTGACGCTGCATCCAATGATAAACCGTGCATGATGTTACAAAGGTGATTATATCGCAGCGTCTCAGATTGCTCGAAATCAACTGAAACATTGGGCACGTAAGGAATGTGACCGTGGACTCTATTGGCTTCCTTCGTCCACCGTTCCAAGATATACTGTGGAGGGATTTCACGAGCATTCTTGGCGCTAAAAGCCCTCAACGCGTGTCGACAAAGTATACCTTTATGCTCAAACAGTTGACAGTTGCAATTAACCAACCCGGTGTCCATACAAACTGCTACGGTAAAATGTCTTCTGCTCCTCGGAGCCGACGAAGAGCACGGATTGGCGAAATTCGTCACATTTGTCAAAGCATAAACCTTGATCACTCTGGTGGAATACTCGTGCAACTTTGTCATGCTATATTGATTCGACTTTAGTAGTTCCTCTTGAAACTGTCTAAACATTTCCTTGGTATAGACTTGAGCCGCATGAGCCTCCAAAGGTGAAAAAACTATTATGGCTCTTTCTCTGTAAACTGTAGCCGCGTCGGCTTCTCTCTCAAGGAAAAATTGCTTGTCAAGGGCTTTCTGCATCTCTAGTACGAACTCTGTTATACTTGAAGAATGGCCTACGTACCCATCAAAGAATGCATTCATACCTTCGCTTCTCGAGGTCGTAGTCATTCCGGCTGCAAAAAACTTCTTGGTGTAGGCACCGACCCACTGTGTCTTGATCTCATACAACGATTGTAACCATTCATGATTGTGCAAATGGTAGTCATCCATTAACTTGGCCCACCTCTCCTCGAACACGTCTACCGTCAACGATTTCTTCACACATGTATTAAAGTCAGTCTTGAATGTCGGATGGTTTGCATATACATTGTGAAGCCGTTCGGGATATTTGTTGCTTATGTGCCATGTGCACAGGCCATGGTGAGTATCTGGAAGGACCTTAGCGATTGCATTTTTCATTGCCAGATCTTGGTCGGTGATGATGGTCTTTGGAGGAATATGATACATTGCTTTAAGCCACGTTTCAAATAACCACGTAAATGACTCCTCCGTCTCATCCCTAAGCAGGGCAAAGCCAAACAAGATTGACTGATAGTGGTGGTTCACCCCGGTGAACGGAGCAAAAGGCATAGAGTACTTATTTGTGCGGTATGTGGTGTCAAACGTCACAACATCCCCAAAATTTTGGTAAGCAGCTCTAGAACGGGCATCCGCCCAAAATATAGTACTAATGCGGTTCTCATCATCCAGTTGGAGACTATCTCACTCTGAAGGTGCCTGAAGATATCAAGTGTAGCTTGAGAATCACTCTTACCGAAAGACTCTCTCCTCTGAGCACGAAGTTCATTTCGAAGGTCTACTTCGTTGAAACTCAACTTGTCAATCCCCCCAGCCTGGCTTGAGAAAACCCCCATCATTCTAGAAGGTGGAATTTTAGCCTCGGCCATTGTAAATATCAGTTGTCTGTGTGCCGCGCTTATTTCTCGGTGTTGATGAATTTGACCAATCTTACTAGGGGTCATCAACTGATGATTATGGCTCAACTCCACTCCCGTCACAACCCAATGGTTTTCATTTTTCCGGTGTACTGCATACACATGGGCCTTGCAGCCAGTACCCGGAAATGTGTCCCGTTTTCTTTGTCTTGATGGCCCTTCGTCACTGATCCGAACAACCGGGGGTACATATGGTGCTCCTCTATGACACTCAAATAGTCTTCCACAAATTTGATCTGTATTCGCCCGTTTTCTAGTAGTCTTAGTTCTAATACCGAAACCTATCGTTTTCGAATATGCTCTATAGTATGCTTCAACTTCGTCCAGTGTTTGAAAAACTTGACCCAAGTAAGGTGGATCAGAATCTTCACAAAAAGTATTTCCTCCAGTTGCATCCATATTTATACTGAAATCTAAAAAATAAAAATTATATCATTCTCAACAAGTCATAGAATTAAATAAAATAAAAATAAATACTCTTTCCTCCAGTTGCGAAAAATTTTATAATGTTCAATTACCAAAATACCCCCGATGAGCGGCAAATTATCGAAATGCCCCCGGGGGTTCATTATCACCCTAACGCCCCAAACCAGCTTCAAAACAACCTTTCAGGTGTTTTACTTACATTTCTGGACTAAAAAGTCCTTTGAAAAACTTAACACCGTAAAATTACCAAAATACCCCTCTCGGGGTGGCAAATTACCAAAATGCCCCTGGCATCAGAACAATTTCAAAAGTGCTTTGAAATGCTATTTTAAGCTTCCTGAATTTATTCTTGATCTAAAAAGTATTCTACGGACTTTTCGCCCAAAAATCCCGAACCGGTGTCCGGATCGAGCGCTTAAAAGTCCGTTCGGCCAAAATAATAGCTAACAACTTCAGAATGGCCCGAATTTTGGGGGATGGAACTTCCCAACATCCTAGGGTTCTCATAAAAGTTTCTCGCGAAATCGCACTAGCTAGATATTTTAAATTACACTGTAAAGTTATAAGGTTCCCCGTATCAGTTAACCCATTTTCAGTCTTTGGAAAAATCTGAAATTTTTCCCTGATATAGATCTTTTATAAATAACTAGGGTCTTTTTTTTGCACTTTGGCAAAATCTAGCTCTAGCTATTTTTTATAAATTTGTGAAAAACTGTCTAATTAAGTTTTCACCTTTAGCGACAATTACGTTTCGTATTCACATTAAATACACAGTGTTAAAAATTATTTCCTCCAGTTGTGTTACAATGTTCAATTACCAAAATACCCCCGATGAGCGGCAAATTATCGAAATGCCCCCGGGGGTTCATTATCACTCTAACGCCCCAAACCAGCTTCAAAATAACCTTTCAGGTGTTTTACTTACATTTCTGGACTAAAAAGTCCTTTGAAAAACTTAACACCGTAAAATTACCAAAATACCCCTCTCGGGGTGGCAAATTACCAAAATGCCCCTGGCATCAGAACAATCTCAAAAGTGCTTTGAAATGCTATTTTAAGCTTCCCGAATTCATTCTTGATCTAAAAAGTATTCTACGGACTTTTCGCCCAAAAATCCCGAACCGGTGTCCGGATCGAGCGCTTAAAAGCCCGTTCGGCCAAAAAAATAGCTAACGACTTCGGAATGGCCCGAATTCCTGGGGGATGGAACTTCCCAACATCCTAGGGTTCTCATAAAAGTTTCGCGCAAAATCACGCTAGCTTGATATTTTAAATTACACTGCAAAGTTACAAGGTTCCTCGTATCAGTTAACCCCTTTCCAGTCTTTGGAAAAATCTAAAATTTTTCCCTGATATAGATCTTTTAAAAATAACTAGGGTCTCTTTTTCACACTTTGGCAAAATCTAGCTCTAGCTATTTTTTATAAATTCATGAAAAATCCTAATTTTGACACCCTAAAAAATCGCTATTTTGGAATCTATAAATGTAATACCGCTCATCCGATCTCTGATTGATCTGATTTTTGTTTCCTTCAATTTGTATTTTCGTTATCTTCGATTTGAGTCTACAATGACTATTTTTGAACTTTGAAATTAACATTGAATAATAAAAAAATTCAAAATACTTACTTGTTTTGACTTGATATATTTAAAGAAAAATCCACCAATCTTCTAGCGGTTATCCACCGATCTTCTAGCATAAATTTTTTTGTTTGTATTGTTGTGGAGACTATGTAGGTGAGATATGGAGTATGAAGATAGTTGGTAAAGATGATGGAGAGTGAAAGAAAGGGTTCGGGGAGGAGGGATTATAAAAAGAAAAAAGTGAGGGGGAGAGAAGAAAGAAGACAGAGAAAAAAAATCCGTGAGTGAGCAGTCAAAGGTTGTGAAAGAAAAAAAATGGGCAGAAGACTCTGCGGCCAAGCTTTGAGCTGCCTCTGGAAAAAAAAAAGGAGGGGGGAAAGCAGGAAAAAGGACGGGGAAAAGGACACCACGTGGCATCACGGGGAAGGGGAAGGGGGGGCATCACCGGGGGGGAGGGGGACCATGGGGAGATGGGGCATCACGGGGGACACCACGTGGGGGGGGGCATCCGGGGGGGTGAACCGCAACTCTTTGTTGCGGTTGGCCCATTGTAGTAATCATGCCAACCGCAACAAAGAGTTGCGGTTGGGCATGGAAATGGGGGGATGGGGGGAGGGGGGACACCATGTGGCAGGGGAAGGGGGCCCATCCGGCGTGAACCGCAACACTTAGTTGCAGTTGGCTTTTGGAGAGAATGCTTTACTTTTGGAAATTATTCCAACCACAACAAAGTGTTGCGGTTGGGTTTTGTGAGAATTTTTGGAAATTATTCCAGCCGCAACAAAGTGTTGCGGTTGGGTTTTTGTGAGGAATAGTTGCAACCGCTACAAAGAGTAGCGGTTTGGTGGAGAAATAAGTATTCTCTCACCGGTAGACAGGGATCGGCTCTCATATATATATATATATATATATATATATATATATATGTATGAAAGTTGAAGCTGAGAGTATGTTGTCCAGTAATCGCTATATATATATATATATATATATATATATATATGTATGAAAGTTGAAGCTGAGAGTATGTTGTCCAGTAATCGCTTACTTAGACACTCATATGGACTTTTCTATTTTTAATTTTTAAAATATTTTAAATTTACTTACCTTTGTAATAATGATTTGGATTCATCGTCTCTCTCTCTCTCTCTCTCTCTCTCTAATTTGAAATCCTTCTTTCCATTTGAAATTCAATCAATTATGTAGATGTTACATTTCTCTCTCTCTTCTATATCTACATACCTCACTTAAAAGTATATTTATATCTTTACAATTCTATTAATTCCTATATTTTTTTTAATCTTAAATCTTTTTTTATTAGTTAGTGAAACACAAATATTTTCCATCAGTTTTTCTCCTAAACTACCCTAATCTCCTTCCTTTTATTTCATTGCAAGATTCATATATAGTTTCCACTCTCATTTTTTCAATCATTTATTATGTGTTGTTACTCTTTTCTTTGTGGCATTGAATAATATAACCTCAACACGCGAGCTATTATTGTTAGTATTATCACTGCAATTACTATTAGTTAGAAAATACTATTTCTATTATTTCATACACTATTTTTCATCTTCATTTGTCACTAAAAATGAACAATTATTACTTAAGTTTATTTTTAAAGATAAAAATTAGTAGAACTCCTTTAAAAAGGTAAAAATAATTTTTTTGATTATCTTATTATCGCTACCAATTTTGTAGCTGTTATTAGGCATACAAATATCATATCTCTCAATAAGTATTTTGATAGTTATTATTTTCGTATGTAAAGTACGAGATCAAAACTAGTGAAACTATTAAAACCGGAGTACTCAAATAGCCTTTAATTCATGTTGTGAGTTTATTTTAGAAGAGAAAAGAGAGGAAAAAGAAAGAAAATTGGCTATTTTCCACTCTTTTCTCTAGTATGTGAGTTTTTTTAATGAGAGAAGAGGAGAGAAATGGGAAGAAAGTGTTGGCTTCTTTTATCTCTAAATCTTTCTTCCCAAAATTGAGGAGAAACAGATATCATAAGTATTTTTTAGATAATGACCATATTACGCTTGGGATAATAAAGATAACAGATATCATGAAGTATTAGTTTTAGAGATATATAGACCATATTACGCTATGGGATAATGACCATATTTTTTAAGATCGTACATTAATAGTCTTTGTTACTATCGTCACAATGTAGTATAATGGTACATACGTAATTGGGAGTCTTTTCTTTATTTTTATTTTTCCTGCTGAACTTACGAACAAGGAAATGAATGATTATTTCTTTTTTCTCTTAAACTCACAAACAAGCGGTAGAAAAATTGTGCTTTCTTCTCTTCTCTTCCGTTCCGTTCTCTTTATTTTATTTCATCTCAAAACTCACAATCAGGCATTTAACGAACCATCTTCAATAAAGTAGAATTATTTAGGTTGTGAATAAGTTTATACGAGACAAAAGCATTAAAAAAAGGAGTAAAAAATAACAGCTTAAGTCCACTCTACTTAAGAAAACAACAACTTAAACTTGATGGACCATTAAGGCAGCTAAATCGTAGTATTCTAATTTTCAAGTGGATATGTTTAAGTTCAATTCGAGGTGATATAAAACCCAGATTTTTTAGGCCCACAATTATTTTAAAGATATTCTTCAATGTCAAAGAATTCTATTGCCAAAACTTGATTAACTAGTTGACTTTTTATAAAACTTATATAGAATGATGTTAAATGAGGTCCTCATATTTGATTTAGAGGTAAGTCCGCGTTAGATTCTATTTGGGATTGATTTTTAAAAATAAATTTTAAATCAAATTATAATCGCTTGTCAGAATCTGATTGAAGTTATTTCTAGCAAATTTAGTTTTAAGCTACGAATAATATTTGGGTAAAAGAACTTGAAGTAGTTTTAATGTGACAAAATTATAAAAAAGTTCTAGTACTTGAAATATAAGGTAAGGTGATAAAAGTCTTGGTAATCATGGACGAAGCCAAAAGTTATTTCTAAGGTGGCCACCGAGCATAAGAGGATAAAAGTTTCAATAATTGCTTATATATTTCTTTTGATTTTGTTTTGTTTTAAAAAATGATATTTGAGCTCCACTTTGCACCATTTCAGTTTCACTTTTGACGTTAAAGATTTAGAAGTGTCACTCTAACGATAAAAGTAGAGTTGAAATGATTAAAGTGATACTCATATATCAATTAATATCTTTTTTGTTTGTATAAGTTTAACATACAAAATGATCAAAATGACATCCCCTTTTAAGTAATCCATAATATTTAGGTGGGCACTTTCATCCGTATGACCTCATATACTAGAAAGAGAAACGGGAGCAACAAGTGGTGCATGTGCCTGCAGCCTCCGCCACTGTTTGTAATTAATGAAATTATAACTTAGTATATTACTTGGTGAAACCAGATTAAGAAAAGCGATTAACTCATTTCATGGGTAGTGTGATATAATCAGTTTTTTAGCTTGTCAAAGACAGACATACTCAATCTTGTGTTGTTGCAAATATCCGCTTTGACCTGAACAAGATAAAGCTTCGGCCATCTCAAAATTTATCTCAAACACCCTTTTGGTCAAGTATGGCTTTAATTGAGTGCGTGACTAGACCACAATCTATCCCACACTCAAACCTAGCCTAAGATGATCATGGGCCATGGATTTTATGACAATTTGCTTGTCCAAGAATCACAAAAGCAAACCGTCATTAAGATATTCTGAAGAATGCCATAAAAAAAACTTTTTAAATTAATAGTCACAAATATCGGTCACTGAAAATGAGAGTTGGACGAAATTGCTCCGAATGCCTTATCTCCTCTTTTGATGCAATTTTCCAATTGCATCAAAAGAGGAGATAAGGCCGTTGCAATTGCCTTATTTATTTCTTGTTAAACAGACACCCAAAGTTAAAAGGAAAAGAAGAAGAAAGAAAAAAATCATGTGATAATGCCAAATTTTTAAGTCCTTGATCTTTAGGCTAAAATTGGATAATAGGCAAAACAACTTGCTGACTAAACATTTATTTTGGTACACTAATTTCAGACTTGCTGAGCTTCCCAAGTTGTTACATCAGCAGAGGCTTCTAAGGCTTGCAGGCATCAGCAGCGGCTTCTAAGGCTTGCAGGCACTGGTGCAGGTGTCAAGGCACCTTCCAACTCCTGCCCCATCTGCCAAAGCCAAACAATTACTTAGAAGACATTTATTAGTTAGCTAAAAAGGTAACTACTTAAAATAAAAAGCATTTTTCATTGTGGGATGCTTTGAGCTTAGAAAAGCAAAACAGTACTACATAAACATTAAAGCTGCATAAACGAGAACTTCGTGCACTGGGTCACCCGGACGAACAATCAAGTTAGATATGATCAGCTTGCACGTTATGGGACACAGTTGCTGAACCAAAACGTGTGCTAAACGCACACAGTTTGCTCAGGGAATGTTGCAAAGGCAACAGTTTCGTGCACTGGGCAACTCTTTTAAAAGGGACCATGGTACGATAGTAAACACTACAATGAGGATTAAAATGATCGGCATAGGTCACGGAGTTGGCGATGGGCAACAATCGCGGACTCTGGCAACATACACACACAGGGAGGGAGGGAGGGGGGAGGGTGTGCATGGATGATGGTACCAGAGCTAGTTGGAATGCAAGTTTCGAGCGAACAACCAAGCTGACAGTAGTACTGGGTGATGGCGGGAGAGCGAGGGACGCAGGTTCTCAAGCAACTCCAGTAACATGGCAGCCTCTCCTCTGAACTTTTGCCATTCTGGAGAAGGCACTCATTGAAGCATCCTCCCCCGCAATAGTATACAGCCCCTGCCTTAACATCTTGTGCTGCTAACAGTAACACCACCAAAAAGGCCATCAAACCACAAATCTGGAGACTTTTTCTCTCCATGATCACATGCACACACACACCCCAACAACAATAGCAGCAGCAACTAGATAGATTCTTCAGTTTGCTTCTTGTGCTCTTAAACTTTGCACCTAAAGGGCCAAATTTATAGGTCACAAAGAACAAACAGGTTTAGTGCGCTGCATGTTCCACAGTGCATTTATGTTTTTGCATGGAGAAAAAGCTCTCTTAGCTCTTCTGGTAAGCATTATTTCAAAAGTTTTACTGCGTAGTCAAGTCTGCGGCCTGCTCAGCCATATATATCCTAATTACTGTCCATATTTTCCCCCATATAAACTTTCCTCCTTTGGTGCATTTCTTTCTTCTTATTCTCAATGTACGTAAATGTACGCATATACATAACATTGTTTCTTAAAGCTTGTCTCACTTCCAGGATGAAAGGACCACTCTTATTGAAGGGACTGGGAGAATGTCCCAAGTCAAGCTATAGGCATATTGTTCTTAAGTTCTTTCAAGAGAAGTCAAATGGTTCTCCTTTTTAGGGAAAGCGCATGTAACACAACTATTTAACACACTTTTCTGCCCTCAGCTAGTAGTTTTATGCACTTTTACCATGTGGGAGAGAAACCAAATAAACCAGTGCACTGTTTTTTCACCTGTCATAAGTGGAGGTTACAGAGATTTGTTTTCACTGCATTATCTCCCTAACCAACACTCAACCTTTCCATTCACTAACTGCAGTTAAGAAGATTTTGTCCAGACTTGAGACTTTAGGTGTAGGATCAGTTGTGAATTGACTTTTTTTGTTGGTGTAACAACAAACAAGCCACTGCACCTCTTTGTGACATATCCCGATTTGGGGTTACTGATGACTCTTCCAAAATTCCTTTGCCTCGTTGACAAGGTACGACCTCAGGTAGCAAGGCAGCAAAGGCAAGGAGTGAGAGCAGGAGCCGAAAAGCGCTAACCTCTTTACGAGGATCTTGGCACTTGCGCTCGTAAGGTTATAAACATCATCGACTAACAATCAAGCGAAACGAGAACCAAAATTTGTTCTGAAATTGATGTGTACTAACAGGCATTACGTAACTAATAAGAGATGAAGCAAAAGTTGAAAAAAGTACAGCCCTCGTGAAAAAGAAAGCGCATCAGAGCTCAGCCGAAACATCTCAGCAGAGTAGTAGTTCTACATCTATGTCATATATTTCTGTAGTAAGTAACCAGAAAAAGACACCATTTCAGATCTATGCGTACTCTGTGACTGTAATGGTAGATGAGCAATGGTGACACAAACGCAATGCATAATACAGATCCTATACCTCCCAAGGAACCAAACAAAAAGATTTTACCAGTGCATAGACATATCAAGTGAGAAGAATGTAAAAATCAAATTGACTATCTGGTACTAATAATTCCAATAACTTTACAAAAGAATTGATAGCTAGCTCCCCACAAATGAATCTGTACTGCTACGCAGTTGTATGCTACATTTTGTAGAAAAATTAATTTATACAGGTAACTCACCTCACTTGTTCAACCAAAAGGTAACGAGGCTTCTCCTCATATTAAGGGGTCCAGAAAAGAAATTTTGTGAGACTAACAAGAAAAATCATTTTTGAAACTACCCAAATGGATTTCCTTCCGTGGATGAAAAGGAATTTGGAACAGAGGGGGCTGGATATCTGACACTGGGCTGCTGAAGTGGATTTAAAGAGGCAAAAGCAGCTTCACCACTGCCAAAGCTACTAACTCCTTGTGGCCTGAAATGACAAGTTACAATACATTAGATTTTGCATCCAAGGAAAGAGATAGTCTTTGAATTACATATTTTCTACGAGTAAATGTTGTATCATGACAAGCAGACAACGTCTCAGCAACAGGAAGAGAAAGAAAGAGTCAAAATTGTGAGATACAGAACTAGAAATATGCAGATTCCTGAGAAGAAATGCATAACAAACGCCTTATGCCAGAAGGAGCATGTCTGTAAAAATATGCACTTTCAACAGCCACCCTCTTAATTAAATGACATGACCGCATTCCCCCCCATGCAAAGGGAAGAATAAGAAAATCAGAATTTTGAGTTTAGACAATCGTGCTTTGATCAGATCACAATTGTAAATTTGATTTCTATCTAAGGCACCGAATTCTCCTACCAGAAGTAAGCGGACACAAAATCAGTGTGTTAATCAAATTATCATTCATTGTGACCAAGCTAGCGTTCAAACAAAAAACTTCCAAGAGAAACCAACAGAGAGAATTTACCTGGAGAGTGGCATACTATTTAGTAGCTGTTGCCCCATGTATGCTCCTGAATATTGTTGAGTTGGACATCAGAAAAAAGTTTGGATAATTCATGTAATGGGAGTTTCAAATAAGCAGATGATAGAGATCTTACCTGGAGAACCAGTCATTCCATAAGAAGATGATTGTTGAGGAATTGGGGATGCATAAGGCGATGGTTGAGGTTGTAATCCTGTATGAGCTGACACTTGTGGGAGCGCTCCTTGCAAAGCCGACATTGAGGGAAACTAAATTGCAGATGACAATATTAAAAGTCAGTAACAAAAAAGATATCTAGTTCACCATGTAAATGCTAAAACACCCATCCATATAAACACACAAATAAAGCCTCCCAAAGTACCCAGAAATCAGGTAAATGAGAACTGCTTCGTAAGATCGTATATCATGTTATCCCCAACTATTTTCTCATAAACATCCTCCAGGAAAGTCTAGAGTCCCATCTGATCTGGCAAGCCAAAAAAAATATCTGAAAACTGAAAAAAAAAGTTCACAAGGAATTGATTTCTACATAGCTCAGTATGCAGCTCTAATATCAAAAGTACCGCCTAAGTACAAACAACATATGTAATATCTTCATACATATATGCATGATGGTATGAGCATGAATCTTTTCCTTGTGAGCATGACTAATTTCTTGTTTGTTCTTTACCTAAATGTAACTTCTTCCACCCATCACTGGAGAAGAAGCAGCAATTTATATCAAAAGTCCCGTAGTCCTAATGAAGTTTGTAATGTGGAATGTAAAGCTAGAACGGCAGTGGGCATACCATTCATGGGATATAGTAGAAAACCACAGTATGGCCACGTCGACAAGCTAACACCTACTATTAGTTCAGAATAAGAAACATCAGTTTTTGCACTACAGAGGCAAAAAGTCACTTTTTTGGTCCATCTTATTCTATAGGCCTCCATACGATCACACACAAATTTACCATTCTTCTATTCTTGAAATGACGTATACTACATGACTGTAAGGAGGAGTGCAGGACCAGTACTTGACGTCAGTGTTTGACACGATATTCACAACTTTAAAAGGATCCTTCCTTTTCTCTTTCTTCCTTTCTTTTTTGGATAGGGATGAGGGAGATTCCCGAATCCAAATACAAAGAATCCTCTGAAGGTGAACATACCATTGGGGATTGAACTTGTATGTTGTCCTCACCAAGATCAAATGGGTTTGTTGATTTTGCTGGAGTGGGAAAAGCTGGGACAGGCTGTAAGCAAAATCCATGTTAAGTACTTTCATCTGATCACCAGACTTTGAAGAAATAGACTCAATTACATATGGATAGATACCACTGCAGTTGGATGGTATTGCATGCCAAACGCTGTTCCAGGAGATGGATGATATTGCCAACTAGGAACTGGTGCAGGATATGACGAATAGCTCAATGTGAAGAGGTCCTGTGCAACAAAATTCTGTGATGTATAAGAAAAACAACAGCACTTTCAAATGCAGAAAAATGCAGGTCAAATGGCTAATACCGCTGGAAGTTCCTTTCTTCCAGTAGATTTTGACCCATCTCCAGAATTGTTATCTTCAGCCGCTTTAGTATTGGCTTGAGACTGCTCGGGTGCAGAATTAGTAGTTGGTAGTTGAGAATTTGGTGCAGTTAAAGAATTCCATGGCTTCAAGCATGCACAAGAGGAAACACGTTAGCTACTACCTCTAAAGCTAACACATACCTAGACAAACCAAAATTAAAATGCTTAAAAGGTTTTTTCAGTAGTATCGTAACTATTATGAACTAAGGTCACGTCATTTTTTCCTTGCATGTATACTAATGTATTAACGTTTACTGAATTTCAAATAATAAACGATCCAAATATGCTTCAATAGGAAAGGCAATAGATGGTTTTAACCTGGTTATATGAGGAAGCCACTGATGAAGTACTTTGTTGAGCAGCAGTAGAGCTGCTGTCCCCAGCATTAAACACAGACGGCTGATGCTGTTGAGTGGTAAGCAACTGCTGTGTGTCATTACCACTGAACATGTCATTACCATTAGTATTTGGTAGCACTTGTGAATTTCCTGCTGGTGAAGTTACTGAAGCCTCCGCATTATTGGGAACTGCTGGTGTGTTAGTTGTTGGTGCGGTAGCACAGCTGCAACACCATTGGATACTGGCTCAGGTAAAGCTGATGGAGTATTGCTATTACTTGGCACTTCGGGCATGCTACTTGCAAGTACAACTGCAGGACCTGACAATTCAAACAACAAGGATTCCACAGAGTTCACATTTGGAGCAGTAGAAGCCTTCTCCAGTGCTGATGGCTGAACCGACGGGCCGTCACCACCACTGGATGGAGCCAGTGTCTGTGTTTGTGGAGCTGGTCCAGAATCTGGAAGCTCAGGTTCATTATCGAAATCAATCAAGCTACTTGAAGTTAGTGTTTTAGGTTCCGTAGCCTTCGCATCAACAGGTGCTGGGCTGCTGGAAGATACTGTCTTCTGCAATGTTAAAAATCCAAGATATTATACAGCGGTTGCCTTAAACTCCTTAGTAATTGCATGATATGTCAGGCTTCCAATGTCAAATGTACTAACACAATTTAAACCTCCAATGTACTAGAAACCAAAATCAATACTTGCCCTTCACAGCACATGGGGTGGACCAGACAACTTCAGGACTTTATCATTCAAAGAAACAAAAATTACCAATGGTCTAATGCAACCAGCTTCAGCATTAAAGCATCCTTAATAAAGGATGATGAAAAGCGCATGCTGTTAGCATTTCTAGCATTTGCTTCAGCAAATTTTTTCAGGTTTTAATTGTGTAAAGTTCACGAACTGCTGTGCACCAACTCACACATGAACAAATCATGATAAACATTGACTACTGCAAATCAAATCATTTCATGCTAATTCTATGCAAGAGAATTTCTGACCCTAAACAAAATTAGTGATGCTGATTCTCTCTGGGAAGACCCTATAAGTAACAAGGTTAGCCTTACAAGTTGCTTCAAAAGATAATCTGTGAACAAATAATGACCAAAATAACTTAGAAGGTGACGCTAAAGTTTTGGCCTCCCTGTTTTGCTTCACAATAACATGAAAACAAGCATATTAATAATCTCACCTGAGCATGGGCAGAGTCATTTTCATCCTTCCTGTCGTTTGCTTTAGAAACTTTGCCTACCTTTAGAGCTGGTACATTTTCCCCCAAAATATCTTTCACAGGCCGCATAACTGGGGGACTGATCATCTCCCTGATTTTTTGGGGATCCGGCGACCTGCTCCCTGCCCTGGACTCTACTTTAGAAAACCTGTGATTTTCTGATCGCTTTATACTTCCAAATCCATCATCACGAAACCTGTCATCGACTATCTCAAAGCGAGCACGACGATTCCTCTGACTACCAGATCTCACATTTTCTTGTTTGTATCGAGGACTTCTTCTATCGTCAATAACATATCTTGAACTTCTCTCATCATTCCTTGCACTTGGACTGGATCTTTCAAAAGAACGCCGTTCGTAGAAGTCATCCTTCGCACCATGACTTGACCTTTCAAAAGAATGTCGTTCATAGAAGTCTTCCTTTGCAACATGAGTGGGCTTTTCAAACGAGCTCCTTTCATATAAATCTTCCTTCGGATCCTGGAGCATACACAAGATAGTGATAATTATCACAAGAGTAACTATTGCTGGGAGAAATTTGAATAGAACTAAAGTGAAAAAATCAAGAATCGTGAATAGTTTGATCGATTTGGTTTAAGGAGTTATTAAGTGGCTGCTAATGCATGTTGATATAAGAGGCTCACCACTTTCACCATGGGGAGCTTCTCACAACTCTGTTCGCCAGTATATTTTCTTATCACATACACATGCTTGATAAAATCCCGAAGTCTATGAAGATTACTATAGGAAAAAAGAAGAAGCATTAGACTACTTACACAAAAAGGAAAATCTCGGAAAAAAGTCATGATAGAAAAGAACAAAATAGGAATTTACGGTACCTGCCATCTGGAAAAGAATTACGCTGTGGATCCCATGTTTTGAAGTAAAGCTGTCTAGCTCGCTATGAAAACTTCATACATGTTAGCCAATGATAAACAGAAAGGTCTCGCAGATGGAAAGAGTAAAGAGAAAAAGATAATAACTTGGAGTGTGTATGCATGAGCACCTCATTTCCTCCAGCTTGAAGAGCACTAACTTCTTCTGCATTGAATTTAGCCATGGACACTGATTTTACTCGGTGCGTGAATTCCCGACTGAAAATGTTTAAGAAAATCAACCCAGGATACCACTTTAGTTAGATGATACAAGGAGAAGACGTCCAGAAAGTTGTGCAATTTAAACGAGCACTTACTGAACTCCACTACAATTTGTACAAACGAATGTCCAGAAAGTTGTGCAAACATACTGTGGCCCCTGTTTAAAGAGCACATGCCAAGCTTAGAATGCAACATATAAAAGACCTACATTCACATGGTAATCCTTGTATGTGGAACTACAATCCAATACTGTTATGTATCCTCTATATGGCATACTTCTGTAATATTAGTGGATCAATGGTCTCAGTGCCATGGTTTATATACCACAAAGTTGCCCTGGAAATTTTATGGAAAGTCTCTTAATGCTATGGCTAAATTTGCAGACAAGGAAATTTTAAACCTTCATTCATATGGAAATCCTTGCATGTGAAAGTACAATTCAATACTTTTATATATCCCTTTAATGGAATACTTCTGTCTCACTAGTTGGATCAACAATCTCAATGCCGTGACTTATATACCACAAAGTATTGCCCTGTAAATTAAACGGACAGTTTTCATATGTTCTCCGTTCCAAAACCAAACGTGAGATTTTCATCTCGTATGGCTCCTGCTTTATGTGCATAACGAGAACTATCCAAGGAATCAAAAAAGACCGAAATATTGTCATTATGGAAGTAGGGCTAAACTTTTTACAATAAATCTCTAGCCAACCTTCTTGCAAAAGATCTTTTCTTGACATCAAGCATGTTGCTACTAAATAAATATGAAAACTCCAACAGTTTCTTTGTTCTCAACGACCCTTAATTCCCACGAATTAGTCACTTGAACAGTCTTCGATGGTTATATGGGTATCCAAACTACGAACGAGATTGATGTTTGTTGTCCCATGCTATGGCCAAATTTGCAGGTAAGAAAATCTTAACAAGACATGTAGGTTTTAGGACTTATCTTTTCATGTGCAAATAACATTGCAAGGGAATTTCACAGCTACGCGAAGCTTCTGGGATCAGTGAGACTAACTTCTGGGATCAGTGAGACTAACTAAGAGAGTAAGGTCTATCTTCAACTCTTTATTCTTGTTAAAAACACCCAACTATATTATCTTCACCACTCACCATAGAAGGATCCTTCACAAAACATGAGAACATGAAGTTAAGGCATATGGGGTGTCCTCATTCGATATTCCAAACTCCAAGTTAGCTAAAGGATCAACTATGATGATAAGTGGAGAGGAATCTGCAAGGCTGTGTAACTTATGTTGAACTTGTCTCCTTGTGTTCTTTTCCCTTTCTTCAAATCTATATTCAAGAGTTTTGTGATTGAGAAGCTTTGATTTGAGCTGAGACTGAAAAAAGAGGAAATTACTAACCAAGCTTATATAGTTCTCCGCCATCAATATTGACAAGCTTATATAGTTCTCAGCCATCAATATTGACGCATGAAAAAACAGGTGGTGAAGAAGGTGATCCAAGGCCAAGTATTTATACAAATTAAGTTTATTTGCTCAGATAATCCAATTTGCTTGGATACAAAGTAGAAAAGGAGGCCAGATCATTCCACTGGGAAAAAGCACGACTAATCTTTCTACTTAAGAGAGGGACAAGTAACTAGTTGGCTGGTTACTTTACCCAAGGCAGCCATCACCAGGATTCAGTTGCCTGGTCCTTGTTGTACTAGCCAGTAATGCTAGGCTCAGTGGAGGCATAAGATTCTGTCTATTGAAGATTTGGATGTTACTTGCACCAAGTAACTCAACGGGCTCAATACGTACTTGAATAAAGGCAATCTCGCTTCGTTCTCATGTCGTTAAATTTAATGTGCACTCAAATGTAGAAGTTCAATTTCCTCATGAAGCCTCAAGGCGTAACTCTTCAGGTATTATCTGAGACTTGCTACACCACAAAGAAACCTGTTCCCGTGGTTAAAACTAACAAGAATTAAATTTGATATTCAAGCGAGTCATCCTCTCTTACAAGAAATATGAATGCCCTATAGTTTCACCAAACCCACAATTCTTTGTTACCGTTCCACAATGTTTTCCACATTTAACTACTTCCTTTTTGGGTACCCTCCCCATTTGACCTTTTGCAGATTCCTAAAATATATGTCGAACATATACGCATCAGCTAGATTTACTTATTGTTCTTCCCCTAGTTTGACTCGTCTTAGAATAGCTTTATGATTTATAATAATGTTTGAATTCAATTCAATGTCTAGATGTTCGAACCCTATCCAAGAAATTGGCAAAAAGGGTAATGGGAAAAACATTATGGAAAGGCGGTAGTATAAGTTAAGTTACTATCTTCCCTGCAATCTTAAGCAGTTAAAGATTCGGCTCAAATATACATATCATATACGATATGCATGTGCATATAACGGCATTTGCAAGGTTCCAATTAGTGGTATCACTCTATCGTATGTGCATGCCGGACAAATATGCTGACCCTTAAATTTATCAGTCTCATTCTCTCAGTTACCAAAACTAAAAAAAAAAAGTAATCACCCCCAATTTCAAACCAATTGCGTATACAAAAGCACAATAGAGAGAAACACAGACACAAACAAGGCGACTCGCAAACATCCCAATTTGTATAGCAACATACCAAACTGTTGCAGTTGATGCACCTGCGATTCTCCGGGAGCTTCAGCAGGCCGCGGATGATCCTCTCGATCCTCTCTTCTTCCTTCACCCGGTGCGACATTTTTCTGCACCCAAACAAATCCCTCCACGTACCTCCTAATTAATGAGATCTAACAGAAAACCTAAGATGCCTCTCTAGGTTGCTGAGAAAACCTAAGGAATGAGCAAATTTGTTGGCATTTGGTTTTCGTACGAATTTCTTTCCCTTGATTTTCTCGGCAACCAGATGGATGGGAAAATGGAGGGATTGAAAAGGTGGCATTCTTGGGGTAAGCTGATGGAGCGGTGAGGAGGGAATATTGGCGGTTTTGGCGGTTGGGTGACTGTTTTTTCCTTAACTACTTCTATTTTTTATTTTTATTTTCATTTCCCCTTTTAGATTTTTTTTTTTTTTGAGAGTCTTAGGTTTATACTTTCTAATGATCATTAGACGTACACAGTACATGATTGATCGTTATTTTCTGAAACGCTTTCATTATTTTGTACTTCCTGCGTCCCAGGAAAATTGATCACTTTTCAAATTGAAAAAGATTTTGCAGGTTTTTTTTTTTCATGTTTACTCTTCTTATATCTTTTTATTTCTATTTCTTCTCCGCATTTAATCCTTCACTAATCCAACTCATTTCTCTCTCCTAATCTACTTTTTCAGAAAAATTTTGGCTGCTACCTGAACTGAAGAAAGCTTTCTCCTTCTTCTTATATATACTGAAGAAAATTGTTATAATCTTAGTAGCACCCAGGTAGTAGCCAAAGTCTGTTCCACTTTTTTCCCTCCCTCTCTCGTAGAACACACGATGAATTAATTTGGAACAAAAGGAATACTAAAGAGCAATTTTTCTTTTTGGTTAAGAGGATAAATATTTCATATATAAAGGGTTTTATTAGTCGTCTCGACTAGATTATCTATTTTAAAAACATAAAGGACAGCATCAATTACTACCAAAAACACTACAAAATAACAACTAACCTAAATTCCCGATGCAAATTGTGCGATCGTTATTGTAGTTTCAAAATTTCAGAAACACCAAGTGCTCATTGATCATAACTCGTACGTAGTTCAGAATGCACCATACATTTTGGCGACTTGTGATTACCCAACGGCCAAAAACTACTAGCAAATGTAGTGATTTTATCAAACCAACAACTTTCGTAGACGGTAAGGGCCGTGACACTTTCAGTGGTCAATTGGCAATTAATTTTTTGATCCTATCATAGTAAAACAAGAACTTACTGTAAGAATGAACCGTAAAACTTCCCATATCCATCTTGCCACGAATTCAGGCATATTTGTAGCTTCCATCATTGTATTATCTACTGTTGTACTGAACAATTTTCAGTTCATATTCTAATCTTACACCATTAATACCAAAAGCCAGATACAACTCACGCACTCGCAAGACCAGAACTTCGGAAATGCATCCACTGTACCTACAAGTATTGTGAAACCAGAGAATGATATGTCAAGTTCCGTCTAACAGAGGAGAAGAGCAGATTACAGAATCTCAAAAAACCTTGACCTTGACCTTGACCTATAACCCACGTACGCAAATTGACTTGCAACAAGATTGAAGCCTCTAATGATAATAATAAATTTCACCGGGTATTTATGTACAGCATGTTTTTTCTTATCCTTTTTCTGGCTGGAACATGTATGTATCTGCCCCACAACCCACACACACTGAGAACCTGCAAAACGATCACAAACGAGGTATTATATTATTTTGCCTATCTTCCTCCGATATCAGACACTGAAGACCGATGTTAAGAGATCAAAAAAACGAAAGAAAAAGAAGGAAAAAAAATTCTGTACAATGATAATATCCACCAACCCCGTTACCAGCACAAGCACCACCGTCGGTCACATTGCACTGAGAAAATTTGCTGCTCGGAAAAACTATAGTTGGTAGGACTGGAAAGGTATGTACCAAAACTGCCTCCACAGTAAGAATGTGGTCTGTTAGTGAACTTAGGCATCATAAAAAAGTCGTCGCATGGCTAGCTAAATCCCGACTTCTCACAGCCGCCATGTTAATATTTCCATTTTCGATCTAAGAGCAATTGTCATTGACCAAAGAATTATCAGAGCCAGACAAGCAGAAACTCAAGGTTGGTTAAGAAGTCGTATGAACTTCCTAGGCCAAACTGCCAGCTGAGGGACCTTGAATTCCCAGTCGGTCCATTCTACTCACCATTTGATCCATCATAAGAAGCTTTAACTGCATCAGCAGTCATAAGAGCAACCACAGCTTTGTGAATCGCTAGATCTGCTCTATAAAGCAATCTCTGAGCGTTTTGTCTCTTAAGCTTGGCCATGTTAAGGGCATGCTGAGCTGCACCAGATGCATCACGCAACCTGAACTCATCAAGATCTGGCCCGCCTAACTGTTCAATGCCATGCCTATGAGATCCTTCTTGTTGGTGATGCTTCTGACCTGGCTGCTCAGGTAGGCCTGTATTCCACCGATGTATCCCATTTCTTCTCTGGTCGTACGAGGGCACCATCATTGGATTACTATGGGATATCAATGTCCCGATCTTCTTTGATTTGGTCCTGTTTAGTTTTGAGTGATGGCTCCATTCAGTTGTATCACTGCTCAACGAGAAATGTCCAGGGCCTCCGCCATCTCGTGGTGAGTAAACCCTTGGTGAAGCCTGAAACAATGGGGAAGCTTCTGAAGAATCATTACTGTTGCCAAGAAACATAACCTTCTCATCTCCTAAAGTCCAACCGTTCAATCTTCTCCCTGTAATACCCAAAATGAAAACACTCAAACTAAAGAAGTATATGCAAAAAATCCTCAGTATCTTCCAAGTAAAAAAAAGTATGAATAAACACATATTTACATACATAGAACTGGAATATCTTCAGCGCATCTATGGCCAAATACGTTCGCAAGACGCGATGACTAAAAAGTGGACTCATAAATTATAAAAGATCAAACCGTCATTTTGTACCAATGTATGAGGCCACAGATGCTTTCATGAGATCCCTGTCTTTACAAACAGAATTTCATGTAGAAAAAGTTACCAAATGCATGAAGACCATCCTCCCCTTGAACAGTATGGCTGTGCCCAGAAACTGGCATTCTTCTATATGACCTATGCTTTGAGCCCTTGTTGAGCACTTCCAAACCTCGAGGCTTCAAACAGAAAGCAAAGGGGACTGGTTTCTCAATGGGTGGCGTCTTCTCCTGGCATCCACCGGAAAGGGCATTGTTGGCTTTGGTCATTGACTGCTCCCACTCTTTCAATTGCTGCTGATACCTTTCCCACGACGGAGGCTGGAAAAGCACAACAATCTTTAGATATCTTGCCAAAAACACTAACCTCAAAATAAACCAAGACCACCAGGATAGGCCAACTAATCAAACTTTCAGACCTAAATGCTCAACCAATTGGAGATCTCCTCTAGAACTTTGTTCCATATGTAATTGGTAGGTGAAATGGACAAGACATACTCCAACTGAACTATAAAACATAGTCTTAGAGGAGTTTTTAAATATATCAGTTGACATATTAAACAAGTTCAAATGTCCTGAAAATCTCCACCTACGCATAATCCTTGAACCTTGATAATCCACAGTAGCCAAACAAGATTCAACAGAAATACTATCAGCTGAACCTCAAGAACATTAGGGATCATGCGCCATCCCTTGGCACAATAGGATCTAACATAGATTAAAGTCATAACCCTCGGAAAGAGGTAAATAGCAGCAACCGACAGTCGTAAATTCACAAGTGGCATCGAAAACATTAATTTGAAGGAGAAGCTATCTGAAACTTAACAAGTGAGCCCTATCCTCCCCATATCACAACCAAAATAAGTTGTAGGTACATAGGAAGCACCGACACCTCATATAGGTCATTGTATGGTGTCCGACACCTCTGGACACGAGTCGGACACCTCTTAGCGGTGTCTGAATTTATTTATTTAATTTTTAATTACCAGACACCGTGTCGGACACCTCTTGAAGAAGTGTCCGCGCATCTGGAGCCAAAATACAATGATTCAAACTTATTTCAGGGTCAATGGTGACCCAACAAAAGGTACCCTTCTTCTTTCTCTCTCATCTCTTTCTCTTTTCATTCTTTTTTCTTACCAGAAGCATCCAAGCTTACCAGTCCAGAGGAAGATAGGTAAATATCTCTGACCTTATTTACAAACTCATCTGGCTATATAAGACCTCTCCTTCATACCTTTGGTCCCATGTCTTTTTTCCTTCTCTCTTTTTACGGTTGAGACTCTAATGTTGGTACTGTTGAGACATTCAACTGATTTCTTTTACCGACGTTCTTTCTTGCTACTGTCGAGACTATTTCATGTTACTGGCTTTCTTTCTCATCTGCTTTTGACGAAATTCAGTTGCTCCAATTGATGTTTATTTTTATCAAACACACATAAATATATAAATAAAAGATATTAAAAAATTCAGCAGTGCCCTGCGGTATCCAAAGTCTTACTTTTGGAAATTGCGGTGTCCGGAGTCCTGGTTGGTGTCAGTGTCGAAAGCGGTGTCCGTGTTCGCGACCTAGGTAGGTACCTCTCCCACAACTAGTCCTGTTAATCTAAGCCTCCTACCACAAAAGGACTGCTGCCACCTTCAGCAAACCTCTTCACATCTATTGCGTAGACTTCCATCACTTCAAGGAAAACAAGTCATCCATCATCTAATTTACATCCATATTCGCTAAGAAAAAATTATGCGTTTTTTTGACTAATCTACAAAAGTTAAACCTTTGCAGGATAAATTTTGGGGTCAATCGTTTAATTCCTAAGCTAGTACATAGGACCTTAACTCAAAGTACCCTATAATATTCCACATTTCCAATACTATGAGCATACCTTTTGTTGTGCTGGAGCACTCAGGTTTATGTCTCCAGAGGAACACAAGCATCTATTCCTAAGTTGCACTAGTCCAATTACAGTCGGTTATTAGGAATCCTCTTCACAATTCGCAGTTTGTGTTTGAACTAAAGAAAAAGAAGTCATTAATACTTGAGGGTATTCATGTCATCCAAACTCATCATATTAGGTGGTTGATGTTCTTTTTGTATTGGGTTTGCCCTTTGATTTGCAATTCTGAAGTATATGGGGGAAAAAAGTCAAGTCATTAACCCTCAAGGTTTTTGTATCATAGTGATACCTATAGCTCAAACCAAACATGATCCAAAAATTCAACTTCTATCAGAGACTCCAACGGACACCTTTCTGTAGGTGCTAGTTTTAGATTGATTTGCCTCAAGTGCCGTGTTTCATGTATTTTTGACTGGCCACTTGTGTCTGGCCTTGCGAATAATTTCTCACACCAACGCATGGTGATGTCAAACCTGAGACTGAGATTGCTGGAAATGAGAAAAAAAATTCAGAGGAAGATGGTGGGTCCTCGTCCAATGAGGAAGAGGATGAACTGTGATTTGACAAAAGGACGACACTGCAAGGTCTTCGTCAGTTTATGCCTTAAATGTTAAAAGGGAAAGAGAGGGAAAGGAGATGGGGGGAGAGAAAGTGGAAGGGAGAGGGGGTGAGTGGAGTTTACAAGCACGACAATGCAAGGTGGGTGACTACAAATAATAGTGATGCAGAACACCCACACAAGCATAGAATTTTGGTATTGTAGTGTATAGGTAGTTCGGTAGCACTGCCTGGATTTTAGGTTTCATGACTTGTAATATTATCCATAAAACCACCAATTGAATCTATGAAGGTTAGGAGTAGAATTTCGATAACCACTGTCATCATCAGATATTGCTGCATTCGATATCCACCGACTTCATCACTCATCAGGCTGCTCCTCTACCGTCATTATCCAATTTCCATCGCCTAAAGGGTTCTTACTTTGTGTCCTAATCATTGTGCATCAACATCATCACTGCAGACCCGCTAACAATACGAATGCTCAGCTTCGTCATCACAACAAAGTAATTCTCGCTATTCAGCCATCATTTTAAGGGTCCAACTCTGATGGGCCGGGAGATCCCGCAAGCTATTAGGCTTCGGGTCATCTATAGCGTAGCTGGGGTGGGGTGCGCTAAAAAATGCAAGCCTCTCAAACAATAGGTTGTAGTTATGTACAACCCGTAGTCAATCCACAATGTTTAAATGTACTTGTGTAGTTGAGATTGCTTTTACTATTGCCATTATTCGGATTTTTGGGCAGCTTCTGGCTTTAATTCCATAATTGGGGAGCTTCTAGCGGTCAATTGGGAATATTTGGTGCATCATCCATATTAGGCAGGATTTGCATATGACACGATGAGAGACAGAGTTCGTACCATACATTTAAAAAGCATTTTTTTGACAAGTATGATAGAAAGAACAAGAGAAGTACACAGGATGTCTCAAATCACTTTATATTATGCTGGCATTTCAGGGCGTGGCTGTGAAGCCCAAGAAACCAAACAATGCTATAAAGAAAGCTAACATGGAATCGAAGGAGATGTTTCGAGAAAAAGAAGTCCAAGAAATTAAAGTCACTAAAAAGATGATCTCCACATCAAACGTGAGATGAAACGCGGATTCACATTACTTCCAGATATAAACACCATCAAAGGCAAAGAACGCTGTTCAAAATGATGAGATTGTAGTTGTCTATTACTTATTCCTAAAATGAGGGTACCAAAACAGACATTTATGGATGTTCTGCGCTTGATAAAGTTGTAGCATCTAACAGTTTAAATCAAACAAAAAAGGAAAACCAGCATAAGAAAAGACTTTGTGTTGATCTTCTTCTAGTTTGACATGTGTCATTAAGTTTTAAGATTGGGGAAAGTAGGGAATGACGCCCTCTACTTTACACGTTGTGCGATTTGCCCCCCTCCACTTCAAAGTTAAGCACTAAACCCCCCCACAGTTACAGAAAATGGGCACCTTAGACGGATCCGTTATGAATAGCGTGAAATGACCAAAATACCCTTATTTCTTTATTAGCTAATGACCCCCTGTACTATGCATGGTGTGCAATTTCCCCGCCTCAAATTTAAATTACAATTTTTGCCCATGACCCTCCTCCTCTGGTCAACCCCGTTACAATTGGTGATTCACTGAGCACAACCACTTCACTGAACACAACCACTAGTCTTTTTCTCCGACCACCAGGGAGTTAAAAAAAAAAAAGGAACCGCGATTGCCGTTAGGATTAACAACGAATTTGCAAATTAAGCTTTTGAAATCCTAAAATTAGAGGATTTGAAACCCTGATTTAAAAATTAGGGTTTTGAAACCTTAAAATTAGGGTTCAAAACCCTGATTTGAAAATTAGGGTTTCAAAACCCTAATTTGAAAATTAGGGTTTCTCTTCTCCTTCTCCAGATCTGACCCCGCCGCCGGCAGCCTCTCTCGGCGCACCATCCAGCAGACTCACCCCGCCCCACCCCACCACGCGGGCAAGCCCCTTGGCAAACCCACCCCACCACGCCGGCAAGCCCTCTGGCAAACCCACACTACCGATTTCAATTCAATTCCATTTCAATTCAATTCAAATTTTCATCAATGCCGTGGAAGGGGAAGGGGAAGGGGAAGGGGGAGGGGGAGGGCGGTCGCGGCGACGGGGAAGGGGAAGGGCGGTCGCTGCGACGGGGCCTTGGGAAGGGGGGGCTGTCGCGGCGACGGGGAAGGGCGGTCGCTGCGACGGGGCCTTGGGAAGGGGGAGGGCGGTCGCGGCGACGGGGAAGGGGAAGGGGAAGGGGAAGGGGAAGGGGGAGGGTGGTGCGGCGACAGGGAAGAGGAAGGCAGACGGGGAAATGAAGGGGTGCGGTGGTCGGGGGAGTTGACAGAATTGGGTTGGGGGGATAGGGGGGTTGGGTGGCGGGGGGGTGGGGTGGTTAGAATTAGGGTTTTTTCTGATTTTCTTTTCTAAAAAGAGACAAGGGGCAAAAATGTCATTTATAAAAAGAAATCGTTAGTCAGCGCGCGTGTTGACCACGCGCTGTTATATTTAACGGTTTCCGTCTAAGGTGCCCATTTTCTGTAACTGTGGGGGGGTTTAGTGCTTAACTTTGAAGTGGAGGGGGGCAAATCGCACAACGTGTAAAGTAGAGGGGGTCATTCCCTACTTTCCCCTTTAAGATTTCCATCTTTTAATCGATGCCGGTATTTGTGCCAACTTGTTAGTTATAAACATGTAACATGATATACCTATAGAAGTTTAGCAAAGAAACATTGAATACCTCATGATAGTAAAAATGTCAGATACATCCTCATAGTATCAGTATCCTAGTGGTTGTAGCTGTATCTGGAATCCCGTATACATGTTCAGGCTTCATGCCATGTGCGCTAAAGAAAGAGACAAGACCTAACTACCACTGCTCCAACACCGCAAAGCAGCCCCCCAACCCCCAAAAGAAGCAAAAACATCTTGCTCTCTTGAAGGTTTGCTATTTGTTCTCACATTTAAATGCGTCAAACAGGATAGAGTGCTACGAGCATGTACACTTCTTCTGACTGACACGGTACTGTTGGAAGCATTCCATCATCATCTTTCCTATGTTCTCATTACCGTATAATTCTCCAAATAAATTCATGCGTGGTTAAGTTTATGCCCCAACTTCCCATCAAAGGTTCCTTGTGTAGTCCTCAATCTTAAAAAAGCTTCCATTCTACTAGTTAGCTTTTTTGGTCTTATCCTAATAGCAGAAAGTAGAGATTCTCAAACAGCATATGAACTTTTAATCATTATCAAGAAAATAAAGGAAAAAGGAAAACCTTAGATGTGCTCCTCCCTTCAAATTCTTTAAAAATCCCCAATTTTCCATTAAGGATTACTGCTCTAGTCCGCAGTCTTAAATCCACTCTATTAGCCAAGTTAAAGGTAGAAAACAAGGAATAAAAGTTCCCAAAAGAATATTTGGAGTCCTAACCATTCTAACTAACAAGAGCGAAGTTCTATGTGATGCAATAAATGACATCAACAGTAACTCTTAAACTAATCATGTTAAGGTTACAAGCCATTTAGATGAGACACCAAGGAGCTAAAAAAAACAAATAAGGTACCTGGAGTTGTCGGATTAATGGCATTCCCTTCCTCTGCCTCTTCTGCCTCCAGTGCTCATAAATAACTTTAATAACTTCCATGGGCCCAACTCCAACCATAAAGTCTTCAATCTCATCTGCTGTAAAATCATCACGCTGTTGGCCATATGCAAGTTTTTCAAAGGTATCCATCGTCTTCTCAAACAACTCGTCAGATATTTCTAAGCATTTATTCTCCTGACTTTGTACTAATCTTTTGTTACTCAAAATCCACTGCTCATCATCACCATCCATGTCATATAAGATACGTGATGGATCCATAGCCATTTCAGAATCGGTCTCAACCTGCCGAAAGTACTTGGCAGAACTGCGGACAAATGACACTTCCGTTGGATTGTCATCACTATCCTCTATCAGGCGGACTCCAGGAATGGGGATGTTTTTGACCGAAGCAGCACGAATGTTTCGATTATGGCACTCTTCATGCATCTCCTTAAAAAGAGTCCACTGACTCCTGTCAGGGAACTCCAGTGCCCAATCCTTCCCTCCTTTCCACATCATAGCATGTGTATAGCGATTCGTTGACCCAGGTTGCATAACATGATGCACATTGTATGAATACTTTGTGGTTCCGGAAAGTTTGACAGCAAGCTTCCATTCATTAGTATCTGCAGGCTCTAAAAAAACCCTTGCTCCACGTTCTCTCAACCCTCGGTCCCCAAGTGTGATGAGCACATTTGCATCACAAGCTAACAACTCCAGATTTCTATGAGAACTTCTAGAACCATCTGACAACCTCTTGTCATTAGATCTCCTAATTCTTTTGTGAGGAACCCCGTTCTGGTAATGGACTTTATGCTTTAAGCTAATATCAAAACCTGCAAGAGGTAACGTGTACCGCACTTGCGTCCGTGGCTTCCTAGGTCCAATCTCAAATCCATTCCTGATAAAGTTTTTCCCATCAGCCCACACATGAGAGAGATCCCCAAGAGACGAAGAACTTGATCCATTTCGGTTGCGGTGCCAAAAACTCCTAGGGCCCGTATGACTCGGGCTGCAAACAATGTCATCACCCATATTCCGAGCCATTCTGGGAGCCTGTTGGGAACTATAAGTATTCCTACTGCTGTTACTTTCGACTTGATCAAATGGTGGGATATCAATGCTCATATCATTCAGACTACAATAGCGTTTTCCGCTAGGCATGACAGAGGGGGAATGACCATTGGAAACTAGGGGTCCTGGTGATATAGCAAGCTGCTCGGACTGAAGAACATCGCCGATTATTTCACTGACTTCAGTATTTACAAGACCATTGGAGCAATCAAAAGTTCCAGTGAGCATAGACTTGCCATTTTGAGTTGACTTCAAGTGACCATCGTCGATGCTTACTGAGACAGTATTGGAGCTCAGCTGCCTTTTCGCACACGAAAACAATCCAGTCTTACGAGTAAGTTCTGGAGCATTGTCAGAGTAACGCTCAGCTTGAGTGCAATCATCTGCAACTGATGGCAGATTACCAGAATGCTCAATCGAATAAAAGGGATCCTTGTTCTGCAGGCTGACGCAAGCAATACTGCGTTCAATGAGCAGCTTGAGATGCAGGCTGAGAAAGAAAGTTGGTGCAGCAGTGAAAGAAAGAGCAAATAAAGGAAGTGTGACATGCTTCCCGTCAGAATCAGGAGTCTGACTCATTTTTCCATTGTAGGACTCTTTGCAAGCACCCATGGGGATGATGCCCTGCATGAGCGACTGCTGTAATCCCTGAACAATGTAAAACAAATAGCTATTAATCCTCAGTAATGAAAACTTCTGGGTAGAAATGCATCACCAAAACAGAAGGCTACACGATAAGATTTTTGGGAAGTGGGAGGAGTGAGATTGCCGTAGGTCTCTGGATTAAATATTTAGTAATTGACTGTTTAAATGTATGAAAATTTCCGTAAAAGAGGAAAGCAAAGTACCAAACAAGGCTGGTAGATTGTCTTTTTATTAAAGCTAAGTATGTTCATCCGAAAAGGAAAAGACCAGAAACAAGTGTACATGTTGTGATAAAAAAAAGGGGGAAGGACAGATACCTCAAAGGAGGGCTCGCGACCAACAGAACCACTGTATAACTGCTTACTTCCACCTTCTAGTGATTTGATGTTATCAAATGTGCATTCACGTAGAGGTAGTCGCTTTGCGAGTGAACAATGTCGCTGGAGCTTACAATCTAGGTACAACCACCTGCAGTGATTTACTTTGAAGAAGCTGCAGTGTGCAAACACATGCTGCTTTCTAGGATCTTGACTAAACGAAAGTTTGAACCTTATTGAAGTAACTGGCATATGCATGTCAGCATACGTCTGCTCATTAGGTTCATCAAATACTCTCAGGACCAGGAATATAAAGGCAACAACCTGCTTCAAGCAACCTTCAAACAAGAAAAACCTCAATCCTGCAATATTGTCAACAAAAAGCATCTCCAATTGAACCTCAGGCCACGTAGTCACAATGGTACCACATTGAAGCAGTAATACAGTGTGGCACAACCATAATGTCTCTGCTCCAAATATGTAACCAAACAGAGGACAGAGGGGTAAGAGTAACTTAAACCTGAAATCTTCAGATTTCAGAAGACGGACATTTAGCTTGAACGTGCATGCATTATCCATTAGCAACAGTTGCTTCTCATGGTCCAAGCATCCAAGAGAAGCATCGTATTCCTTTGTCAGAAAGCTTTCAACGAAAGGAAGAGTAGTAACAGATTCATGTGCACTACCACGTCGATTGTCGTTTTCAGTTATGATGTCACTTTGGCGAGAACGCCTCCTGACATAAACAACAGGCTTGCTTTCTTTGGAGCCACTAGTGCTTCCAAACATGGTCATCTCACCCCTTCCGCCATCAGATAACCTGTCTGCCAAAGCAGAAACGCAATCTGGTCTACTGCTGTCTCTTTTCAATAAACTTTTGTCTCCACTCCCACCTGCAACCCCAGTACTGTCAGGCAATGGAGAAGCTGGATTAGGAGAGAGATGCGATGTTTTCTGCTTTTTCAGAGCAACAGATGGAGATTTAACTCGACGAGAATAACGAGCCAGCCATGAGATAATGGGCTCCGAGTCCATATGGCTCCCCACATTTGTGTCATCGTTCATTGTCGGGCCTCTTCTTTCCATGTCTGTTGATGAATCTCCACTAGCGATTTCTTTTGGCTCCGACCTACCAGGAACTTCACTTGGAAGAAGCAAGAGCTTAAATCTTTCATTTTGTAGATTAATCCATTCCTCATCACGATCGTCATACTTGACATGGTGAAGCTTTCTTTCCCGGTCGTAATCATTCACAAGGCCAAAATACCAACTCTCATCCAGAGGCCAAAAAACCTTAATTCTCCGGTTCAAAAACCAGTACACATCCAAGTCCCTCGAGAGAACTTCATAAAAGTGGCGCCGCTTCCTAGAGAAACCTTTCCCTTTCTTGTGCTGTTTCCGAGGTCGCAATACTCTGCTTGCAGTATCAGCAGAAGCTGCCTCCGAACCGACTAACGAGTTAATCTCTAGACTTGCAAAATTTTGGCCTGAAGAGATCAAGAAAGATAACCTACTTGCAGATGGTGATGCAGACGATCTGCTTGTGGATGAAAAGCCAGTGCAGCTTGGATCAAATCGAGAAGAGAGCATCCTTGCTGCATTCTGTTCAAGGTTCTCTTCATCGTCATCATGATAATCACCATGACTACTGACTGAGATATCTACTAAAGGCTTAGCCTTGTTTGCAACAGTTCCACTACCTGATGATAGATCTTTTCTCTTCCTACTACTGCTCTGGCGCTTTTTCGAGGATGTGTCACCATTATTTGCAGCTAGATGACTATCTTCTTTTTTAGCATGCCAACCTGAATTCACGCTATCCGTCCTGTCTTCCTTAACATCATGAAATCCCTTCTTCTGCTTTACCTTGGGACTAACGACTTTGAGAGGAGTATTACTATTTACCTTAACAATTTGGTCAATAGTAATGGATTTAATATCAGAAGCCTCAGCTTTCTTCAAACCTTCATTGGACTCAGATTTCTTGGGCTTACCATTCAACTTTGCAACCTGATCAACAGAACTAGATGACTCCAACGGCTTCCGAACATAATTGCTCTCGAACTTCCTCCGACCCACTGCTCCTCGTCGCCGCTTTGGGATACGGACAACACTAAGATTATCGCCCAAGTTAAGCGAAATGTCATTCAACCCACCACCCCCGTTCAACTTCTGGCTCAAACCTGACTGTGACCTGGCCCTCTGGCCAGAACCCAAAATCGCCCCCTCAACATGTGCTCCACCTAAGCTATTCCTACTCTTCTTCGCCACTGGCTCTGAACAACTCAAAGGCGCCTCTTTCCGGCTCTTCGTCTTCTTCTTCCTAACCTCCTCATCATCTCCTACACCGCCCTTCTCCTTATTTTGCACCTCATTCGAAGCCTTCAACTTAAAATTACTCTGAACACCCACTGACCTATTTTTCTTCGAATTCACGCCGCCTCGTCCCTTTACCACGCTGATTTCCATCAACAATCCCTATATCCAAACACCCCTAACCGAAATCCCCAAATATTAACTCCCATCATACACATGCACATCCAAGTTTCAGATCTGAATCCACAATTTCACAGAAAAAACAACAGAAATTCCGTTCAAAACACACAATCAATCCATCAGTCGGGCAAAAATCAGGCCATTCCTGAAATAGACAGATCAAATAAACGGTGAACCCTAATTGAAACGTAAAAACAAGCATACCTGTCTTTGATATCATCGATTTCTTCGGCCCAAATCGTGAAGATCGTACACATGGAGGCACCAAGTCGGAGAGAGACGCAAAGAGAGAGGAGTCCGATTCGAAACCCTAATTTTGACTGTCAAATTTCGTAAATGATTTTGATTTTTAAAATAACATTCGTTTATTCTTTTTTTATTTTATTTTTTTGGCCTTTTCTATTTTGGGTGAGAGAGAAAGGAGCTGGGAGGGGTTTTTGGGCTCACGAGATTGTTTACAATTAAATTTGAAAAATAGTGATTAATATCATCCGTTGGATTGATAGATCTACGGTGGAGATTGGTTCTGAGTAGTTGGAACCCCAATGTCTTGCATTAAACACCGGTGATCTAGATAAAAGGTGGACCGCTGTAATTTGATTACCTTAACTTGGACGGTTGAGATTTGAAGCAGAATTGGGAAGTGTATGACTTTTAGTTGGCTCAGTATCGTACCGGAAAAGGTTAAATTTCAATTTTCCCTCGTATGGTTAGGAAAGTGGACTTTTAAACTCGTGAATTACGAAGCTGCCCCCCATTTTTTCAAAAGGGAAATTGCACCTTGCCTCCCTGTACTTTTAGAGATTTGTGATATGATTTTTCCTACTATAAAAAAAAAAAAAAGTGTGATGAACGCGTCTTTACTCTCAAAAAAAGTGTGCACATTACGATTTCCTTCCGACTTAACTCTTCTTTTCTTTTGGACAAAAATGGTTTGAAGCTTAAAATCATATTTCAAAAACTAAAGTACCCTTACGACCTCATATAATCTATCATTAACTGTTCATTGACATAAATACTAAGTGCAAGTCAGTATTATCATTTTATCAGAAAAACCTAAACTTGATATTTTTTATACATATCCCCCTTCTTCTACACCCCCCTTTTTCCCCACGAGTGTCGCCACTGTCGTGGGTGTAAGATATTTGTACCACCATCACGCCATAGTCCTTGTATCAGCTCTCTCTCTCTCTCTACCCTCGTCGCCACCGCCACTGCTTTCTCCTCCTCTTCCCTTACTAACCACCATCAACATCCAATTGCCACCACCATTGAAGCACTACCAACATTGCAAGTGTCCTCACCAACCCACCCTACCACATTCAGATCATGGCCACCACCAAACCAACTACCAGATTTGGATTGCTGCGAGAGCCACCGCAGTTCACAAAACAATGATGCAATTGGTTACTTAGTGCTTCTTGTGGAATTTTCCTTAGCGTGGCAGACCCTTTCTGCCAAATTGCTTGACATCTAGGTGGGCCTCAAGAACACACAGCTCTTTACCTAAGATTCTAAATATATTATTGTCAACATGTTATTTAAGATAAATAACCAGAGCTTGAGAAAATAATTGTAGTTCGAGTCCAGATAGCTTCAGAAGCAGTGCGTTTTTAATCAAAATAATCTCATCCAAATCATATTCTTTTTCCAAAAATCTGAACTTACGGCACTTAATCATCAGCATATTAAACTTTCTAGTTAGCGGATTCTTTTAAACTTCCTTCCAGCTTGTTTATTAAATTCGTCTAAGATTAGGGACAAGATACATACAATAACTAAATGTATGGAAGTAAGCTCAATAGTTGCAGGCAAAGCAGCCTTAGTTCATTAACAGAGGGGTAATAACACCTAGGCTTGATGACCAAAAAAAGTGTACCCACCAAGTCAATTGATTGAGAGACTGAGCCGCCACGAGTTGACACAAGAGGGGGGTGTTTTTGTATCTTAGCCTTTACTTATTCTGCATGTGGTTTGTAATTCATTTGTTTGGGTTTGCTAAACGAGTGCCCTTGGATAGTTTATTACTTAAATACTTATTTTTTTGTTAAAGCGAGTAAGCCTATCAACGGATTAAATTGGAGTTTGCTAACCTTTTCTTTGAATATGACTTGGTTTTGCATACTTTTCCAAATTGTTACATTCGCTTGTCAATCAATTGGTCAGGTGTCGGGTTGATATCAATTTACTTTTAACTTTGCTCGTATTAGAAAGTTTGTACGAAACCATATCTTCATTCATATAAAAGAATTCAACAACACTCATAAAACCTTAGTCACGTGTGTAATTGGTCCCCGACCGGATTAAACAAAAAGGCATATTCAATGTACTACAATTTTATTTTTTAGGAAAAACCGGACGATACTATTTCATTAACTCTATTTGAGTCACACCCACAAACATTAAGAAATAGAAGGTTGAACAAAAAATTAGGCATCGGTATCTTATACCTCCCCATTTAGCCCTGAAGTTCGCGCAAAAGTTAGTTTTCCTATATACAGGGTACATGGATACCTGTCACGAACGTCTAAGGAGGGCCTTGCAGTCCAAAATCAAAGCCCCGCTATGGGGGGGGGGGGGGGAAGGAGTGGGGGGATGTGTTGTCGTTAACAGTAAAAGGACAACACTAAGATTGTCCACCTCTAGCATTATGTTTCTAATAATTTTATTCCAAACTAGTAGAATTCCGTCCTGCACTGCTCACTGTTCACTTGTATGAATATCAATAGGCACGAGAACATCCTACCGCCGTCTAACAATAGGATCATGAACCAAGGCCACAGCTACTGCACTTCACTATTATAGTTTTTTGGTCATTAAACAGAGATGTGTATAAGTAAGTTACTGCTAAAACAAAGATAGATTATTTTTTAGATGAACTTTAAAAGGATTATACTCATATCTAATTCAAATATAAGTAAGATCCATTTATGAGCATACAAATGGATGTGATAATGGTCTTTTTTTTTTTTTCCTTTCTTGAATGGCTCGTAGTCAAATAAAAGCGATTTAGTATCAATGAAGTTATTATTACTTGGACACTTTGTACGAACAAGGCAACTTAAATAGAACTTTAGTACTCATTATTTTCTTTAGCATTGAGTTTTCCTTTTTTGACTTCTTCCAAAATGTTGGATTACATTTGACCCTAACTTGTCTTTTTAAATAGTAGTACTTATTTGATCGACAATCGCTATTTACCATTTGCACCAAATAAGGTTATGTCTTCCGCTCATCATATTATGGACAACAACTGTGTCAAAACTCTCATACATGGTTGTCAGGATCAAAAAATTGCAAAGTAAGACATGACAAAATGACCCCCATTCCATGAATAGTAAAAATTGGTCATCACCAAGCCTAACCCAATAAGAAACGGATGAAATTAGGCGAGTTCAGGTGGGCCACGGGTTCAGCCACTAACACAAGTTTTTTTTTTTCCTTCCTTTTATGCGGTTATTATTTCCATTCAATTTTTGATAACTCACATGTCCCGTCATTTTCCTTTAGCCACAATAAACAATACAACGCTGACCCTCGCTGCACTGTTGAATCTTTTGTGCTGCTGCCCTTCGCCATCGCTTTACTTTCCTCTATCTCCTTGTCCCTATCGCTCAGTATTTACTAGCTTGGGGCTCGTTCACACCGTTCTTTATTTTAATTTTCTACTATAAGATAACCTAGGGACTCCTCTCCCTCTCCCTCTGCACTTAACTCGCTAAGATTCATTTACGACATTAGTTTTGACCTCATAATATTTTCACCTTTTGTATAGATCTTCTACCATATTTTGGCATTAAAGATAAACTTTAGTAAGAATTGTTAGCCTTTTAGCAACAAATAAAATGATAGAAATTGTCTCTCTTGATAATAAAATTCATAATTATGAAATGATCGTAACCAAAGTTTTGAGGTTTGTATTAATAAAGACCAATGTTATATAAGCTTATAACGAATGGAGTAAAAAGGGAGAGATTATGTTCGTTAGAAAAAAACTATAAGACAATGTTTTAGCAAAACCCTAAGAATTAGTGGAATTACAACCTATTAGCAAGTGCGACACGATGACATGTAAGAGAGGGAAATGAAAAATCTATTTAATTGGTTGGATTCCAAATGACAAGGCAATAAATATGCTAATTAGGAAAACGAACATAAAACGTTATCTCTATTTCAGCTTTACTATATATGTAACATTGTGTTGTGACTGTCGCCTAGTCGTTGCCATATAGCCATTACTGTTGATGAAACAACAAAAACCAAATATTGGCTCAGATTCATCTCACTTGCTGCAAAATTCATCATCAATCGACAATCATTCCCAAGTGATGGTGGGCTTAATCTTTAATGATGGCTGCACAACCAACACCATCGTCATTACGATTGTAATAGTCATCATTTTCACCGTTATGCTGCCTCAAGCACCATCTAAACATCTCAAACTGCATAAAATTATTGCCATTTCACTGCAAAATCTTCATCAACTGTTACAAAAGATCAACCCCGTTAAACACCTCACGTCCGCTTGGTTTCAAATTTTAGCCGGGAGATAGAGGTGAGAAAGGAAGGCAGTTGAAGGGGAGAGGAAAACAAAAGGATAGAAGAGAATAGGGAATTGGAAAGAGTAGAGAAGGAAAAATATAAAAAATCTCAAATTAAAAATTAATATTTTTAAGACAGGCCAATATGATTAATATTTTTTGGAGCGAGAGAGTCATAATTAGATGAGATTACATTGTTTTAGCTTTCTATTGGAAGGTGATTCAGAGATCAGGGTATTGAGTTGGGTTTTTAAATTTCTTTAGGTTTCAAAACTCAGACGTGGAATGTACATGGAATTTGTGCACATTTACACCATTACATTTTATTTTGTCAAACATAAAAATAAATATTTTTGGGCAAATTACATGAAATACCCCTGAAGTTTATCTTAATTACACTCAGTTTCTACTAACTATTTTTTATTACACTATGCTCCCTGTGGTTTATAACATGTTTACACAAAATTCTATTCCGTTAACCGTCTACCAATAAAAATTAGGGCATCACATAACTTTTTGTGGTCTACAGAAATTGCCCTTTAATCTGTCTTTCCCTTCTTTAGTCACCATCATCGACACCACTGCCGACGTAGTAAACCACCACCAGCGCACTGTCATCCCCCACCAAGCAACACACACACGCATACACACACACACACACTCTCTCTCTCTCTCTCTCTCTCTCTCTCTCTCTCTCTCTCACACACACACAAAAAGACAAACATATGCTAACCGCCATCATACCCATAACTCAAGCACAAAACCCATCACTAGATCACACCCAGAGCACTACTCAAAACTCAATCAAAGAAAAAGACAAAACCAGAGTATTAACTATTAAATAAACAAAGAAGATGGTGAGTGGGATTTGGGAGGTATCGTCGGTAGGATCGTTTTAGCCGGTGCGGTTGTCGGTGGGCCGATCGATGCAAGCCTTCGGCCCTCGCTGGAGATGGTGTACAACGGCGAGCAGGAGTCTCTTATGGGCTGTCGATTGGCGGCAGCATCTTGGGGGATATGGGTGGTTGACGGTTGGGTGATTGGCGGCTGCGTCTCGGGGCCGTGGGTGGCTGGCGGTTGGCTGACTTAGCTGCGGTTGAGCGATATCGTGACAATGTCTTGAGGACTGTTGATGGGCGGCGGTTGAGTGATTTGCGGTGGCCCTTGGCGTGCGACCAACAGTGGTGGTTGTGCTGATGTGTGTGTCTGCTGGTGTGTTTGTGAATTGTGACTGCCTATGTGATGCGTGTGTTTGAGAGAGAGATGAGCACTGGAGAAGGAGATGACTGGGTAAATTTTTTTGTTTATAAGGGATATTATCGCCTTTTCATTAATTATGTTAACTAAAAAGTAAAAAATAGTAGGTTAGTGTAATTATCGAAGCTAGTAGGAGTTGAATGTAATTAAGGTAAACATCAAGTGTATTTTGGCCTAGATCTTTTTTCGTACAGGTGACCCGTTAATGAACCCGGCCCAAATAGGTTAGGCCCTGGTCTAAAAATTACCAACCAATTAAGAACCGGGTTGTCTGACTCGTGACCTGTCTGACACGCGACCCAGTGAACGCGGCCTTGATCCTTCCGACCCACCCGGTTTTCCGGGTCTAGCCGAAGCTAATTGCCCTCTCGTCTGTTGTTGTAGACTCGCCAAAGCGAAGCGAATCAAACAAACTCTTACATAATAATAATCCCAATCATTCTTTTCAGTTCTCACCTTTGCACCTTCAATCATTTTCACTTTACTTCCGTCTTACTGGTTCTTCGATACACAGCAAAGTCTTGTTTGTGCGGTAAAATCATCTATCTGGGCAAAGGTGCGATGCCTTTGCAGCTATATCTTCCGCTTTTCATGGTGTATGAGTAAGTCTAATGTGGTGAATATTGTATACAGCAGCCGCTACCTATCCTTGTTACCAAGGTTAAATTTTTCTGTGTAACATTTAATATACTGAATTCATGGGGGGACTAAGAATAGGTTCTTAGTCCCCAGAGGAATGAATTGCAAATTGGGTTAAAAGTGGAGATATGAGCATTAAACTTGATAACCCATTTCTTGGAATCCCACTTCAATGCTCTATAAATGGTAGAAAGAACAATGGCAACTCAATTTACCTGAGAAACCAAGTAAAAATACCCAGACGGGGCTGTCAAACGTGTATTATATGCTGTGGAAAGAAAGATGATTGGATTGCTCATGGTGTTAGGTTTTCACATTTCTGTGGGACAAATGTGGAGTTGTTATGGAAGAATTTAGGTTTGCGGAGTGGGTTTATGGTGAAGTGCGTGAAAGAGCCTTTTGTTAGGAGTAAGGCGCTTGTTAGGTCACTGACCCCTGTTTGGGAGGAGGGTCTACTTCTGTTTAGGTGTTCAGTTTTTTGTGCTGTGATATCTGGGATTTGCTTATTGGTATGGTATGGGCAGTCAAAGGCCAAGAGTTTCATGGAGGCGAAGCTTTTGCCTTCTGTTTGTGCAGCGTTGAGTGATTATATCGAGCGTGAGATTGATTTCGGCAGGGTTAGGAGGATTTCTCCATTGAGCATTACATTGGAGTCATGCTCGATTGGGCCTCATAGTGAAGAGTTCTCCTGTGGTGATGTCCCTGCTGTTAAACTGCGCGTTCTTCCTTTTACAAGTTTGAGAAGGGGAAAGATTGTGGTCGACGCAGTTTTGTCTAATCCTACTGTGCTGGTTGTGCAAAAGAAGGATTATACTTGGTTAGGATTACCATTTTCTGAAGAGAGTCTGCAAAGGCACTTGTCAACTGAAGAAGGGATTGACCACCGTACAAAAACCAGGAGGGTTGCTAGAGAGGAAGCAGCACGTCAAATGTCCAGAGAAAGAGACAATGCAGCTAAGGATGCAGCAGAGATGGGTTACATCGTTTCTGATGGTGGTTCGGGACAATCTGAGGCTAATGATATTCTCAAGGAGGGTGCTGGTCCTCCGACAGGACTAGCTATCTCGGAGTCAGTCTTTGCCATGGATGAGAGGCTGCACTGGCGAGATCATCACTGCATGGATGCAGGTGTAGAGTATGATATGAAACATGCAGATTTAGAGAAATCATTTGGCGTAAATATTCCGGTCTCAGGGGTTAAATTTTGGTCTAAAATTATACCAGGGCCTATTAGACATAAATTCAAGAGGAAGGCTAATGGGAGAGATACATCTGCCACTACTATAACTGCAAAGAGAAAAATTCTTGAGCGTAGTGCATCAGCAGCGCATGCATACTTCGTGGGTCTATCAAAAAGGAGTTTTTATGAAAGTACTCGGTCATTAGGAGATTACAATGTTGTAAAACTTGAGGGAATTTCTTCGAGCAGTGAGGATAATCCTAATGGCTCTGAAGAACATACTCCAGCTGAGAAACAGAGAGGGGCACCAAGTGTTCTAGGTGACCAAATTGCTGAGAATGGAAATCGTGATGTTGATGATACTGGTATTCCTGGTATGGGAGTGTCTAAAGTAAAGAACCACACTAAGGATACCTTTCCATGTAAAGAAGATTCAGGAATCTTTAAGCCTCTTCCTGAAGGAAAACACATTCGTGATCAAATTATCAGTCTAAGTTTCTTACAAAATCCTTTTGTATTGGCTTTAGGCAGAGTAAAGGGAGGTTTTAATTACAGTGAGACGTTTACATCCACTGAAGGTGCGGCAAGAGCTGGAAAAGTGAATACAGGGGATGTAAGTTATGTAAACTCAGAAGTTGATGTTGTGAAAAGAGATATAGGTTCCAGAAGTGAGTCAAGCAGACAGGGTAATAAGATGCTAGGGTGTCTTAAAGATACATCAAAGAGTCAAGGAGGTCATACATCTCAAGGTTCAACTTTTACAAAACTTGAAGATTCATCTGAAGAGAACCGTTCCTTTTCCATATCACCCTTGAACCAGAAACCAGGTTCATCTTCTATGCGTAGAAACATAGGGAACCTGTGGTCATCTTTTGTAGTTGGTCCTCTTCAAAGACTGCAGTCAGAGGTGGGGCCCAAAGTTGAGGATATTGTTGCCGAACTTGTTGATGGGGTTGATCGAGGACAACCCGTAGGAATTGAGAAAGTGCTTCCCGTTACTCTAGATTCAGTACATTTTAAAGGTGGCACGTTGATGCTGCTTGCATATGGTGACAAAGAGCCTAGGTGAGCTTCATTTCTCTTATATCTGTTTTTAAACCTTAAACGCTGATTGATATCTTTGACATTTGCTTGTCAATGACCTTATGAAAGGACATGACACTGCTTGAAAGTAATCAAATTAATTTCCCTGCATTTTGACAAGTGTCAGAAAATTCTCTCGATGTTGTAAGAATCGGTAGGCAGCTAGCTGAAAAATTAGTTTTGCCCCTAGTCCACCTTAACTACTGCTATTCGAAGTGATTGCTTATTTCAAATACACAAGGAGCTGGTTCAGAGGTCGAATATATGAACTTCGACCCTCTCTTGACATTAATGATGTCAAGCAAAAAAAACCAGCAAGGTAATTACCTTCAGATAAATATGAAGGATATAATTTCTATTGTCCTCCCTATCTCCAAAGGTTAACCTCCTATAGGATAGCAAAGAAAACCGTTTATTGCCTCCAGATTTGAACTCTTGGAACTGACTTCTGCACTTAGGTTTGCACACTACCTTACCATACCTTAAATTTATCTCTGCTGCAACACTAATATCCTTATTTACCCCAAAACTGAAACAATTAAGAGGCTCTACTAAAAACGTTTATCCCAACAATCTAATCTGCTCCCCGTAATCATTTTTTCCAACGTGTCTCCGTTCTTCTGACCCCTCCATTATGGTATAAAAGAACAAAGCTATGTATTTCTCTGCTGATTCAGCCCAATTGGTGATTCTCGTACTTCTGGAAGTCACTTGTAGCTTTGTGGGTATTCTGATGCGATCTGCTGTCCATTATTAAAACAATTAGGCTAAGTGTGGGTGCTTAACTAGGAAGCAAACCAACGGTAAACATAGTGGAAGTTATTTAATGTATACATATCAAGCAAGGGGATCAATAATTTAAAAGCTAAAAACTTGAAAGTAATCTCATTGGAAAGCTGTAGTTTATGTCAAAGTGTACCTCATAATAAAACTGAAAAAAGGATAGAATATAGTAGCTTCCTTCACAAGGAACAAGACACCATTTTGTTACAACTTCTCATTTTTGCACAGCAGAACTTGTATAACAAAGATGGTAAATTAGCATAATTTTACCTGAAAAATGTGCTAGGTCCCAGGCAAGCCCCGTTTCAGGTCTTCTAGCAGCCAATATTAACATGTGTACCCGAAGAAATGTGCCAGGCCAACACGCTATACATCGTAAGGTTTGAGTTTACCCTTTGCATCATATTGCTTTTTCTCAGTTTCAAAGATTTAATAGCTTGCAATGTGGCTTCGTCATTTGAAACACTTGATATCCTAGCAGTAAAATAGGTTAGTAATAAGGTAAACTACAACTTTGGTCCTTTACCTTTCGAGTCAATATTTAACCAATTTTTCTAGCAAGGTTCTTTTGTCAATTAGGTCTTGAATTACAGCAAGCTGTCAATCTCAAAAGATCATTTCATAAGTTTGGCGAGATGGCAGCCACATCAGCATTTGTGAGAGTAATTTTCCATGCAGGATATTAATGTGAGAAAATTAGGAGGAAAAGGTCTTGAATTTTAGAATTATGGTTTTTTACCTTTGGACCTAAGTTTCAAATAGTCCTCATCTATGGTGAATAGTGATGACTTTTGCCTTTATGTTTGGACCTAGTTTCTGAATGTTCCTTGCATGGAAAATCAGCTTTCAGAAGATGGCTTACACGTAGCCAAACTTAAGGGACTAACTGAGCCTTTTAAAAAGATAAGTGCAATTGCGGATGGATCCTGTAAAAGAACCCAGGCAATGGGTGAAGTAGAACAAGTCCTGGGGACCATCTAAAATTTAACTTCAAACTGGTGAGCCACCCTATTATAAATGATAGTAATTCTATGTTTCTACTATTACTACTGTAGATAATTGTAGAAGATATTCCTATCAAGAAAATTATAGTAATATCATTATATTTGTAACTCATATAACTCTGTACCTGTTTAGTAGTCCTTCAAAATTTTTAATTAAAGACTGTAAGACAAAGAATGTACATAAAAGGTGGATTTTAATCTTCTGAAAGATGATATCTATAGCTGTTTTTGCGATATGTCTTACTTCTTGAACTTATGTTTTTCCAACAATTATGTAGGCAGATGGAGAACGCCAGTGGATATGTTAAATTTCAAAACCAATACGGACGTTTGCATGTGCAGCTGGGTGGCAGCTGTAAGAAGTGGAGATCTGATGTAACATCTGAAGATGGTGGTTGGTTGTCTACGGATGTTTTTGTTGATACCATTGAGCAGAAATGGCACGCCAATTTGAAAGTTGTAAATCTCTTTGTTCCGGTAAGGCATTTAGTAAACAGTGCTACCACCACTACCAATTTTTGTTATTGTCAAGTCAAGTAAATAACTTTGGTGTCAAGGAGCGCAAATTAAAGTACAATTAGGGGAAAGCCAAAAAAAGCTATATTTCAATGCTATTTTGTGGAATTGGAGTCCAACTTGAAGGGTTTTTAAGCCCGTTTCGTTTTAGAAACTGCAAGAATTTTCTTCGTGCAACTTAAGTTGTATTAATTCTTTACATGTCCTATTTTGTGTTTTATGTAATGCGCAGCTCTTTGAAAGGATTTTGGAAATTCCAATCATGTGGTCTGAAGGAAGAGCTAGTGGTGAGGTGCCTCTCTAACCATTCAAGTGCTTGGTTGTCCTGAAAATCATCATAGAAACATAGGTTATCTCAGGCATTCAAAGGCAATCTGCTTTATCAATCTGCAGCTTGAAAAAGGGGCAATCTGCTGGATTGCTTGTGTGCCATTATCTTTTGTGACTGGCTTTATTTATAATATAAGCTCGTGAATGTATATTCTTTCAGCAATTCACATTCCTTTATGTAGCACTTCCCGAACTGCAATTTATCTTATACTTTTTGCTGCCTGTGAAATTGGTAAGGCTAATCGTAAGAAATATCTAGTTGTCATTAATATCACATGCAGTACTCCTCAACTCACAGTATCTGAGATGGAAGGAAGGTAATATTATTTCAGTGTCTTTTGTCACGTCAATTGTAAATGCCCACTGATCTAAAGTAAGTTTGCATGAACTTTTTGGTTGGATCTTTAAACTGACTTTCTGTTTGATGGGAATTTTAAACTGGAAAATCAGTTGCTTCGATTCAGCATGGTAAAGGATTTTTATGGGTAGAGTTAATGTGGTGTTACTTGATGCAATCATCATAACATAGTTACTTAACATACTGGGATACTTGTGTTTGCAGAAGCTTCTAATATCAATCATGTGGAGTAAAATTTTTCTTCTTATGGTTGAAATACACTAACCACAATAATGTGCAGCTATTGCTATCTATCATCAGCAAGTGATAATCGTAGAAGTAGTGACAGTATGACTTTGCCGTTGTGGTGGTTTGAGTATTCCTGATAAAAAACGGGGCATAGAAAGCCAAGTAGATAAAACGAAAAACTAAAAAGCTACTGAGCCATGGTCCAAAGAGCTAATCTTTGTTTCAAGTGATCTAATAATCAGTTCGTCTTCTTTGCAAAGATAAGAGGTTGGTTTGCCTTAATATGAGCATGAATGTGCTGCTTCCTAAATCAGCATGTTACAACTTCATTGGTAAAATTTGGAATCGAAGAGGAAAAATGGTCCATATTTAGTGATGCTTCTACAGTTAGGTGTGAGTATATGCATCATTATGATTAGAATCTATAATGGTGCTTAAAAAGCAGCAACCTAAGCATTATGGGTTAGATTGAAGTTCAATGAGTAATCATTCATCTTTACTTCCCATATGCTAGTTATTTTATTTTTCTTGATAATTGTCTTGATTGCACATGAAAATATGTTATCTGCTGCATTTTCTTATCAAAATTGTGGTACTTTAATTGCTGAATGTACGATTGCAGGTTCACATATGCATGTCCAGAGGAGAAACTTTTCCTAACCTCCACGGGCAGCTTGATGCAACAGGGTTGGCCTTTCAAGTATTTGATGCTCCGTCGTCTTTTTCTGTAGGTCCTTGGTTCATACGTTTTCGTTCCTCTTATGTCCTAATGAATCTTTCCGGCACTGTGCACTTATTACGAGAAATACGTTGCTTAAAGTTGCGACATGTTTTGTTTTTGGTGACATTTACTTTATCTTGTTCCTCAATTCTTATTCATTGCTACTGTATTCCAAACATGGGCAAAAGGCCAAGGCAATAGACGAGTTATTTGGAAGTAAGGTGGTAGGCAGTGTATCTCATCTGAGACTTGCTCACTCCACAAAAAGTACCTTGACATTTGCAAAAAGCGTGTGAGATATTATATTATTTCAAGTCTGACTTTGAAACCTCACAAGTTATGGGGAGAGAGAAGCACACTCATTAGAAAATTAATTGCTTTGCTGAATCTAGTTTGGAAGTACTATTGATGCCAGTCATGCCTCTTTGCAGGACTTGTCAGCAAGTTTGTGCTTCCGTGGTCAAAGAATATTTTTGCACAATGCTAGTGGCTGGTTTGGCAGCATTCCCCTAGAAGCTTCTGGAGATTTTGGCATTGAGCCTGAGGAAGGAGAGTTTCATCTTATGTGTCAGGTAACAGTATTTGTCTCTTTCATACGAGGAATATGCGTATGTAAGGTCCATAATCTGCCATATTATACAAAAAAAACCACTTTGTAAGGAGCATATTTAAAACAGTATTTCACATTCGACAAGCTAAACCTAGCAACTTAGTGTATAAACAATTCACATGGGGTATAGCCATCTACGAAGTTCCTTTATGGGTGATACAGTCTCTATCTGGAGGGATGGAGACATGCAGTCTTTGAGAATGTAGAGCTCCAGTTGTGACCTGGAGGTCACGGGTTGGTAACATGGAGACAGTCATTCTACTGACATGGAGGTAAGGTTGCATACATCAGTTCTCCCCCTGCCTTGTGCACTAGGGCCGCCCCTAGAGCTTTGTTGGTGCCCTTCAGCCTTTTAATTCTTTTTCTTCTCTCTTTCTTCTTTTCTTGTCCTGAGGAAAATATCCCATGATCGATACTGCCTTTTTGTGATTCCATGATCGATACTGCTTTTTACGATGGAGAAGCATAGCGTGGGACAGTAGAGGTTTTGTTTATGGCCTTTGTCATTTTATACTTCCACTATAAAGGGTCCTCCTCCTCTCCTCTGTCCGGGTTTATGAAAAATATGCCGTCTTAGTTTATGAAAGTAGACTTTAGCTGAAACGACTCGCATGTGGGAGCTGGAACCTGTGTACGGTAGGTGTATTCAAAGCAAAAACCCAATAGGAAAAAAGCCTGGAGTTGGACCTAAGCCCTACCATGAGTGTGATCCATATTCATTCACAAGGTCCTTGGTTTCTAGTCAAAGCTCTTTGGTTCCACAAGGTCTTGATCTCTAATCATGTCCACACAGATGCACATGGTTATGGTTCTATATGTGCATGCCCCCCCCCCCCCCCCCGGGGGGGGGGTTGGGTGATTTATCACAGTATGATGTTACTTTGTTGAATTTGTTTTCTGAAGCTGAAGCTTTAGAGCAGTTGACAATTTGACGGTTTAATTGCCGCTATTATAGAAGTAAAATTATGAATCATATTACTTCCTTTGAGCTATAACTGGGCTGCTTGGATCCACCCACAAAGGCTACTAAGTAAGATGGAAGGAAAGAAAAAAAAAGGACATGAAGATTGAGGCCTGAGGGATTACCGTTAGCATATGAGGAAGTGCAAAGAAATTCAAGTAGACTTGGGACCATGTGCTTATTATGGATAACATTGGTTTGGAATTTTTGGAACTTTCAAGAATTCTGATAGCAGTTCTTTTATGTCATTTCTTTCTTTCTTTTGTAAGAGATATTGATTAAAACATTATGATTATTCTATCTGCAGGTTCCTTCCGTTGAAGTGAATTCCCTGATGAAAACATTCAAGATGAAGCCTTTGTTGTTCTCTGTATGTGCATTTCAATTTTAATTGATACTAACATAATACATGAACTCTACAAGTGCTGATGCCTGCTAAATGGAAAAACAATTATTTTGAAACTTACAAATCATTTAGCAGTCACTGGAGATGACCTTCAAGCAAATGAACTAGGAGATGTCGCATGCTAGCTTGCTTCAAAGTTGGATTCTGAAAGGTGGATGCAAATTTGGTTTAAAGAGTAACATCTAACTTATTCAGAATTCACATTAAATAGGTTCTCTTCTCTATGATTTACTAACAATCCCTAGCACAAGCGCTTGGTTTGCAAGCAGGACCTTATATAATGTAGAAACCAAGGATCTCAGTCAATACAAATGTCGTCTTAAGCACGATCATTAAGACTCCTTGTATTGCAACACTCTAATTTGGCATCTCAGTGCAGAGATTCGTCCTATCTAGGGATTGGTAACTGTGCATCTTTTGCACTTTGGTCATCTTCATTGTTAAGATATTTTCTCTGTAATGCCGTGCTTCTAGTATCCGCTATTTACTGCTGTCAAAATTGCTAGGAAGATCATTCACATTATTAACTCTCCTCTTCTTTATAAATGGCGATGATAACACTGTACTAGCCTTTTTATTCATATCTCATTTCTTTCTTCTTCATTTACTGTAGTGCGCTGGTTCGGTAACAGCCGTTTTCAACTGTCAAGGGCCCTTGGATGCTCCTATATTTGTGGGGAGTGGATTGGTTTCAAGGAAGTTAGCTAATGCAGTTTCTGAAATCCCTTCATCAGTTGCATATGAGGCAATGATGAAAAATAAAGAGGCTGGTGCTGTGGCAGCAATTGACCGAATTCCCTTTTCCTATATTTCTGCCAATTTTACTTTCAACACTGATAACTGTGTAAGTTGTTTCCCAACATGGAGGCTGTGTTTTATCCTGTATGGAAGTTTCTTTTTTGTTTTTGTAGAACTAACATTTGCGCAACAGGTTGCTGACTTATACGGAATCAGAGCAAGCCTTGTTGATGGTGGTGAAATTCGTGGGGCAGGGAATGCATGGATTTGTCCAGAGGTATTCAACTCGTATATTTCTTGTTTGACGATGAATGTAGCTGCACCTAGTTGATTCTGCTATCTTTTCTGTGCATAGGTTTTTTTCCTTAGTGCATATTTTTTACAGTAAATTCTTTGAAAAAAGCAATAGTGGTAGAATATGGAGAAGCTAAGCCTGTTATGGGTTCGAGCAGCTTGTTGAGATAATGGGTTTGTATCCTGTTGAATGCCATATTACCTTAGGAAAATAAAATACTGACAAAATTAGTCTTTTTCTGTGTAACCTTGTCTTTGAACTTGATAATTAGATGGTTTGGTGTGACATTATGAGCTCCATTTCAGTTTTTGAAAAGTGATGACTCATGAAGCTAAATATTTTAAAGTGTGTAACGTAAAAAGAATACCCCTACAAAACAACAAACTGTAGAGGAAACAGCCCAAGTGGTCCCAGTACCATTGGCCGCTGGGGAGTTTATTCCCTGTGCCACCAAATTTGAACGAATAGTCCCTAGACTATTAAAGTTTAGCTCGTTCAGTCCTTTTTCCCATGTCCCCCGTTTAGTTTCAGCTGCTAGTGTGCCCCACGATTGGGGCATTTCTGTCTTTTCTTCTTCTAACTTCTTCTTTCTGATTTGATCAACTCACCACCACTAGCCCCGTGGCAACCCTTATACCACCACTAAGTGCCAACCTCCATCGCTGTCATCACTTTACCGGTCACCGTCACCTCTGGACTGATCACCGCACCATTACATCCCGACTACCCACAAGACTAGCTATTGACAACCACAAGCAAAGGTGGGGAGATCTAGATAAATGAAGGAGATCAATTTGGGGCAGATCTAGATAATCAAAAGTGGAAGGCGATGGCTGGTGGCGACGGCGGGTGGTCGATGGCGGTGGCTTGTGGCAGCAATGGCAGCGTGGTGGGTCTTGAGGCTGTGGCTTGAGGCAGTTGGTGTCTCAAGGTGGTCGCAGCTGGTGGTTCCCGATCTCACTGAAGCGGTGGCCTCGGACAGAGTGTGTTGCTTTCAGATATGGTGGTGATGGTCAGAAGGGTGGTGGAGGTGGTGGACGGCGACGATGAGTAGTGGTTGGAAGGGTGGTGGTTGTTCTTGGTATCTATGAACCAATGGGATTCACGGACAATAGGGGGCTATATATTTAATTGGCGGCTGGGATACATGGAGCTCACTGGCAAAGCTAAGGCTGATTGAGATCTAGATTGGTAACAGCAGTGGGATGGTGGCGGCGGCGATGGTGGGATTGCGGTGGCGGCTACTGTGATGAGAAAGAAGAAAGAAAGAATTTGGGCTTATGTTATGCTAATGTCAAATGACAGGGTTAGCTCAATAAACAAACAACTGAAGTTTGTACAGGAGGGCATTTTGTCCAAAAAAGTGGGGAAGTTAGGATTTCCCCACGTATAGATGTATGGGCAATTGTTTCACTTATCAAAAAGTAGGAAGGACTGAAATGCGATGGGAAAGGACGAAAATAATGGGGCACACTGATGGCTGCAAATAGACGAACATGGGAAAAAGGACTAAACGGGCTTAAGTTTAATAGTTTAGGGACTACTTATACGAATTTGGGGGTGTAGGGGCTAGATACCCGAATGGCCAACAGTACAAGGACCATTTGGGCTGTTTCCTGTGAACTGTATTAAGGGTCCTGCACTATAGTTGCTTGGTCAAAACCCTTTATAAGCCATATATGCATGCGTGTGTGGCTATATATGTACGTACAACAAACCCATATATTTTAGGCCCCGATTTATAGAAATTCATTCTGCGAAGTATCCTCCAAAACTACAATTTAAGGGAAGAGACAGGAAACAATATTCTCTCTCAAGGAAAAACTGATGCCACCTACTGCAAATAAGTTGCATTAGGAGCTTATGCAGATGCCAAATGTGTAAAAATAATGTAATTCTTCAAAATGTGGAACATGTATTATATTCTAGACTAGATATTTCAGATATATGAGCCAAACATGGGTTCTATTATGATAGTAGCCAGTATCCACTTTGTGAAGCTTTAGAGGCTTGTTCTGTTCCCATTGGCAGGGCTTATTGCGTAGTGCACTTTTCTTGTGCTACTAGAAGATGTAATAGTTGGAATGAAAGATCTCATGGAAAGGAGCTTAAATCAAACTTAATGTGCACTTTTAGGGGGACAGTTTAGTGTTCTTTCCAAGGATCAGTGTCTTTTACTGATAAATCAAATATGTAGCCTGTTTACCCCTGTATACGACTTGTTAACTTGTTAATTTATGAGGTCTACATCCTTTCCCAACTCTAGGTCTTTTGCGATAAGGCAGTATGTGTAGCTTGTTTGCCTTTTGTACAACTTGCTACTTGATATGTGTTTTTCCTTTCCCCAAGATATTTTCCCCCTTTTTTAGTGATTTCACTTGATTGAGGGGCAAGAATTGAAGACTTTCATTGCCTTTTTTGCGCTTTGGCATGTTTCTATATTATGTTCATAGTTGTACTTCAGCTTATGGATAGGTTTACCAGTTGGTTCCCCCTTGACATTCATATATTACAAAATGTGAATTTGGTGCTTGGGTAGATAGATAGATCGCATCATCCTTTTTTGGATTGAACTTAATTAAGTGCTGCGTTGCTGTAACCAATCTACATATTCTTTCTCACTGATTTTGAAATCTCTGTTATTGCAGGGCGAGGAAGATGAAACAGCAATGGATGTAAATTTTTCAGGAAACTTTTGCTTTGACAAAATAATGCTTCGATATGTGCCTGGTCATCTTCATCTGGTGCCACTTAAATTAGGGGAATTTAATGGAGAAACAAAACTCTTTGGATCCTTACTGAGACCGTGAGATTCCTAGTCATGTTTTTTTAATTGCTGATGAATCATCAATTTTTCATGCTTTACGAATAGAAAATAGAAAGAAGAAGAACTTAATGGGGTCTAGTTAATTAGTTGGTTACATTTCCTGTCTCGAGCTATATGGACATCAATTTCACTTAAAGCAGTCTTATACATTAGTGACTTTTGATACTAGGAGGTTTGACATCAAGTGGACCGCACCAAAAGCTGAAGGCTCATTTGGTGATGCTCGAGGAGATATCATAATTTCACATGATTACATCACCGTTAGTTCTTCATCAGTTGCTTTTGAACTGTTCACGAAAGTTCAAACCTCATATCGTGATGAAGACTGGTTAAAAAGGAGAGAGTATGATGTGAATGCTGCCCTGCCCGTGATTGTGGAAGGAGTTGATTTAGATTTGAGGCTGCGTGGTTTTGAGTTTTTCAGCTTAGTCTCTTCGTATGCTTTTGATAATTTAAGGCCTACGCATTTGAAAGCCACAGGAAGGATCAAGTTTCAAGGAAAGGTTATTAAGCCTTTTAGACTCACTGATAAGCAAGTGGTTGAATCTGGGACGAATATGGAAAATGTGCTCATGAAAGGTAATGATGATGCTCATAGTCTTGCGGGTGAGGTTTCAATCTCAGGTCTCAAACTGAATCAGCTGATGCTGGCACCTCAATTGGCAGGATTGTTGCACATCTCACGTGGGAGTATCAAGGTTTGCCTTATAGCCCCCACTTACAACCCCCCAAAACCAAGAACACACACACATTCACAGAAATATGTATAGATATAGGTTTTATCTGCATGATGTGCTCTGCATTGTGGTTGACATATCGCTGACTTTTTTTTTCTTTCTTTTCCTTTTATCTAGACCCTGATATGTGACTTTGTATAGCTAACTTGCAAATGTTGTTCCTATTAAAAATGGATTTTCCAGAAGAGGTCCAAGCATACTTCTAGATTCACGAAGACATACTTTACAAGCCATGGATTTATCTAATACAAAGCGGATTCTGCTTCTCGGAAACATTGCAGTTTCTGACCAAAAAAACCTACAAAAATCTTAGTTGGTCTGTAAGATGATTGTAGGGTTTTACCTGCATCTGTCTGACATGCATATGCAAACACATGTTGAAATTGAGAGAATCTTGGAAGTATTGTCCTCGCTTTATCTTCTCTCTGGGCTTAACAAAGTAGTATCCTTTGTATAATAGTAATTTCCATCTTGTTAAGATGAACTAGCCTTGAACCTTTTGAGTATTTTGCTTTTATCCATGGATATGCCAATCAAATGGAGGCTATTCTACAAAAGGGCATAAAACCTTAGGTCTCTTGATTTATGGTTTGAATTTGTCTTTGATCACAATGCCAATTGCTGAAACGACCAGAATAGAGACATTTTCGAATTGTATCAGATGTTTTAATCTTGCTAAATCATTTGTGTAGGATCTTCAATAGCAATTTCCTGCCTGGTGTTGATCTCCTTTGCTTCCAAAATGCTTTCTTCTAGACTATCTATTTCAGAAACGCTCGCGTGTTTAACCTTATTTCAAAGTGTCTCCTTCTTTATTCAACTTTGACCTCTTACTTGCCGCAAGTTTATGTTTTGACTTTGGCCTCTTTTGGCTGACAAATTGAGGCGGTTGTTGTGTCAGGCTTGATGAGTGATTATATTTCAGCCTTTAGAATGGCATCACACGTTCGCTTTGGAGTTGTGTTCTTCATTTATAACTCTTAGCTCGCATGGCTCCGATTTCTAGGGCTCCTTCAAAGAACCAACTTTTCTGTGAATTCGGTCTTCTCCTGTTGCAGTAACTCAAGCGTAAAGGTTACCCGCTGGATATGCATTATCAAGAAGCAAGTTATCTAGCTGCCAGTTTGTTGATGTTGTAGCTGTTATCTTACTGCAGTTCCTGCTAAGCAAGTTACCAAGACTTAAGTTATCTTGCTGCAATTTGCTGCCAATTTGACTTAGAGAACAGTAAAGAGAAGGAATATCCCCTGAAGTCGCTTGTGCAATCCCTTAGGCATCAGACACCAAATAGTTTAATTGCTTGGAAAGTTACTTTGTTCATCACTCATCTCTTCAACTCAAATATGTCCACCTGTACATAGGCCCAAAAGGCGGTTCGGTAGCAGCGAAACACCTAAGAGCTAAGGAACCACAAGCAGCTTAATAGGTTTTTAATAGTGAAGGAACCCACTTGGTGAAAGGTGGGTGACTAACAGGTAGGCAACGCTTAAGGAGGTTGCTGAAAGGGATTAATTATTTGAGGCGCATGACCCAAGGTGCTGATGGCTCTTGGAGCCTTAGGCGCAAGGTGCGGTTTTCAAAGTAAGGTGCAAATATGTAAAAGGGACAAAGATAGCATTGTGTAGAAGGTTTCAGCAACTCAATGTCTCCAAATTCAGGAACTTTGAATCACACATAGGAAAAGGGACTAAGACAACAATTGAGATTTGGAGAGAGGGAAAGCTGTAGGCTGCAAAAGATGAGTGGTCTAGGGTGAATAGCAGAACTAAAGCAGGGAAGAAGGCGGAAGAATCAGAGGGAGCAGACCTGGAGAAAGAATTTTCCTTACTGATTCTTCGTTCTGATTAATAAAAACGTTCTCCAAGATTGTACAAGCTTCTCCGAGACAACTAGTGTGAAACATGGTGCAGCTTGACTTCAATTCTTTAGAGGGAATATAAGTGTAAGCATGATATATGTGGTAGATTCTACTTGGATATTTTGTTGACTTATCTGTATCATGCAGAGTTCTAGAGCTTTTTTACTTAGTAGAATTTCGTGAGCACAAGTTGGAATCTTTGAGCCACCTGAAAGTGTCCCCTGAGTAGTGTAATGCAATGGTCCCTCAAGTTCTAATCTCCTCTATTTGTTCTAAAACGTCCTGAAGAGAAGAAGCTCTCTGCACTGACAGGAAATTACACTGTGAAGAAGAAGAACAAGACAGAAGAAGACATTTGCTTAGTTGAATTTTACTCTTTGTCATAGGAACATAGTAGACTTTGGCTACAACTTATGCAACCGTCGCTTATACACCTCAAGGGGTGCTTTTAGGTGCCTCATTATTGATTAAAACTTGCGCTTACCAACTTCTTTGGTGTAAACCATCCCTACGACTCCAAAGGCTGCAAGAATTCACTAAACTCCTAGAAAAGATTGACTACTAGGATCTACCGTATATGCTTACACTTTTGGGCTTAAAGCGGGAGACAATATCTCGTGATATTATTGATCCTTTTTTAATTCAAAGCATCATCCATCTCAATTGGAAAAGCAAATACCCTTTCATGAAGAAATTTTATTCTGCTTTCAAGTTGCTCTTGTGTTATGACCTGGTACTTGAAAGAACCAACTGAACCGAAGGCCACGATATGTACACTTGATGCACGTGAACGTCAACCTTACATTAAAAGAAATTGTCCTAAGAAGGTGCTGTAGGAACTTGTGCATTACAAACTTGCATTCGATTGAGGTTATGTTGGCCAGTTCTAAAAAGTCCACCGAAGGCCACGATATGTACACTTGATGCACGTGAACGTCAACCTTACATTAAAAGAAATTGTCCTAAGAAGGTGCTGTAGGAACTTGTGCATTACAAACTTGCATTCGATTGAGGTTATGTTGGCCAGTTCTAAAAAGTCCTCCGAATGCAAGTAACTAACTTCTCAAGCTGACTTCTCCATTACAAATGTGAGTAACTTTAAATAGTGGGACTTCTATTTTCCGAGAACTTAATAAGATGCACCTTAGCACAGTTTTTCTAAATCTAGTCCAACTTTAGGCACAAACATGGATGTACCTTAGAAATAGTAGCAGGAAAAAAGATTGAATCATGGATTCTTTCTTTATGCAAAGAAGTTCTAAGTTGACTCTGTTTTGAGCTGAAATTGTTGTCTTGTAGTGCTAAAGATCATAGGTCTTGCCCTGGAACTGGTGTGCGAACGTGTTCGAAATGTGGGTATCAATTTTCCTGTGTAATGACCTCAAGTTTTTTCAGAAGTAAACATGAACGGAAAGGAGGCACATTTGATTATTTACTTGGTAACATGTTCCGCAATGGCCAAGATGGCCGTTATGGCTCTGGATTCATAAAATATGAGGAAATGGTATCTTGTGCTAACCCTTATCTACTTGATTATATTGCAAAGCTGGACGTTCAATGGGGAAGAGTGGTATCATTGGGCCCTTTTGAAGCCCAAGTAGTGTATTTTATTGCTTCAGTAACCAATCTAAGCTCTTGCTCTTCCTGGTGATGCAGTTGGATGCCTCTGGTAGGCCAGATGAAAGTCTTGCAGTGGAACTTGTAGGACCATTACAACCAAGTGCTGAAGAGAATACTATTGGGAAAGTGTTGTCTTTTTCTCTTCAGAAGGGGCACTTAAGAGCCAACATTTGCTACCGACCATTACATTCAGCCAACTTGGAGGTGCTTGCTCTCTCATTTTTCTGATTTCTCAGTTTTCTTCAAATGGAGTTCTGTACTGTATAACTCTTGTTCTGATATGACAATGCGAGTTCTTTAACCCTGACATGCAAATAGGTACGCCATTTGCCACTTGATGAACTTGAGCTGGCTTCACTTCGTGGGATATTGCAAAGGGTACGCTATCATTTGCCTGCTCGACTTTGTTTTAAGAGATCGCTTCATCTTTTTATGTACTCATGCCTTCTTACATGTAGTTTATCCACAAAAGACTAGCAAATAAAAAAGGAGAATTTACAAAGAACCAGAACTGTAGACTATCACTAATGACTTGAAAGTACAGTGATAATCATTGTCGTATAAGGGCAGCTGTTATCAAGCTGACTTTTCTTTTAAATAAGAAAGGGATTCCTAGGGTCTGGGGAGTTTGCCAAGGACCCTTATTATTTTTATTTATGGGCCCTTCTTCTTTGTTCCAGCTTTCTGGAGTGTATAGAGGGAGGTTTTCATTTTTGTTTACTTTTTGTATTTGGATTCCGCCTCCATCTGGGTGCTTCTTCATTAACATCATTTACTTACCAAAAAATGTACAAAATAGTTACTAACCGCTGTCACAGAAAAGCTTATTTGCTTTTGTTTCTTTACTTTATTCCTTGTAAGATTACTAGTTTCTTGAAATTTAGTTTGACCTTTATCTTTCTCTCTTCTCTCTCCTCTCTCTGTGTGTGTGTGTGTGTCTGTCTGTCTGTCTTGTCTGTCTCTACCTCGCTATCTGTCTGTCCACATATATGCGTACATATGTGTGCATGTACAAATGTCTAAATGGACACGCAAATATACCCATGCCCATGTATACACACAAATGATTTGTGAACAATAAGATTGCTGAAAGCCATAGTTGGGGAAACTTGAAGAGTAATAGTATGAACACTTAAATATTCTAGGGGTTGGGTGAGCTGTTGGATATCGTAAGCTGTATCTGCTTGGACTCTTATCAGATTAAAAGTATTTGTTCTGATAAGATGCTTTTCTATGTGAATGATTTCTACTTTTTTTTAGAGTTTGATGGTAATCTTACATTTATATTGCTTTTTGTGTATTATATCCCATGCTTGATTTGTTTATTTCAGGCTGAACTGCAGCTCAATTTTCAGAAAAGAAGGGGTCATGGAGTGCTGTCTGTACTTCAGCCAAAATTCAGTGGCGTATTAGGTGAAGCTCTAGATGTGGCTGCTAGGTGGAGCGGGGATGTTGTGAGTAATTAAAGCAGAATTTTTTGTACCAAAGTTTCTGCATTATCTGAGCTTCCAGTTAGGCCAGCCTTTTTCTGTCTGTCAATTATACTGATCCTCATCACTGTAAGCTTGAAATCTCATGAATTCCAACAATCAAGATGAAGAACCACTGTAATACTGGTTGAGCAATGAAGAATGGCCTAAATCATAAGGGTTCTATTCATGTTGTTTAACTTTCAAATGGAAACAAAGCATTTGCATAACCTCTTTTTCTTCTCGTATACTGGGCTTTGGTTTAGATGCACCAAAGTATCCTGCATTCGTGAATGAGTTCTGTTGGAATAGTAGGGAAGCTTGTAAGGTTTTCAACTAGTAGGTTGTGAACAAACATAAAGAAGCCAGTTTTTTTGGTATTTCCCTTTCTCTTTCCCGGATTCCTGTCACTAATTTACAAAACCCTAAAATCAACCAACTTGGGTCTAGAAATCAGAGTTTTTTTTTATATGTAATTTCATCTGGTGTCTTTGTCATATAGCTGAAAGCCCTTCCCCACAACCACCCCTCCCTCCTGCACCCCAAGAAAAAAGAATCGAAACAAAAGCAAGTTTTCACCTGGGTACTCTTTTGTTTAGTTAGAACCCCAGTTGTTATATGGAATATTATGCTGATTGATACTTCGTTTATTGTATAGATCACTGTTGAAAAAGCTGTTTTGGAACAAAGCAATAGCCAGTATGAGCTTCAAGGTGAGTATGTGTTGCCTGGCACCCGAGATCGTTACCCTGCCGGGAAAGAAAGGGGTAGCTTGTTCAGAAGAGCGATGGCCGGTCATCTGAGTACTGTGATATCTTCCATGGGTAGATGGAGAATGCGGCTCGAGGTTCCTCGAGCTGAGATTGCTGAGATGCTTCCACTAGCAAGGCTTGTTTCTCGAAGTACAGATCCCGCTGTTCAGTCTAGATCAAAGGTCAATTGAACCTCAATATGATGGAAATAATACCTCTCTTATAACGGTTTAATACATGTCGCCAGTTGAGATGGACCTTGGATGTAGCACCCCTGCATCAAAAGTACTAGCTTCTAAGTTGGTTGCAAAGAAAAATGTTCCTTTTGTTGATTTTAGCTCATTGCTGCAGCCTTTTAGTGGAGCCTCTTTTGCTTCACTAGAGATATGATTTTAGATAGAACAGAATATCATGGTAGCACGCATGCATTTGATTCCATATGGCCGGGATAGAAAACTAACTGTCACATGCTTTTCTTCTTAGTGTTTGTGTAGAGATGAAGATATAATAGAAGGACATGTCCTCAAATTTTCCTATGTTCTTAATTTCTTATTTGGTGCTGCAGCTTCTTGTGAATGTTATAAGTGTTGCTTTTCTTGGTTCTTTTTACTTTTTGCAGGATCTGTTTTTGCAAAGCTTGCAATCAGTGGGAGTATATGGTGAAAGCCTTCAAAAACTTCTTGAGGTATTTCATGGATTGCTGTGTACATCTTTCCTGGAAAAGCTGTAAAGTAAATTAAATCAAAATACTTTTAAAAAATGTACCACGGTTCCGTCCAATACCCTGACCTTGACTGGGCAATTTCTTTTATCAAAAAACTTGATGGGGTTACCCTTTCTTTTGTTAGGAGATTCGAGGGTATCTCACAGCATCAGAGGAAGTTATTCTCGAAGACTTGAGTCTTCCTGGTCTAGCCGAACTTAAAGGTCGCTGGCGTGGATCTCTAGATGCAAGTGGTGGTGGCAATGGGGATACAATGGTAAATATTTCTGTAACTCTTCCAACATAAAATTAAATAATCTAGATTTTATGTATATATCTTAGGTGAAACATGAGGTAATAGACCTGCACTTTGTGATGCTACATTGTCATTGTGGATTAAGTCATCTACAGCAGTGCGAGTAAAATATGGCAATGATCTCACATGTTTTACTTTAAAAAGGATCTGGGTGGTTAACATTCATGATAAGAAATTGGCTGTAGAAGTTTCTACCTATTGACTTGCTGTTCCATCTTGACAATGCAATGCCAAGGTTTAGAAAACGTAGAATGAACATTGCATACACATATATAATAAAGTGGGATACAGGATAGAGATAACATTCTGCATAGCCCCAGGGTTCATTTACAATTTTTATTGGACGCCCAAGTACGGGCAGTAGCCTTGATTAATAGGTATTAGCCCCCTTGTGTATGGGTTTGCTCGTGACATGTGGGGTATCAAAATTGATGGCTGTCAAGCATGGAAATATACCCTTGATAGGTTATTGGATGATGATATCTGGGAATTCCTATACATATCTTCTGTAAAAGCTTTAAGATGTGAAAGACAGAGCCCAACGATGTTATAATGTGGAAGCAGCAAATTGCATGATACGAGACAAATCACCTAGAGACACTTAAGTGTAGTGGGTGCGTAGTTTTAGCTATTTCTAATACAATGTGATTATGCCAATTACTCTAAGCTTAAACCGTTAGAGGATGGGCCCAACTATGTATCTCCTGCTATAACTATATATTTCCACTTAAAGCACCAGAAAGGATAGGGCCCAACAACATAATCATGCTTTAACACTCCCCGTGACGTGGAAGCACAAAATTGCATGATAAAAGACAAATCACCTGGAGATACTCCAGTGTACTGAGTGCATAGATCTAGCGGATTCTAATACAATGTGATTATGCCAATTACTCTATTAGCTTAAACTGCTGATGTATATCCTGCTATAACTGCATGCCTATATTTACAAAGAACCAAAAAAAGTTGAAACACATTGATTTTTTGCCGGATGTGGGGGGAGTTGATTTTGTTCTTTAATGTCCTTTGTAATCTTCTTATCTCTCTGATGACTCTTAGTTCTTTTGCAGGCAGAATTTGACTTTCAAGGGGATGAATGGGAGTGGGGGGCCTACAAAACTCAGCGTGTAATAGCAGCTGGTGCATACAGCAATGATGACGGCTTGCGCCTTGAGAAGATTTTTATTCAAAAGGATAATGCCACAATTCATGCAGATGGGACTTTGTTAGGGCCGAAAACCAATTTGCATTTTGCAGTGCTCAATTTTCCTGTTAGTCTGGTCCCTACTCTGGTGCAGGTCATTGAATCTTCAGCCAGTGATTCTTTTCATTCTTTAAGACAATTTTTAGCTCCAATAAAGGGCATACTGCATATGGAGGGGGATCTCAGAGGAAGTCTTGTCAAACCAGAATGCGATGTGCAAGTGAGACTTCTGGATGGTGCTATTGGGGGAATTGATCTTGGGCGAGCGGAAATTGTTGCCTCTCTGACCTCAGCCAGCCGTTTTTTGTTTAATGCAAAATTCGAACCCATTATCCAAAATGGCCATGTCCATGTTAAAGGAAGTATCCCTGTCAATTTTGTTGAAAGTGCTAGTTTGGAAGAAGAAAGTTTGGAAAGTGAGAAAACTGAAGCAACATGGATCCCTGGCTGGGCCAAAGGGAAAACTTTAGGATCTGCAGATGAAGCCAGTGATAAGAAAGCCTCCAGAGATAGAAATGAAGAAGGTTGGGATACACAGTTGGCAGAAAGCCTCAAAGGGTTAAATTGGAATTTACTAGATGTAGGAGAAGTCAGGGTTGATGCTGATATCAAAGATGGGGGCATGATGTTGTTAACAGCATTATCTCCCTATGCCAACTGGCTTCAGGGAAATGCTGAAGTAATGCTTCAGGTAGGTCAAGATGACAATGCTTGATAGTTTCAATGCCTTGTATATGCTTAACCTAGAAGAGAAGAATTGTATGTTCCTAGTAATGTGATAAAATAAGCCATTCTTATGCTTGTGATCTAGGTTAGAGGCACAGTTGAACAACCATTGCTTGACGGGTCTGCATCTTTCCACAAGGCAACTATATCTTCTCCTGTCCTCCGAAAACCGCTGACAAACTTCGGTGGCACAGTTCTGGTGAATTCAAACAGGTTATGCATTAGTTCCTTGGAAAGTCGGGTAAGCAGAAAGGGAAAGCTGTCAGTCAAAGGGAATCTTCCCCTCAGGACAACAGAAGCAGCCCTGGGAGATAAAATTGACTTGAAATGTGAAGTCTTGGAAGTGCGCGCAAGGAATATATTAAGGTTTCTTATCCTTTCTCAAACATAAGAGTTTACTGGAAGTTGTTTTTTTGGAAATATGTAGCTTGACTTCTAAACTAATGATGCTCTGCTTGTCATTTGGTTATTCGAACTCAAGCAGCTTTTTCCAAATCAGATACTTGGCTTTTGAATTTACTGTTACTCCTTACACGGCGCGTGGACATACACACAAGCCTTACCTAATGCTTTTTACTTTATTTCACTCAAGTTTATTTTACATTGAGAAAAATATTGAGAAAATTGCAAGAACATCAATTTATAAGCCTTGTGGCCTCTCCACTCATAATCAGTTGGTTTTTGTTCTAATGCTCGAACATGGTACTCGATCATCTGACCCTGTAATTAAGCACACACTTAAAATAACACCAACCTGGTTCAATTTCTCCACTTCGTTCTACAAAAGTCTGGCCACACGTGAGGGGTCATATCTTAGATTCACATTCGACTTTGGGAAATGTTGCTGGGGACTTTAATATGTAAGCCCTGTGGGCCTTTCCACTCGGAGCAATTTGCTTTTGAGTTAGATGCTTTCACACTTTCTTATATAGACTCCTTGATCGTATTAATATTCGGATCTCTCTCCCCCCACACCCACCTCCACCAATTAAGGAATTCCATTTGGCTCATGGGGAACTGACTTTTTTTTTTTTAATTGCATTACAGTGGTCAGGTTGATTCCCAGTTGCAAGTAAGTGGTTCCATTTTGCAACCAAATATTTCTGGGAAGATTAAATTGAGCCATGGAGAGGCATATCTACCACATGATAAGGGTGGGGGGCCTGCTCCTATTAGTCAAAATGCATCCAATCAATCACGAGTTCCAAGTGGTGGTTACAATCAAGTGGTTGCTTCAAAATACGTTTCACGGTTTTTAAATTTGAAACCTGCCGTTTCAAGTGCCACTTTTCACCAATCTTCAGGTATATTGACTGTTAATTAAGAAGCTTCTACCCCATCATTATATGCCTTGTATTGTATTAAAAACTTAGTTTCTCTCCCCATGTTATATGGCAACGTCGTTAAGAAAAAGCTTTATGAACTTCCACATTGTGGAGGAACTTCAATGGACTCAAAAGGTAATAGAAAATTCTACTTTTCACCAGTATATATAAAAAAAGATACTCAGAGAAGCTGGGGTTACCATCTTGTGTTTATGAATATAACTGAAGGAAACAAAATTACAGGGGGAAGACTGATGACAAGACCGTGAGATAGAGCATATATGCCTGGGGTTTAATGGTCCCTATTCGCCTTGATAGTTGAGTTTCCTTGTTTGTAGTATGAACACATATCATGATCTCATTTAGTGATAGTGGGACTAGGTGCACAAGAATATCTCCAATTTGTCACTTACCTGAATGTTTAGGCATTTGTTGAAACCGAGTTCTTTCCACTGTGAGCTTATTTTTCCTGCTACATATATGAATTACTATCTGGTTAGCACACCAATTACTTAGCTTCAAGTTATTGTTTTTGTTGCCAAAAAGGACAAAATAGCCATGTGTTAAGGTGGAATATATTCAGCATTCTAAGATCTCATATTTATTCATCTTAAGGTAACTTTTATGTTGAAGAGGAGTGGCTTCAAAGACTAAGACCTTATGCATTAGGTATTTAGTGGCTTTCAAGGTCCCACCGTAGCCCGTAGGTAGCTAATTATTATCAGTAATAAAGGTCACAATAAATTTCTATTAAACATGTGGAACATTATCAGGGTAAAATTATTTTTTACTAGTATCTGCAGGGAAACAGGCTCAAGCTGAGAAGGAAATGGGGCAAATCAGTAGTAGGCCAACACTAGACATCCGACTCACTGACTTGAAGCTTCTTTTTGGACCAGAGCTGAGAATAGTTTATCCCTTGATTCTAAATTTTGCTGTTAGTGGCGAGGTTGAGTTAAATGGCATAGCTCATCCGAAGTGGATAAAACCTAAAGGCATTCTAACGTTTGAGAATGGTGATGTGAATCTTGTTGCTACTCAGGTAAGTTTGTACTCAACTTATTTGTGTAGTTTCTGATTCTTGGCTTACTTTTCCCTTTATTGGTACTCTAGCCAGGATGATGTATCTTCAATGCACTATTCTTTATTAAAATTTTCCAATTCAGGTGAGGCTTAAGCGGGAGCATTTGAACATAGCGAAGTTTGAGCCTGATAATGGACTAGATCCAATGCTAGACTTAGCATTGGTTGGATCAGAGTGGCAATTCAGGATTCAAGGCCGAGCTAGCAAATGGCAAGACAGTTTGGTTGTAACCTCAACTCGCTCTGTTGAACAGGATGTCCTCACACCTACCGAGGTAAAGCTTATCCTGCCATTTAGGGTTGTCATTACCAGGCTCTTTTGAATAGTTTTGATTAACTATAGAGGAAGCTATGATTCTTTGGCCTGAACTTAGTTCATCTAACAAGTTTTAGTGTGGGGAACCTTCAGTGTTCAAATGTGTCCCTTCAGGTGTCAGAAAATAACACTTGTTAAACGAACGCTGATAAGTATGTGTTATGTCTTTCTTCTCCACCGCAGAAGGAGTAAGACTTTGAAATCATTCATCCCAATATAGAGGATATACGTGAACATCATAGAGATCTTGGAGATGGATATGAGCTTTTAGATCTCTATATGATTGATTCTTTTAGAAAAACTAAAATTTGATTAGTTGAAGGGGGTAGATTATCAACTCTGGCATATCATGCCAGAATAAACTTGTTTCCTGTTTAATACGCTGTGTTTAACATGCTGGCAAAATAATCCCCTGGGGAAAATTGTGCCGGAACAGTAGCTTTCTTGTCAGCAAAAGCAGTTTCCATATTGTATAGTATCTCCCTTTTTATGTCACTGTACTTGTGTCTGATCTGATTCTGTTGTTGTTTCCAACTGGACAGGCTGCTAGAGTCTTTCAGAGTCAATTGGCAGAGTCCATCTTGGAAGGTGATGGCCAGCTTGCTTTTAAGAAACTTGCTACTGCAACGCTTGAGACATTAATGCCAAGAATAGAAGGGAAAGGAGAGTTTAAACAGGCAAGGTGGAGACTAGTTTATGCACCTCAGATCCCTAGCTTGCTTTCCGTGGACCCCAGTGTGGATCCTCTCAAGTCTCTAGCCAGCAACATTTCATTTGGCACGGAAGTTGAAGTACAGCTGGGGAAGCGCCTTCAGGTTATCTTATTTTAACTGAACACTTCATTTCCTGTTCAAAGTTCTGCATATTCTGTTTTATTGCAGTACACAACAAAATAAATAAGAAGAAAGTAGCTGAAATATCCATGACTGCAATAATAGGATTAGGGTTGTCATGCTTCTTCTCAGCTTTCAGTGCATAAACCCCGAGGCTTGAAAAGTTGAAGTCCAACAAGCAACACATATAGCTAGAAATTGAACTGCAACTTCTTCTAGAGTCTTTTCTATGAAGACGGTGTGAAAATGGTTGAATTATGGGCTATGGCCAGTATGCATTTTGTAGAGAAAGCTTGCACTGAGTTGAGGTTTCTTAAAGTCGGGTTGCGGATGATTATCTGGTTTACTTCTTAATCATTACAGTGGTAACAATTGATTGATTTTAAATGTTTACGTGATCTCAAATGTAGGGATGGCAATGGGGTGGGTCGGATACGGATTTTATGAAATCCGCACCCCCCTGGTAGTCCTAACAAACAACCCCGCCCCGCCATGCCATCGGGTCAAAGGATGGAAATACCATCCCCGATCCGACAGTCTCCGAAAAAACCCGAACCCGCCCCGGTCTCTTTTTGTTGTCCTAAAAGCTGCCGGAATCCTCCCCGATCCCCTGTGATGGATGACACATTATAATTCACTGGTCAAGTGTCCCAATCCTTGGTCAACGCCTTCAACAGCATCTCCTTCACGAACCCGTGAAGGGCGGTGGATGGTGTGCAGCGCAACCGTGGTTTCACGATCACAATCTTGTTCACGATCTAGCGAGGATGGTGCGAAAGGGCGACTGTTGATGGGGTGACGGTCAGTGGGAAGTGTAATTGGACGGTGGGCAGCGCAAAGGATGCTGGAAGGTGGTGAGACGGTGCATGGAGGGGATGAAGGGGCGGGGGAGAGAAGAGCCGGTGAGTAAGAGGCTGAGCGGCCGTTTTATGGATGGAGAAGGGAAGTCTGAAAGAAGAGAAAGAAAGTGGCTGTGGTAGGGTTTTCTGGAGACTTCTTATATCCAAGATGGACGGCTGTGATTGAACCAAAGAATTAGGGTTAGGATATATACTTAGGGGCGGGGCAGATACCGGGGCGGGTTACACTAAATACCGAATTTGACCCGTACCCGCTGCAGGTTAAAATTTTATATACCATACCCGCCCCAATGCCCCATTGCCTGGTCAAAGTCAAAAAAATCTGCTCCTGCCGGATCGGGTCGGGGTGGATATCCAGCGGCTGCAGATCAAACAGCCACCCCTACTCAAATGAATATGATATCGCATTTTTGAAGGATTGACCCTTTACAACTGTTTTAGTAGCGACTACTGACCAATGTCTATAAGACGGGAATTATTTGACCCAGAAAGGAATGCATTTTTTTTTCTTCTTTTGTAATTCAAGATTGGATAGCTGAGGTAGTTGACGTGACCTTACGCGACAGTGCCGATGGGGCTTATGTCCTATTATTATGTAAATGGAAAAGAACCGTATATGCACTATGTTTCCTTTTCTTGTTCGGATCACCTAAAAAGCCCTTATTTGCTCTTTCAGGCCTCCATTGTTAGGCAGATGAAGGATTCGGAGATGGCCATGCAATGGACTTTGATTTACCAGCTTACAAGCCGCCTGCGAGTTCTCTTACAGTCTGCTCCCTCTAAACGCCTTCTTTTCGAATATTCTACTACTTCACAAGACTAACAGACTAAGGCCTTCTGAAGGAATTTGAAGATTGCTTTGCACAATCCTCCAGCACAGCAAAGATCGTCACCATGCAGTCGGAAGTGTGCATATGGCCTTCCATCTTCACTCCGTTTATCGGAGGCGTTGGGCGTCCGTGTTGTAAAAGTGTTGTAAATATGCCATTATTCTTTGCTCGGGGATGAACGAGCGTGTATATATGTTCAACCTTAAATCTCAATGCAAAGTTAATAGCCAAACGGAGAATCTTTATACGAGGAAAAAGCATCCATTGTCAAAGGCTTCGAGTGATTAGTTGTTCGCTGTCCTAGCAAGCGCAGGCAGAAGAGCTATCATTGCCAGTCAATTTTGTAGTTGCCCTTGGCTGTTCAATGTGCTTTTGATTTGAACTGCTAATATTGCTCCCATTTTAGCTTCCTTTTCTGATGATTTCAAGAGCTTCGGCCAATGTTAGACATTCTCCGTCACGAGCCCTCCTTTGATGCTAGTCTGACACTTCCCCAACCATGTAAAAAGTAGGAAATTTTTTTGGACATTTCTTGTAAAGTTAGCAGCATCATCGCTGATTGATAAAACTTGAATGCATAATGACACTGATTTAGCCTGATTCTGTTTTCGCTTCAAAAGATACGTTCTTTCCTGTGTATTGCTGCTCCTGTCTATGCAGTTGGTGGTCCAAGGATTTGGTGCCTCATCAGAGACAATAGAATTCAGGTTATAGTCTCACTGTGGCAAAATGTGCTACGGCCAAGTTTCTGTTTCTCGTCAGAGCGGGCAAGCAGGCATGGTCAGATCAGTAATACTCTCTTATAACGTCAAGGAACTACAGACGAGAAACTACAGACAATGAACGACACTCAGAATCAGGAAGAACTGCTACAAAATCGCGATGTTTTTTTCCTAATGGGTAAAATTGTAGCTCAAAATTCTTGCCTTCAGAGAGGAAGAAGAAAGAACAAAAGATTGACTGGCTGGCAAATTATGAAAAATGTAAAATGGAAGCTTATCACCAAAATCTCCAGGGATCCTTGTAAGGAGGAACATAGTTTTCTGTGGCAGGGAGCAGGCGAAAAGAATGCACAGTCTTCTGTAGGGATGGACCCATCTGTATCACCAGAGAAGGGGTACAAGATTCAGTTAAGTTTCCTTAATGTTCTTTCTTTTTTGTGCAAATATAAATTTGAAGGGCAACATGGCAATACTTCACATGGGGGGGAGAGAGAGAGTTGGAGGAAGAGAAGGGAGAGTTACTTTGTCCCATTGCTTATTAAGAGTTGAAGCATTCAGAGAGTAGAGAAAACCTGCAATTGAAGCCCAAGTTAACAGTTCATCAGTGTGGAATGCAGATATTTCCATGGAATGGAATACCAATGAAAAAGGATCCTACCATCTCGTTCGGCAGTTGTAGCAACATAGTGTCGGAAAATATTTGATTCTTGAACCTGCATCATTAGACATGAATTGCGATCATAACATCAAAACTACATCTCTGTCAATCCGGTTCTGAAAAAAGGAAAGAAGGAAAAACTTACTGATTTCGTGGGTGATTTGCGAACAAGGTATTCGTAGTACCAGTAAGGCTCACCATCAATCTAGGGAAGAAAGCATGAACTCCATATAAGCTTATTTGACAAACCAAGTAATAAGAATCACGGTACCACGCTGTGAACGTCTGAGTTGAGAGGCTGTGACCATTCACATTTTGGATCAGCCTCCGACTAAATTGAGGTAATGGATACTAAAGCAAAGGTTTGAGGACTCACTTCGGAAGTATGTGCATCAAGAACAGAACTCTCAGCCATGCGCTGACTTGAGGTGACACGCTGTTCGAGTTGTAGCATGTTAGTTCATAAGTACTAGGAATTTGGATCAAATTATTCAACCAGAAAAAGTTTATGCAAGCTATTTGACATAATGAAGTGGAGAGCAACTCGTCTGTCATATGAGGACTGCTTCTATGCTGCATTAAATTGCATCAAGGGAGATGCTTATCAGATTTGCACCAAAAGATTATAACAGAAACTGGATTTTCCGATGTTAATTTGTCAGGTCGCTCAAATTTATAAACAAGGTTTCACATTCTATATCGTAACAAGTTTGTATCCAGTGAACTAAAACGGGGTTTCCTGATGTGAAAGCAATGAAAGAGTTTTCCAATGCTTATATGCTTGCAAGCAAAAATAATGTATTTCTTGACCGAACAAATTACCAGAGCAGACTTGTCAGATAAAACTGAATCAGCAACATCCTTCGCACTCCATGTGCTTTTGTCCATCGACTTCAGGAATTGTGAATTGGGGGGACCAATCTGAACCGAAGTATGAGTTGCAAAAGAGAGAGAGGGGATAGTGAGAGACATACAAAAGAAAAAGAAGTATGGACTACAGTTATTTGAGAATATGAAATTACCGAAACAGAAAGGATGAGGTTGTCAAGAAAATCAACACGTTCTGACACAATCCGTTGGCGTGCATCAGCTGTATAGAAAAAATTTATAAGATGCATATTAAATGCTCTTTCATTTTAGTGATTGCTTAGCCAATACTTGGATTTGGATCAAATTTAAATGCCTTGTGTGACGCTTCTAATGGACGTATATCCGTGCAGTATAGCATGCCATCTGGTCTTCTAACAGTCTTAGTTGTACGTACAAAAGGGGCAAGTCCACAGTACTTACGAGACAAAGGTGCAGCTGATGAATAACGTTCAGGTTTTCTGGATTCCACCCTTCAAATAGACAAATTGCGTTAAGTGCAGATAAAGAAAATCTATGTGATCTAGATTGAGTAAAATTACAATTCTGCCGATAGAGTAATTTTGAAGTACCATGTTCCAACAATATGTAATTGACAATAAAATGTGCTTGAACTAAGGGTATTGTACGTAGTGTCCACCATATTTTGTCCATGCTTTCAAGGACTAAAATGTGTTTGACATTTGAATGAAAGAAGCAAAGTATCACCTCTAGTAAATACTGGAAATCTCATCGGGTAGAAATTAACTTGAATAATGTCTAACAAGGTTTTTGAAAGTCAACTTCGTGAAAGTGCCTTAGAAGCGCATTCTTCAAAGGAGCTTCATAACCTGATTCTTGAAGAAACTCCAACTGTGAAGTTCCTTTTATAGTGTCGGGTCCACTTGAAAATGTTTTACCGTACTGATGTACTAAGCATGCATATATCTCGCAGTTCATCCGGATTCTCTTAAAGAAAAACTACAACAATTGTACTCCTGTGCCCGTACATACTGCTAAATAGTCATCCATTTGAAGTCGAAAAAAATTGGCTTCAAGTTTGTGACAAGTAGATATGTAACTAGCATTCAAGATTATGTCGTTTCATATGATGCCTTCACTTTCTTACCATTTGAAGACAATCTTTCTGGACGGCGATTCCACAGGACAGAGATATGAATAAGCATTGATGTCATCAACTATAGAAGTCATTTTCCATTCTTCCTCAGCACCAGACTCTGAACCATTAAGAATTAGCTTTTATCAGAGCAAGATAAGCATAATTTATTCAAGCAAGCTTTTAAGGGGTGAATCGAGCCAATCTCACGACTCAAGCTCTCCACAATCGAAACAGACATCATTTAAAGAAGAAAACATTAACAACTTTTGCTGCCCATAGAAGGTGCATTCCAGTTCAACCTATCTCTGAACTCAAGTTTAATTAGTGATCGGGATGAAGCATCGTTTTCCTGTATGACCCAAAATCAGTTTCCAATCCTTAATTAGACTACAACTGTAAGAATTTAGCACTGTTATCCAAAATCCAGCATAACCCACCTAAAATTTCTCATTTGGATTGCAACTTAGAGTTGAGCATGGATGTACCGTACATATCTGATACTCCCTCCATTCCATTGGATTTTTCCCTTTGACTTTTTCTGCTAAACCCTAAGATCACATTTAGTACGTGTATACGTCAGCTACGTTCGTAGTTTTATATCCTAGACTTGTCAAATGATAATTGTTTAATCTACGATTTAATATCCACATGTACGAGTTCTATCTTAGGATTCAGAAAAAGTCAAACGGAGAAAATCCAGTGCAACAAAGAATATAATAAACACTCAGATGACAAAGAAATATAACAAAGAGAAGTACACTATCCTCTTATCTATACATAGATGTCATATTACATCACAGCACAAAATTGTATAAGATTTAATAGATGAACAAGATAGAATAGCGGAACTTTGGGTTCACCTGAGGAAGGGATGATAAAAGCAACAGAAGAAGAAAAGCCAAAGAGCATTACATCCCTCCTGCCAAACCCATTTTGCAAAGTGGGTCTCGGAGGATCACAGGAACATGCCACGACTTTCTTGCGTATTCTGCTCTGATTTGTACTGATTATAGCTTGACTCCTGAAAAAAGCAACTAACCATCTTTAAATCAGAACTGGATATACCTGTACGTGCATACATACATACATACATACATAAGCACACGTGCATAGAAAGAGACGGTACCTGAAGAAGGGGTGATTAGGAAGGAGAGGGTGGTTGGATATGGAGGGAGAATGGGAAGGGGAGACAACCATTGCCATGGCTTTTCTCACCTGTGTCAGCTCATCCACTCGGCTGAGTGAAGATGGACCAAGTCAATATAGAGTAAACAAATTTAACCGTACACACTTTCATAAGCCCGGACGGACTTTGGGGTTGGGCTATGCTTTTGCAAACCTCAGTTGAGTAATCACTTAAAGCAATACCCCAAACAAATTTTGACCATTATCCGAGGCCTGTTTGTTTTACGGAAAACATTTCTTAATATTTTTTTTGTATTTTTTGGTGTTTGGTATTTGAAAATTATTTTTCGAAAAAAGTTTTCTGATGTTAAATGTCGAAAAACTACTTACCGTTTAAAATTTCATAAGTCATTTTTCAAACTACTGAACACACGCACCAACACACTCACACGTGCGTGCACACACACACACACACACACACACACACACACACACACACACACAAAACAATGCCCAAATAGTAAAAAAAAACATATATTTTGTGTATAAATATTTGTATCATTGCACGACACTCAAACAACAAAAAATAAAATTCTTGAAAATATTTTCAGGGAATGCTATTTTTCGGAAAGAATATTCTGAAAAGCGTTTTCCAGAAAGTATTTTTCGTGAAACAAACAAGGCCTGAATTAGAAGAATTTCTAAATCCTGTATACAGTGACAATTAAAAATCGTTAAATATTTTTAGTAACTTTTTTGTTAATACTTTCAGCGACAGTTCTTAGTAACGTTTTTTAGCGTCACTAAATAAAAGTCACTAGAAATATTTAACGACCATTAATTGTCGCTTATGGAGGGTAGAAGAAAGATCATTTCAAGCCGAATAGCAACCAAAATTTATTCATGCCCAAACCTCTATATACAACACTAGCATAGGCAAAGCCGGAATGAAAATCTAATTGAAGAAATTATTTTTTTTTTGGAAAGGCATGGTATATCTACCTTTTTCTAAAACTGAAATTCACACTCATTTGTCATTTAAGGATTGAAAAGTGTTGTTAAAGCGTCTTAGTGGCCAAAATGTAAAGATTTAGTTAAAAAACAGCCTCTCAATCTAGCGAAAACGTACCTATTCCACTTGAAACCACTAAATCAACTAAAAGAGGTCGCTAAAGATACTTACTAACGACTGACATAAAGACTCTGGTCTCTAAATATACCTTACATTCGGTCAGTCATGAAAATAGCTATAGCATAGCGGCTGAGTCGTTACTTGCACATTACTGATAAATTGTGTGTAATTCTTCTGAATTGCAATTAATCCCCTACGATTTACAATGTTCGACAATTAGAACACTCACCTTTCAATTTGCACATTTAAAACTCCGGGGTTTCCACTTTGTCTCTCTTTCTTTCGATATGATGAGCAATATGACACAAAGTCTCGTGACCGTCTAAATTACATAGACGGTCGTGTGTCGTGGTACCCACGTGACTCTCCAAGAGGGCCATTTAAGTAAAACAACAAATAAATAGGGATTGTGTGTTGCTAGGGAGAAGGCTGATATAATAGAGAAAGGGGTGTTTAGACTATAAGAAGAACTTGAATTTACCTGGATGATAGAGGTTTTTATATATTTATTAGGAGGTTTATAGCCTTCCGATAGCATTAGAATACTTCAATATTAATGGCTAAAAATAAAGGATTGCATTACCTGGTCCATTAGGATTAAAATCCAAGTCCTTGATGACCCGTAGTACACAGTGGAAAGACCATAATTGCACCTAGTCATGTTATAGTTATCCTCATCCAAATTATAGGACATTAGACCTTCATGCTTTTTTTTTATTATTATTGCTAGAAAGTAGTTTTATAATGTTTAAATCACGTAAATCCAAAATTTAATACTTGTACTCGCATTTGTTATGTAACATAAGCGATCCACGGGATTAGTCTTTGGTGACAAATGATATTTCAGATGGTGCAGATAGAACAAACCCGGGGTGCTGATTAAGGCTAATTACTATGCCTATACGCTACTATGCAGTTCAAGCTCCTTAATTCAGGCTAATTACTATGCCTATACACTACGGTACTCTTGCAAACTATTGCATATACTCGTCTCGAAAAGACGCCTTCATTACCATTTACCCTTACACACACATGTTTCATATAGTACCACAACTTACGGTACGGTAAGTCTTACATGCCTGCTAATTTACAAGGTTTCATTAATGAAACATCACGACAATGCGGGAGATATCATCTTGGCTCCTCCTAGACAAGGCTTCTTTGATTAACTCCTTGGATGCTTCCTGAGGATCGTTCAATTCTCTAATGCAGTCAGTCGCCTCTTGGTTTGACATCACCTGTTCAACAGCAAGTACTAAGACATCTATAATCATCAATCCGACAGTCGAAGATATATTTTTCAGTTTGATGCAGAGCGTATTATCACCTTCCATAAGCCATCACTCGCCACGGTTATAAACTCGGTGTCCTCATCTATTGTCTCAGTGGAAACATCCGGTTCCGCGATGATATGATCCTTTAGCCTCCCATCTCCAAATGCCCTTGTCATGGCTAGTTCACCATCAACACGAGGGACGTTGCCTGATATAAGAGGATGGTTAGGACAGTAGCACAGAGGAAAAGACGGTTCACATGTACAAGGACAGGCAGAAGGGCACTTGGTTAGAAATTATCCTGCAGGGAAAAGAGAGAATGTCCAAGCTGTTGCTTTGAACTTGCTTTAGTGCAAACCTATGTAGTATGGAACTCCCAACTTTAAAGGGCTGACTCAAAATGTGCGCTTGAGCATATCAACTTTCTAAGAAATATGCAGGTATGAACATAACGATTTAGAAAATGCTTCTTTCGCTTTATAACAAGTAAAAATTAAATGATTTCCTTCTATAAGCAATAGCTATATAGAATACAGTTTGGTTTGATCCTGTAGAATCACCAAACTGTCATACTAGTCCTCTACCAGAGCTCGTTATATCTGTACGATGATATTGTCCTCTTTATTTCTCTGAGCTATGCAGACATAATGTCTGCGGTGGACTGGATTGTGCTCCTGGAGAAGCACTTTGGAGTGGACCAGATCACCTCTATCCCAGTCTAGGACTCAAGTAGCTAATGCTCCTCTATGACATTTGGTAATCGAATACTTTGTTTTGGTCTTTTCAAAGTCATTCTTCCTTCGCTTAAATGTCTTGTCGGGGTTGGAGTTCACCTCCATGATGCAATCAGAGGGGATTCGCTCACCTCCTCCTGATAGCAATCTTCTTGACTTCTTCTAGGCATTCCACCTATAAAAGTGGGAAGTTCACCGGCTTGGGAGAGACTGGAGAGTTTGGGCAATTACATGATTTTCATTTCCCATTCATCATCTTTTGCTGCAATTGCAAAAACCACAGGAATGGAGAACAAGATCTACTTTCCGTGGCTGTCCAGTGGGGACCTGATCTTCTATTCACTCGACACCTGCAAACTTCATAAGTTTGGGAGCATGGAACCTTTGATGAACTTTTACGGCGCTACAGAGCAGAGATTATGTGCCTGGATAGAACCTAATTGGTCATCTCATAGTTAGAATCAGGACATCTATTTAGTAACAAAGTTTTGGTTTAGCCTATTTGTCCCGGACAGGTTAGCATTTACAGGGCATGCATGGATTTACTAGAAATGTTTGTTTGTTCTAGAATTCAGTATCTGAAAAGATAAACATATTTGATTGAGTTATTCTTAGCTATCTTAGGACTCCAGAATCGAGTCTTATACAAGTATTGATTGGTTGAATACTTGGTGTGCTCTAAATTAATGATACGGGTGTATTTCTTCTCTCACTTTCTTGCTTGCTTCATCGATTTTGTTGGCTTCTATAAGAACACGATTTTTTTTTTGTTTAATAGTCGAGATATTGAAAACTAATAATAACATTGGCTTACTCTGTCCCTAAATAGTGCTAGAGCCACATTACAGACATTATGCACTCATAGAAAAACCTGAGGTTCCAATATACAGTAATCTAAAAACCACAACCAGGCTTTATATCCTGTGTGCACAAAAGCTATATTTCCTGTATCCGTTAGATGAAAATTCCGTCGATCGAGATGTCATTTTAGGGAACTTTCTGTGTTTTTCAAGTAGAACTGTATTGATAAATTAGAAAATAGAAATAACCAACTACAAGAGAGAGAAAACTCTATTGGGCAGGACAAATCTTACCCAAGTATCAACCCAATTCCTGGTACCTGCATAATTTGGTAACGCTGTATTCATGTATGTAGGCTTATACCAATGTATGTGGGCTTCCTCCGCTAATCATAATTCTATATATAATGCACTGGAGCTAGTTGCAATTCAACATGATCTGTGTTTATAAAATTGTTATCCAAACTGTTATCTTATGTAATTGTTTCTGTCAAGTGTATTTGTGTCGCAAACTTATTTGAAGCTTGGTTTCTAGGCTTTTCCCTTTGCTACCGGAGCTAGGTAATGACTGCTACTAAGAGTTTACAGAGTTTGGTTTTAAGGCTTTTCCCTCTGAAATGAATGGTAGCATGCTGAAAGAATTGGTGCCATGTAATCTAGTAATCTTATGTCTTCTTTTACTTTTACTTTTTCTTAATCTTCATTCTATTAGTGTCATCTTATACCTAGAGTTTGCTGGGTTGGATACACAGCCGCAACAGTGTACATTAGATATTATGTTTAACCTTAAATATCTTTAGTGAAAATTATGGTTGTACATAGTCCCATGTTTAATTTATTAGAACTTGATACCTCGGTGAAGCCTCAGAGTGGAAGAAGGGCACTTTTAGGGACTCATACCAATAAGAATGACAAGCTGAGTGTGAAAATCGTTAGTGTAACATCGTTCACTGAATTTTAATCAATTTCTCCAATTACGTAATCAGTCTTGTTAAAATTTTGGATTCTGTAATTGTTTCATTGCCTTTACTTTGTAAAGCTTACACTTTTGGCCTGTAAGTATCATTTATGAAATCTGATTGCAGGTCTTTAGTTGAGTGCAAAGCTAGGGATGAGCAAGTCAAATCCTGCAACAGCTAATTGAAAGTGTTCATTCATTTTTAATATCTTCTATGGCGTCCCTGTTTAGTTTTTCATCTTTCTGTATGAGTCCTTTTTATTACTTTTAGATAGCTGTAGCTTGTGTTTGTGACTGTGTGCCACATTGTCCCTCATCACTGTTTTTTTGTTACTCCTTAGATTCTTAGGTTTTGGGGTTTGTTGCATTGGAAAATTTTGGTTTTATACTGATAAAGAGTAGATTGAGTCTGTGGTTTTTGATTTGTTCTTTAATTACTGATTTATTTCATGTAGATGCCAATGAAACTGACCATAGAAGATTACCAAGTTAACTTGTTTCCGGTCAAATTTGACTTCCCTAGTAATGGGCATTTAGCTGTTCATCACCCTGTTGAATTGTATATGTTCTTGGATGCTTGACAGTTTCTTTTTGGGGTGTTCTTGAAGAGGGTTTTGGGGGTTGGGGGGGGGGGGGGGGGGGGAGTTAAGGATGTACATTGTACTGCACAGATCTTGCAGTTGGTGTATTAATATGTGTACATGCTTAAGCATGAATGTTGGACAGTTTTCTAACAGTGACTGGATTGCATGTTTAGTATTAATATGTGTGCATGTTTAGTATTGATAATGTCCGTTACCAGTATTAAGCATGAATGTTGGACAGTTCTCTTTGGAGTTTGATAGGATTATGAATATTGGATAGTTCGTTATTAACCAAATCGCTTAACATGCCTTTAATTGCTTTATACGTTATAAGCCGAAGTTACGGCGAGCGACTAATGCTACTGGGGATGACAATGATGAAACCTTCGATGAGCTTGGTGGATGACTGCATTATAATGTGACCAAATCTCGCATGTTACATTTAAGGGAGAATATATGTTCTTTTTGGTATATAACCAAGCAACTAGTGGATTTGGATGCATCAATGTAACTGAATTGTTAACTTTTAGTGGTATTTAATATATGGAGAATACTTGTTATCTTCAATTAATTGTAGAATATGATGCTGGATAATTATTGTTACAAGTTGTGGCATCAATAAAGAATAAGACAATTTATTATGCATATTTAATTGATTTTTGTTTTCAAATTTTCAGCTTTAAAATATGATTTTTGAAATGGAATTAGCGACGGAAAATCGTATTTAGTTCCTAAATATGGTTTTTGAGATGGAATTATGTCAGATTAGCGAAGGAAAAAATCTAAATATGGTTTTGCGACGGAATTAGCATCGCATTTGCGACGGAAAATCTTATTCCGTTCCTAAATATAGTTTTTGCGACGGAATTGGCGTCGGATTAGCGACGAATAATAATGCCCTTCTTTGAGTTATGCAATTTTGGCGACGGAATCGACGACGGAATTTTTGTCGCTGATAGTTATTTATATTTATGTCCCTATTAATTATTTTTGAAAAATCTAATTCTGAAAACTAAAAAAATATTATTAGCGACGGAAATCATCACAATTTAGCGACGGAATTTCCGTCGCTAATGAAAGAAACATTTCCGATGGAATACTAATTCCGTCGATAAAACCTTTAGCGACGGGGGTTTAAGCGACGGAACATTTGCGACGGAATTTCACCTTTTAGCGACGGAATTTTTCCGTCGCTGATTCCTATATTTCTTGTAGTGCTACACATTTCATTTACAAAAATACATCGTAAACATAGGAAAGATGGCATGTCATACCTTTTTTTTTGAGGGTTTGTCCTTCATTTGCCAACCTTAACTTCCTCTTCTGCATAAAAAACAATGATAGTCATAAAAAACAATTTTCGATTCCTTCCTCCCCCAAGGGTTACTCATATTTGCAGTTCTATTATTTCCCAATTTGAAAAATTCAAAAAAAAAAAAAGACTTGGGAGACTATTCAAATTTAGCACAGAAATTACATGTGGTCCCGTTAGGACCTAACACGATTGCGTAAAATACAAATCGACTTCACACCGTACATAGACGTGGGTGAGCGTTGAATAAGGATATTCAAACAAAGCACCAACACTGCCATAAAATATATGGCGGTCCATTGCACGAGACTCCAACAATTTCACCGACGATTGACCTTTAGGCCCGATCACTCACGATACAGCAGCCTTGCAGTCATGCCCATAGTATGAAATTCGCATTTTGCTTGGGAATAATGTTGATTAATTTCTACGACAGAGATAGTCAAAGTCGTTATTTTCGCATGCTTTTACATCCTAAGTGTAATGGCACGTGAGGCGATGAATGCCGAGCTTTGGTGACGTTCTTCCTGATTAGTAGTAACATTTGTTTGGTGGCGCTTAAAAAGTACCGTTAAAACTTGACGCCGATCAATTGGTGGAGGTATAAACTCTAGGCACCTTGGTGCCAAAACTTGTGGGCGAACACAGTCACGATAGCGCAGGAAAGCCCGCTGAAAATAAGCGATGACGCCAAACAAGAAACATATACACGGGGGCGTACCTTCATTACTAGTTCTTTGAACTCGGAGACGACTTCCATGTATTTTCAACGTGAAAGAGGGACCTTCGTTTTCTGTTTACGAAATATAAATATCTTACTTCGAGGATTGCTATATAACCAGTACTTTCTGTGGGAGAATGACAAGCGGCACCAAGTTGCATTCACCTCTTCGAATAAGTCCCTTGAAGAGCCCTTAAATCCACGTGTATGATTTACCTTTGGGTCAACTCCTAACCACAATACAATCCCTTGGTACTATGCCCACGTAAGAAATCATGCTTTGACAATTCCAAGCTTCAAGCTTGACAATTCCAAGACTTGTTACAAGATGATAGATGATAATTGTCCTATATGAATGAAGCTCTCATAGGAAGATGAAGTGTACAATTGAAGCTCTCGTCAGCACAGAGACGAGAGAACTGATGACTTGAATTTTGCTCTCTCAATTTATGAAGCTCATAGAAAAATATCAAGAATTATAAAGAAAGAAGATTCAAATCTTGAGCACAAATGTTTCTCCAAGAAATATAGGGTCTGTTTGACAGATTTTTTTTTTGGTTTTCAGTTTTTAAAGAGCAGCTTAATTTTATTTTTTTTACAAAAAATAAGTGAGTGTTTCATAACCCTTTTTTTTTTTTTGGTGTTTGGTAACCCTTTTTATTTTGACTTTTTTTTTTGTGGTGGTTTGCGGTGGCGGTGGTGGGGAGTAGCGGTGGTCGACGGTGGTGGTGGCCGGCAGTGGTCGCTAGCAGGCAGCCGGCGGTTGTCGTGGCAGTCGCCGGCAGTGGCTGCTGGTAGCCGGAGGTGGCTGCCGCCTGGTGGTGGTTGCCGGCGGCCGGAGGTGGTTGTTGGGCGGCGGTGGCTGCGGCGGTGGTGGCCACCACCCACTGCCGCCCGATGGTGGTTGTCGGCTGACGGAGGTGGCTGTCGGCGGTGGGTGAGTTGTGGTGGAGGTCTCAAAAAAAAATTTTAAGTGAAAACAAAAAGAGCTTTTTCCTCTTTTTTTTTTTACTCTACAATTTAAAAGGCCACTTTTTAAATTGAAAAAAAGTGTTACCAAACACTCCTATTTTTTTAATTTTTAAAACTGAAAAAAAAAAGAGCAAAAAAAAAAGTGTTAAACGGCCCCATAGGCTTCAACTGTGCTTTTCATGAAGTTTAAATAGCCTCAAATGAGTTTTTTTAGTGTGAAAAAGCAATATAACCGTTACAGGTTTAGTTGAACAATAATTGCTCAAATCTGCACACTATTGGTCGATTGAAAGAAACTTTCAGTTACATGAAAGTAGCCAAAATGTGTTTTCAAGAATCTCTCAGTTAACTAAAAGATTCAAACAAAATTTTCCTAAAAAAATGCCTTTCATGTAAACTTCCGATTGATCGAAAATTCTGGCTTTTCTTGAAACAGTCTTTCAGAAAGTATTTATAACTTTCTCTACAAAAACTCAGATCTAAACACTGTTTTTTGCATTGAAAAACTAACAAAAAGATCGATCCAATTATTAACGGTTTAGTTTGGAAAACATCTTTGAAAAAATATGAAGCTCCAAGGTGGACTAATATGTTAGAAACATACTCTTTGTTTGTTAAGACGTAAACTCACATGCAGCGCACAAGATATCGAAGAGTCATATTAGGCCATATTCATCAATCTAAGTATGAAACAAAAACTACTCATATAATATAAGTTGTGTTTGACAACCCAATTCAACACTAAAAATTGAAATTTTCAATAGTTTCTAATTAAGTGCGTTTGATAACATATTTTTTTTATCACTTAAAATAATAAGTGCTTGATTAATCAAAAGCTAATTTTTTAAGTCACTCGTCACTGAACACGCTCATCAAAACATTTTACCGACTAATTTGTCGTGCCCTAATTGTCTCCTTCTCTGCCTCCTCTTCTTCCCGATTGTCACCTCTTATTCTTCTTGCTGCCACTTCTTCCTCTTCCTCTTCCTCTTGGCTGACTGGCTAGAGATGTCAAATGGGCCGGGCTTGGGCCGGCCCAGCCCAAGCCCATCAGGCCTCTAACAAATCGGGCCGGGCCTGGTTCTGAGGATATCTGGGCCCGGTCCAAGCCCAGGCACTAGGCCCAACATTTAGGGCCGGGCTTGGGCCGGGCCCGGGCCCAATTTTCTTTTTTTTTTGGCATTTTCTTGTTATTCAAAGTAAAGGTTTTTTTTTAATTATGGTAATTTGCTGTTAGGGACGCTTTATTAAAGCGTTCTTAACAGCAATCAATACTTTACTACAAATCTATAGCGACAAGAGTTAAAAAGATTGATGTGTAAGAATATGTTTTACGGTATATGGTAAGACTAATTCAATATACTAAATCAACAAGTTTGGCTTCAAAAAGGTTCTCAATAATGATAAATTCTCAAAGGGGCATGAAGTAACAAATAGCATCATCATCATAAAGATAAAAGTCAAATTGTCAAGAAAAACTTCATCCCAAAAGATGGGGGTGGGCACTCGACAGTGCTACCCCTCCCCTTCGCCACTGACTTCAGGTTCATTGTGTGAGGCTATGCAATGCACATCCGTTAATGGAGCTTAAAAGTCGAGGACAAAGCTACTCTTCTTGGTAAAACTTATACTTAAAAGGAAATACCTTTTGAATCTTCTTTATGCAATCTCTCTTTTAAACCAAATTTTGGACAATCCGAACACTAGAACTGGAATTAGGTTCGATTATCTGAAGCCCATGGTTGGGCATATAACAATATCTGTGCTGAAATAAAGCAGATTTCAAGTTCCAGCCCACTCAAATTGTAACATAAATTGACAAAATACAACAAATGTGGGGTACACAATGCATTGGGGTCAACAATTTCAATACATAAAGATGTTGAAAATTTACTCGATCCCATGACCACTATATTTATAAAGAAAAAAAAATCAAAGACTTTAAGATGTGTTATTATTCTTCGCATTACTTAAATCTTCAGTACTGTTAGGGGGGGGGGAAAGGGGAATAAATCCGTTAGGGGAAAGGGGGGGGGGGAAGTGGAATTTCAAAAGTAAAGAAGGGGACCTGAATCGGGCCAAACCCGGGCCAAAACCGGGCCAGGCCCAGGCTTTTTTCTGGGAAATGTAGGCCTGGCCCAGGCCCTAGGCCCTAAAAGGCCGGGGCAGCACTGTTCATCAAAGGGACCGGGCCAGCCCGCGGGCCGCCCGGCCCATTTGACAACTCTATGACTCGCTGCCTCTTCTTCTCTTCTCACGGTACTCCTACTTGCAAGTGAGTGATTTCATGGTGCTTATTACATGGGTGTCGCTTGATCTGTGAATGTAATTAGTTTTTTTTTTTCATTTGATCTTTCTGATATTGGATCGATCTACTGCTTCGTCAATGTAATCTCAATTTTGTTAGCTTCATTGCATATGGTATTGGCACATTACATGGGGTTTCTCTTTCTGGGTATATGTATCAAGAACATGAAAAAATGACATTAACCCATGTCTATATAAAACTTTATTAGGAAGGACGGAGGCTTGAAATTAAAGTCGCCTGGAACAAGAGTGCCCACCCTCTTAAAAACTTCTTATATAAGATTATAAATTCTATTGTGAAGATGTACCATCTCCTGGTACTGATTTTGAGAAGGAAGAGGAGATGGCGAGAGACTCTGCAGAGTCTTTATATTTTCCAAATAAAATAGAAAAGTAACTCAAAAACTCCGAAAGTGATAACCTTTTAGGAGGTAAAGAAAGGATCTTTTCGAGGTTGAAGGGAATTGCAGGGTATCAAAAAGCAATGCACATGGAAAATGGTGTGGTGTGGTGTGGCGTGGGGATAATAAGAAGGCATGGACTTAGCAGTGATACACATAAGGAAGGCATTACCTAATACAACAAAATTTTGTTATATGATCAATGCAGAACAGTGGAGATATTTCTTTTATCCTGTTGCTATAGGCATATTAGTAAGCCTTCAATATGCTTAGATATCCTGCTGCTAGAGGCATATCCTGAATTAGTGTGTTTATGTATTGCTTCAATATGGAGTGCAACCGTATTTTAAATGAGATGAAAATGTTACAAATGACTGGCCACTTATATATCGTTGCATGCAACATTTTTTGTGAAAGTAAAGCACACAAGGAACAGTGGATGATGCTCAGTCAAACACAAGAAAAAGTTAGAAAATCTTGGATACAAATGAATGGAAAAAAGCTAAGAGCCCGTTTGGAATTAATTCAAAAAAAGCAAAATTCTGCTTAAATCTTAATCAGTTTTCAAAATCAGACTTAATCTACTTTAAGTATAATCGTTTTACTGTTTGGCAAAAGTAGTTATAAACTAGCTTAAAGTTATAAAAGTGTTTGGATAAAAAGTGTTTAAATCAGTTCCACTACGATAAAATGACCATAGATGACACTAAATAAATAAATTTCTAATATCCATTTAGAAAGGTGATGTTAAGATAACTTTCATATGTAAATAATTATATTATACAAGTCAATTATAAAAATGTTATTTTCATCCACCTACAAAAGTTGTTTATTTTTTACTTTAAATTAAAAATACCCACGATCTCACATTAGTGATTATAGTATAAGAACTTTCGTAAATTAGTTAAAGGGTATGAGATGTCATTTTGTAAGAAATATGAGGACAGTATGTTAATTAGAAGGTCAAACTTGATTATGAAAAAATTGATTATTTCATAATCCTCACTTTCCAGGAATATGAATTTAATCAGTTTTGAACTTTTTGAGGCAGATTGAATATCTTAATCTGTTTTGTCAAACATCCATAAATCTGATTTAATCTAGATTAAATTAGGTTTGACCATTCCAAAATCAATCTCAAACACTCTCTAAAATTTTTGTGAAATGCCCTTAGTTGGTATAATGTATCGATTAGGAATGGAATAATTAATTGATTGTTGGACTAGTAGGGAGTTAATAAAATATCTTTTCTTTTTATTTCCTTCTGGAGCGTGATTTGTCTTTTAGTAATTACAATGGCCATTTTCTTTGCGATGTTGGATAATATTGTTTTATGATGTGTTAGCCTTATAGTCATGTTTATCTTTTATTGTGTTGATTATTGACTATACATTACTGTACACTTATATTGTCCTTAAATGCATAAATCAGAACGGTGATCACATATCAAAAGGATGTCCTAAGAGTTATTGTAACTATTGTCATGATGAAAATATTGAAAATAAAGACGTTTCAAGAGAAGACCAGATATAAATTCTTTGCTTAACAAAGTTGGATGCTTGGACGAGATTATAAATGGAAAAACTGCTAATTCTTAAGAGATTTTGAGGATGCCCAAATAAACGTTTTTGAATATTTGTAACTATTTCCGCCCTCGAGGATGGTTAAAGGATAGTCGTTATATTTCCATACAGGAGCAGATGGCAATGTTCTTGGTAATTTTGAGTCATAATACAAGAATTCGTTTTATGAAACGAAGATTCAACCATTCAACACATATCGTGCATAGATATTTTCACGAGGTGTTATTGGCGATGCTAAATTTTTTAAAGAAAATGATTGTTCCTACCACGTATTATTCTAATGCCAATCAGATTTGGCACCATCATCGGCTCAGACACGTGTTCCAGGTACAAATACAAAGTTAAATCTCGTTAAAATTTTTAGTGATATTTTTTAAGTGAACGCGAAAATACTTATAGACGTAATTTTATATTCACTTCTAACTTATAACTTATGTGATTGTATTTTAGTTTATTTTTTTGGTCGTAGGGTGCAGTAGGTGTACTGGATGGAATGCTTATTCATGTTGTTGTACCCCTGATGAGCAAGTACGTCACAAAGGAAGAGGGGTGAATGTTACCGAATTGTTCTAGCCATATGTGACTTTAACATGGTTTTCACATTTATATGTGCTGGTAGTAGCACACGACTCAAGAGTGTTAACAGAAACTATGCGAGATCTTGCTAATCATTTTCCATTTCCGTCCCCAGGTATTGAAATATGGCGCCTTACATATGGTTATGACTTTTATGTTAAAATCAGTATTTATGTAAGTACTATTTATGTAATGCTGCATATATACGTATTCGTAGATTTATAGCACCTTTTCACAATGTGCGTTATTGGTTGGCAGACTTTGCACATGGTCAATGTGCAAGAACAAAGGAGGAACAATTTAATCATGCGCATGCCAGGTTGAGAAATGTTATTGAATGTTCCTTTGGAATTCTTAAGGCTCGTTATCCAATATTGAAGATGATGCCACCTTATCCTTTTCAAGTACAAAGAAATATTGTTATTACTTGTGAAACACTACATAATTTCCTTCATAAAACGATTATCACATATTCCCTTTCAAGCGATTTGATAATGGGGATATTCTTGAAAATACAGATCACAAAGATGAAAATGCAGTAGATATGGGAGTGGAAGCAAGACAAGCTGATCAAAATTTGTTGGTGAACTTACGGGAGCAGATTGTAACTCAATTATTTTATTTGAGATAGTAGTTGATATATGTAATAATGTGACTTTTGACTATTAACACATTATCACTAATTCTTATCGTACGACTGATTTGAATTTTTTGTGTTGTAAGGCTATGCTTATGATTGTAAATTTGGATTTGAAGTATCCTTCATTCATTGATGTTGTAATACATTCAATTATCCAATTGTTTAACAAGTTTATTAAAGTTTCAAATAATAAAGTGAAAGGGTATTATTATCAAATTAAACGGTTTTCGGACTTCTTAAACAAAATAAAATTCAGGACTTAAATTTTAGACATGACCAAATTTTATTAAATGATTAGCATTCAGTAGCTTAGAATTTTCAGTTGTACAAATTCAGAAAATTAAGTTTTCAGCACTTCAATTTCAGCTTTAACAAACACAAACTAAATAAATTTTACAATGACTTGGCCTGTGCATCTTATATTCTTCTATGGACATATTATGTCCATCATAACGCTTTATTGTCCTTTATTCATTCTGTAAACCCATGTTATACAAGTAGATTCCTAACGTCATTAATATCGATAGAAGATGAAATTTTTTTGGTGGAGATGGAGTTCTTGAGACAAAGCGTTGAAGGACCAAAATAGAGCGAGACAGAGAAATTGAAATGGCCGAGAAACATCCAATCGACAAGGCTAACTTAGTCATTTTATCCAAACCATTACCTCAATCTTGTGTTGCATTTGGTCAAAGGATCGGTATAATCGACACTTTGAAGCAAGAGTGTAATAAGCTCCTATGCCAGTAAAAAGTTTATAGAAAAGGACATTTAGCGTTTCGGACTCCAAAAGTGGCGCTATCCAAGCGACATTATAAGCGATGAAGCGGAGTTCAAATGGTTAAAAATGAAAGCTGCGCTCAAATGGTTAAAAATGAAAGCTGCGCTCTTTGAGCGCATGTATCGTTTGTACCCGGAGGTACTAACAATGAAGGCCAGAGCGTGGACGTTAAATAAGCGACAAAAAGTTAAAATTGGTAGGAAAAGGAAAACCGCTTCGTCCCACCCTTTTGCTGCCGAAGAGTGCGAGGCCCGCCCCATTTTCACCATTTGACAGGGACGAGCAGAGGAGGAGGGAAAAGAGGAGTTTTCATGCACTCTCGATCGATCGAGGTACGCACTTGATCCCCCACTCCTTCTCTCTTCTCTTTTCAATCTCAATTTTTGCGCGGGTAAATCTCAATCTGCCTTTTGGGTTACGAACTCTCTTTTCAATCTCAATTTTGTGTTTTGTCTGAGGTTGCGCTTACTTTGTGACATATGGGTTTTGTTTGTTTTCGGGTAACAGTATCGTTTTCTTTTTTCTGTGTTTTGTGATTTTTGAGTTGCTGATTTCACGTATGGAGGGAGAGTGTAAATTGTGAAGGGATCCTTATTGTGAATTCCGGGTGACTCTTGGGTTAGTGGGCGAAACCAACCCCTTTAAGTAATAACCCAATCAATCCACAAAATGGATGAAAATGGGTCAGTCACCCATTTAAGCCATCCCATTTAAGCTACACTCAGAACCCTACCTACCCACCCGCTCTCCCACACCTCAGCTGAAGGTTTAACTTCAGTCTTCCATCTATTTTAACACCCTGCCCTTAAATGCTTTTCACACCTCAGTTCGGTGTAAAAATGTGCATTAGTGACGAAATACAATTTATTGGCTATTTGAGGGTGTGAAGATAGGCATTTATACTTTGAACATGAGATTAACATTATGCTCCTTAAGAAAAATTAATTTGTTGAGACATACAGGCAACCTAACATACAAGTGGACACTGTTTGTTTATCCTATACCTAATACTGCCTCCATCTGGTTAGATTTTCCCCTTCAACTTCCTGCGACTTAGATTTTAGTGCATATAAATATTCAATTGAACTCATGTAACATTCATTGAGTACATAAGAATTGTTTGGCAGATCAAACAATGAGTTTACATCAATGATTACATGTACTAAATCTGTGTTAATATAATGTTAGTCCCCTAAACTATTCCCATTTTTCTGTTATAGTCCCTAACCTCTTATTGTTTAAAATGATCCATGGACTATGCTCCGTTGTATATATAACCCTTGAGTTTTAAGAATTGAGGGGTACTTTTGCAATTAGAAAATTTTCATTCTTTCTCGTTTTTCTTCATAATTTTTGTTCCATTTTCTTTCATAGTTCAAACGCTTGTATGATTTGAATCACCCAGAAATCAGAGAAATAGTGAATGTGAATATTTAACGACCTTAAAAGTAATTAAAGAGAAGGAAAAAAATAGGAGGAAAAAGGTGTAACGTATGGGTTGACAAATTTACTCCTCAATTTCACATAAAAGGAAGCAAAAGGACGAGATTGATGATGGAGATGTAGTTTTTTGGACTCTTAGAAAACATTGGTTTTCTGAGACTAGCAAACATAGTTCAGGGGCTAATATCGAATAAATCCTAAATCTCTCCTAGGAATTCGAAAAAAGTCGGCTGTGGAAAATCCAGTGAAATGGAGGGAATAGTTTTCTTCTTTTGTTGTATAATTATATTTTATTGCGTGGTATAGCTTGTTCAGGCGATTAAAGTTTTAATATACAATAAATCTTTCTATAAGTATCCCATGTTTGCGTGTGTAACGCAGTTCTGCATGGTGGGAGGGCCAGAAAGTGGAAGTAGGCCCCACAAGTTGGAGGACCACGAGGTAGGATTCTGGGGTGACCTACTAGGTGCGAAGTGGACCATAAGGTTGGGCCCATGGAGCTCAAACGGGATACGAATCCTGGCCTTGAGAAGGATTAGTTGCACCTTTTCTGACAGCTTAAGCTTTTGGGAGAGTTGGTTGCGCTGTCCTGCATCATATGAGTAGGATAGTGCGGAAAATGGTCTAGAATATTACAATTGGTCCAAGAAAAGAACGAATTTAGGGGATATTTCCGGTGCTGGTCAGTGTGTGTGCATGGTTAACATGTAATTTAGTAAAGGGAGGAGTTTGGACTCAAAGTAGGCACTTTTTGGTGGTAAGTTCTGACTAAATCAAGTGTATTGCGCGCTTTTCACAGGGCAAATTGCAGAAGGAAAAGAGAGGCATAGGCTTTTGAAGGCCGTAAATCATGAATAAATCAAGTGTAACTGCATGCAACTTACAACATTAAGTTTCCAGGTAGAAAAGGAGGAAGGAGGCAACCCTATATAAACCAAGTTTTCCGTACGCATTACACCTATGGTTTGGGATTGGGTATATTGGACCAATTAATTTCCTGAAGTATATTGGGAGTATAATTATTGTGTCGATACGATTTTGCAATGTTCTAATAAGCTAGGTTTGAGCAGTAGAAGTTATTGGCTACTTGTAAGTTTGAGTACATTATGTGGACCCTTTTGGCCTTCATGTCAAAGTACTTGGGCTCTAACTTTAATCCTATTCCTAAATCTCTTTTAATTGTTTTGGACCTATTATTTTAGAAGGCAACCTCTTTTGCTTTTGACAATGTAGCTAAAGCTGATAAAAAACTATGAGTCAGTAACTTGTCCTATTCTGGAAATGAATTTTGGAATCAAGAGCTTTAGCATTATGGTAAATATTTCATGTTTAAGAGATGGTATATCTTCTCATTGACTACTTATCTATTTTTATGCTTTTGCCGCAGTGCTCTCTTGATGAACTGAGGCAATGAAGGCAGGAACTTCTTCCTTGAATCCGTATGCAGCATCATACATACCCTTGTCTAGAAGAGGGGTTGCTGATGAAAACAAGGGCTATGAATCGACAGCAAAAGCTTCTAAGGGTGGAAGTGAGGCTGTTTGGCTGGGATCTCATCCTGGGGATACAACACAAAGCCAGTACCATAAAGCTTCATACTACCATAATGCTCAGGAGTCTAAACTGAAAGGGCGCGCTAGTTATGGGTCTTATTGCTCATCTTCGCAAAAACCAAATGATATGACTGAAAAGCAGATTCTGGATGAGGAATATGACATGGATTTGGCATATCTTCAGGTGACATTTCCTGGTGTATCGGAAGAGTCCCTTTCTGATGTCTATACAGCAAACAAAGGTGACTTGGAAGCCACAGTTGACATGCTGAATCAACTTGAGGTAAGTTTACTGATTTTTTCGCTGTCTTCTCAAAGTCATTATTATGCTTCAGGATGTATAATGTTGTCAAAGTAAAGTACTGTATTATCCTTCTTATATTGCTATTTTCAGTTTTGGGTTTCTGGGGTTTGCATTGCCCCTCTGTTGTCTAATAAGTTCAAGATTAGTGTCATGTTATGAACCTCTCTTTTATACTTCATTAGGAATAGGAGCATTTTTAATTATCCTAAAGGGTTCTTTTATGGAAATCTTGAAACAAGATTTCTGTGCAATATATATATTTTTTTGAGAATCCATGAGCAAACACGTTTGTCGCCTGTGGTTGTTTTTTGTGGGATGGTGTTGTTTTGTATGGTGGGGGTTGGGGCAGGAGGGGCTGCTTCATGAGGGCTATGACTATGACTACCAAGTGCCAACTGGATGAATTGTAGGACCTGATCTGCTGATCCTACCTTTTCTTTTTCTGAGGAAAAAACCTGTATCACCAACCTCCCTTATTAGCTGTTTTATGCTTAAACTCCTGGGTCCATGTGTATGTTCATTTCATTCATCAGAGATCCCTGGTGTTTATGTTGAAAGTTTTGTAGCTACTTTGCCATGGCCCAGTTCCCTGATTAATTGAATTTCCTGACCCATCTTAATTGTTAAAAATGATGTACATTGTTGGGACGGTTCTCGAAAAGCTCAAGCTTTAAGAGTAACTCATAACTTTAACATGGCTCTTAAAGCAACTGGTACCGGACAAGTTGCTGCACAAGGTTTTGGGCTCGATTCTTCCTGGTTATATTACCCTCCTACATATAATAGTGCAATTTGCACTCCATTTGTTTGTGCATTTGGTGGTGGTGCACCTTGATTTGTCTATCCTAGTGCAGTCAGGGACTTGCACATTTTTTATTGTGTGTGGTGGTGGTTTGGGTTGTTGGGGTGTGTGTGTGTTGGGGGGGGGGGGGGGGGGTTGTTAAGCATGATATACATTTTTGGGCCCATATTCCAACTTCTTCATCTTTTAGAGCCACTGCTAACTTAACACTAACTGGTGAATAAATTATTGTTGCATACACTGTCTACATAATGTTGATTGACTAGATTTGGTTCATTTTTATATCTATTATTATTCTGCTATTTTATGTTGTTCATTCTGCTTATTGGAGTGTTTTACTTTGGATCTATTGTTATGTTAGTAGAATGACATTTAACGTGCTATTTCAATTCAGTGGTCAAAAAATTAAATAATTATGCATTCCATTGGAACTAAATATTCAGGGAAGACAGGTTCATGGTGACTGCCTGGCTGGGAGTTGACTTTACCTCTATTTAGTCATCCGTTTTCCAATTTGTGGTACACCCTGCTTGGGCACGTTAATTTCAACTCAGTATGAATCCTGTTGAAGTAGATTAATTTTTTTTTTCTTTTTTTCTTCTTGGCAACAGAACCCTATATACCTTAATGTTATTCATTTTCTGTTCACGCGTTGGATTTTTAATTGAATTTTCTTATCCACTGTCGAAAGCTCATCTTACTTTCCATTGGGCATCACGTTTCTAACTAAGATTCGGATGATATTCTATGCATAAAATACAAAAACAAGCTAATTGTAGACGTGCATACCTTGGCATTAGATCACCTCTACCATAGCATTGACATTGAAGATTTAAAGTCATTTAGTGAGAACTACAGACTGTACCTTGCAGACTAAACTAACCACTAATATAGAGTTCCAAAGTGAAGTGCCATGGGTAGGACCATGAACAGGAGAGAAAGAGGACGACTTTGGGGTATGCTAGCACATTTCATGCTTTCACAATGGCCAGCTTTTTGTACTTTTGGGAGGTGAAAAATTGTAATTCCCACTATCCTATTTGGTTCATCTGAAAATTGCCACTTCCTTTTCTTTTCTGAAAGAGGACATGAGCTATGAACAGCATGTATCTCTCTTTCAATCTTCTGAGGTTTCTCAGTAAATGCTGTAATCTTATGATGTGGATTTGTTGCTCTGTGCAGCTATTCAGTGGCGATTCCTTTGAAAATCTTCCAGACACGTTGGATATAGGTGATGTACCAGAAGGTGGGTCTTCTAGCGGAAGTCGAAAATGAAAAAGGTTGCTGGTGCTGTCAGTGGTTCATCATCTGGTTCTCGGATTCAGCCCTCTTTACCCGACTGATTCCTCATTATGAGCATTTCTATGGCCTTTCTGTGGATATGAATTGTGAATTTTGGAAGCCTCTCCCTCCCTAGTTTGAACTTCAAAGTAGAATATACAGTTATGTCCTTTGCTTGTATAAATTGCAGCTGTTTGTACCTAAACTTTTTCCTTCACTTCGTTGTTAGTTCAATTCTCAGTTCTGATGTTATCACACAGGTTTCAAATATCTGAAATGAAAGTCGTCTGATTGTTGGTTGATCTTCGTTTTCCCCCTGATCGTTACACATTGTAGATTTGGTTATGAAAAGCAGAAATTATGGGATCGTATTTCTTGGCTCATTCCAAGTATGCTGCTGATGTTTCGGGGGTGAATTTAGCATACTTTATCGCGATTCCAGGAAGATGCAGCAGTGTGTGGTCCTAGACTTCCATATTGATAGTGAGTTAGCCTTAGGCTGGTAAGCAGCAAGCCAACAACAAACCCAGAACTTGCAAAGTTCATGGCTGCTACCAATGAACCTATGGCCCTCACAAAAGATGAAAATCTGGTGATTGTGAATTTACCTGCAGCACCTACCAAGTTGACAAAGCAACAAGTGAAGCAATTCTTGACGGAAGCTGAAAATTAAGGGTCTTGAAATTATTTTCAGTTTTAGTTTTTTGTTATTAAAAAATAAAAATAAAAATCAGTTTAATTTTTATTTTTTATAAAAACAAATGGGTGTTTGATTATTTAATTTTTATTTTGAGTTTTTTCTTTTAGGATTTGATTATCCAGTTTTTATTTTGAATTTTTTCTTTGATGGTGGTTGCGGTGGTAGGGCAGTGGCTGTGGCGGTGTTTTTTTTTTTTTTTTTTTTTTGGGGGGGGGGGGGGGCGCTCAAAACTCAAAAATGGGAGTTTTAAAAAACAAGCTTATTTTAAAAACTGAAGAAAATAAAAAACAAAAATTGTGCGCCAAACGTTTTCCAGTTTACAAAATTAGAGAAAAAACTAAAAACCAAATGATTTTCAAACGCCACCTAAAAGTATCTTCGTAGAAGCCGAGTTACTTGAAAAGGAGGTTTTAGTTGCCATATTGGCATCACTAAATTTCATTTGTTGCTATATTGAGGGGAGGGGTGTTGTGTGGGGTGAGGGGGGGGGGAAGCAAGGAGTTTATAGGCTATTTCTATTACTCATGTTGCAGCAAAAACTCATACCTTCAAAATTAAAAGAATCTCACTTTTCTTGAGGCTATTGTAGAATGAATAGGACACGATAGATTTGAGGGGATAAGCTTCGGGCTTTATCAATCGTGTCTGACGTGCAACAACTCTTATTAGGCAATCTAATTAACATTAGTTCAGCTTAGCGAGGTCGGTGGTTAGCGCATGGGAGTTTACGAAAGTGTATTGGCCCATTGGTTCATTCAACTATGAGTAGTAGTTCTCATTCAAGAGGGTAGACAAACTAATTTAATTGTTGTTATACAAGAAGATATAGCTATTCTTTCTATTCAAACAAATTGAAAATTGCATTCTACACACACAAAAAAAATGTTACCAAAATTTGCACTGAAATAATACATAATGTTGTCACAAACCTTACTATCTAAAACCATGATAAATAGGATAAACTTTTGCTGGTTGTAAGAAGATAGATGCAACTTTTCGTATAGCGACATTTAAATAGTCGTTAAATATTTCTAGAGACTTTAATTCATTGACATTAAGAAAATACTGTTAAGAATTATCTTTAAAATTTTAGCATAAACGTCAATAAAAGTATCTAACGATCGCTAATTATCGCTATACAATAAGTTACAGCTATCTTATTTGGATACCAGTCAAAAATTTCACCAGCAAATGTACCATCAGCAAAATTAGATTACCTTTAGCAACAAACAATTCGTGCGTCGTCTGTAAGGATTTTACTTCTTCCGGCAAGGGATATATATTCCGCATTTTTCGGGTTGTAATGGACGGGCGTGAGAGAATCTCCATTGCTATTACTCCACATTTGCTTCTCAAATTGTTCAGATCCAAATCCGTTTATCATACCCATGTAAATGCATTTCATATCTCTGTGATGTGCATTCATTTTCAAGAATTCCTCCTCTAGTTTTATCTGAAAACACATTTTCCAAATATGGATACTTCACGCAAAGATAGAGAACGATTTTTGGAAGTCGAAGTGTGAGTTCTTAGGGAGAGAGAAAGCTTCTTGTATATGTCATGTTGGATTAGGCGGAGGAATCAAAGGGTTATGTTGATGATCTGCAGATTTGCATTTGCTGTTGATCTGGTGGTGTAGTCATTAGAGAGAGAGAGAGAGAGTGAGGGTGTTCTTGAAGAATGGGGGTGGATTACTACAATATATTGAAGGTAGGAAGAAATGCAAAGGACGATGATCTGAAGAAAGCTTACAGGAGGCTGGCAATGAGGTGGCATCCTGACAAGAACCCAACAAACAAGAAAGAGGCCGAAGCCAAATTCAAGCAAATATCCGAAGCCTATGAAGTAACCTTCACACTCTCCCTGTATTTCTCTCTTGGATTTTTGTGTTTGTGCACTGCTTCCATATTTGAAGCCTTGATGTGTGGATGGGTTTGTTGTTGAGCTTATATCTTTATGGCCTTTTGGGGGCCGCTTGAGTCTAGGCTACACATCGTGAATAGCCACTTCCCCTATCTTAACGTCCCTAATCCTTGGTGTAGGCAGGAATGGTCCCTGGTCTTTTGGTGAGATGCTAAGAGACTTTACTAATGGAACTAGCTGAAAACCATGTTGTTGATCTTTTGTTATATTTTGGTAGTAAATCTGTTCTGCATTAGAGTTTGTGTGTCTTGCCAATGCATGGATCACCAGATATAGAGGCATTGCTGGATGGATATAGGCATTAGTGTGCAGTGTTGTTGCCATATGAATCGTCAATCTTGCCAAAATGGGTACCGGAAGAGGCAAGAAGAACTTCAATTCTAAATCAATAACTACAAATTCCACAAGGATAGAAGAAATTACCTGCATTACTGAGAAAAGGGAGAGATAGCTTTGAGATTTAAGTTGCCAAACGCGGTTATTAAGTAAGCAATGAGGGAGTATGTGAGAAATTAGAAAAGAAAAAAAGTGTCTTGCAAAAGTGTTGAGTAACAATGTAAATATCTGGCGAACTCATTGTTGCTTAAAAGTGCATTAACAAGTGAACTTTTTGCTTGTCCACATGTATGGTCCAACGACATTATTCGTGTCTTGAACATTACTCTGGAATTGGAAACTCATCGTTTACTCTTACTGATATACCTCAAATAAAACTCTCAATAATTGGGGAATACCGGCAATCCTAGTTGAACTGGAAGACTGATAGTTATCTTATCAGAGATCAGGACGTGATCCTCAAGGATCCTAATGCGATCCTAACACATCTAGCCTACGGTCCAGTCTTACTAGGGCTCTTCTTCCTACCGCTATATAAAGGGGTCTACCCCCCAGGTATAGAGACAACGACACACATTCATGCTTTTTCAGAGTCATTATCATGTAGCTGCGCTCTGACTTAAGCATCGGAGAGTTCTCTGCCGGGAACCCCACCCGGCGGTCACTCGTTTTCTGTCTTGCAGGTCATCGGTCCAGGCTCGGGTTCCGCAACGTACGCGGGACATATTTTTAGCAGCAACATTTAGGCGCCATCCGTGGGACCCGCTAGCCTAGCCGGTTGACCTCAAGAAAACGTAATCACTTTGCCCCCGTGATCAACACCGTAAACAATACCGTTACTACCAGGCGGGCCTTTCAAGAAAGCAACGGTGCCTACACAGGCAGCCTCACGCCTGCACAACCATCATCACGGGAGTCACCACCGACCACAGCAACAAAGCTGCTGGAGCAGCAATCGCAACCAAACCACGGAAAAGGAAAAAACCTTCAAGATAGAAAAACTGTCGCCGACAGCAAAGCCACCGACGGCCTTATTGTCGTCAAACGTTCCCGTAGTCATCAATGCAAAACAGAGGAAATATATGGGGCTGTTCGAAGCCCGCAGAAGACCGCTGCGATAGCAACTTCTACTGCCTCAATCAAGCCGACGTCAATAAACGGTGGAGGGAGGGATGCCTTGCACTCAACCGCCGAACAACCCATCATCGTCGCAAATCTCCAGTTCAAACCACAAATAAAAATCAGCCACCAAAAGGCTGTTTCTTCCGTCGCCTCTTCGGCGGCGCCACCACAACCACAAAAAAAAAAAGGGTAGAAGAAACGACAACGCTTGGGAACCATCGACGGTACCGCCACAGACTTCAAAGACGGCCTCACAGTCGCCGCAAGTCAGCAATCCTTTCACGGAAAAAATTCAAAACATACAACAAACACCGAATATAAAAAGAAGAAGAGTAGAAGAAACGGCAATGCCGTCACCGCCCAAACGGCGCCAACGCCGCCACGGCAGAGCTATCGACATCGCCACAACCTCCATGGCATAGCATGCTGCCGGTCACGACATACCGCCGCCGCCGTGAAGTTACTGCAACAACAACCAAGCAAAAAAAAAAGAGAAAGAAATTTTTTTTGAGGAGGAAGAGGCGACATCGCCGCTGCTATATGGGTTAAAATCCTAGCAGTAGGGCCGCCGCCACCGTCAGCAGCGCCCCCCTATGGCCACCATCACGGCGGGCCCTCCAGCAATGCATGGTTGCCGCATCATTGCGGCTTCGATCCAGATCTGCATCGCCATCGGCCGTAGGATCTGCCTCCCTGTGCTGCTGCCACCCAAGGCTCCAGTCAACGCCACCGAGAGGAGCTCCACCACCATTGGTGACCATCGCTGCCAGCCTAGACGAAGCTCGCCGCCATGGCCACCGGCAGCCTCGACGCCGATATGTCAGATCCGGTCTACCTGCACACCACCGGCGAGGCCCGTTTGCGGCTCCACCACGCTGACCTGACCGACGCCTTTTCCCTCCGTCGCCAGACCGATGATCTCCTCTCCGGCCAGATCTACAATCTCGCCGATTGCGGAATCTTCCGAGTACCCAACGTCGCTGCGATCACCTTTCCTAATTGGCAAAATCAATGCCATTGCATATCAGGTGATGTTTGTGCTTTACGACATCCTGTTTTGTGCTTTTACCCCCATGAAGTTGCATATTTAAATTCGAACCCACAAAGTTTTGTTTGTTTGGTAAAGTTCTATCACATGTTCGTCACTAAAACATGTATACATAGACTTATTTGTACACGGCACAATATGCAATGGCTATGATTTTTTTAAATACTTTAGCTTGGACTCCTAGACCTATGTAATTTATGGTTTGGCAATATGCAATTGCGTCGATTATTGCAATCACGTCACAAGTCGGGGCATCCGACTGCAATGATTTTTTAAGCTCACCTGTGACACGCGGTGCAGCGTACCCTGTCGGCTAACCGACAAAGCCCTAATGGGGCCGCGGTGTCTGAACACCGCTCTTAAATTATGTGTTAAAAACATAGTTGAACTTGTAAGTTCGTTCTTAATTCCATGTTAAAAACATAGTTGGACTTGTAAGTTCATGTGCTTTATTGCTTCAAAGACCGTTTTTTCAGTCACGTACTTTTTCTTGTTGCAAGGGTTTATACTGCGCTCCTAAGCATCAACAATGACGCAAAAACCACTTCACAAGCAAGGAACAAATTCACAAGCAAGGAACAAATTCACAGCACCCGGCAACTTAAGGGTTTTTGCAGCAGTATCCTGCCGCCGAGCTCGGAATTATATATCCGGTCATACAGTGACCGACTATCACGGTCAAACATTCACACCAGCGCATGCTACCAATACAACTGGTGAATCAGAGCACTTTGCGCTCCATCCGCCCCCAAGGGCACGTATGATGAGAACTCTAAGTTCTGTCCAGCCCCCCAGGGCATTTACATGAGCTATGTGCTCCATTAGCCCTCAAGGGCGCTTATCTGAACTCTACGTTCCACTAGCCCTCTAGGGCAGTCCCTCAAGGGACGAACACCCTCAAGGGTAACACCCTCAAGGGTGACAGGATAGAGCTCAAGTTCTATCCGAACGGTTTAGCTATAGTTCTAACTCGTGAAACGGCAAAACCAAGTGGGAGTTCGTCACCCTACCCTGTTTTGTTAATTCGAAACCTGGCCGAGCGTGAGTGCGAGGCTTCTTTGCCAGCCCTTAGCTGACGATAAGGGTTCGCGTCAAAGTAAAACGCAAGCATGATGTGGTCAGCTCAAGCTAAAGAACACACACTTGCACAAAACAAACACCCTCCACAGGAGAGGTAACCCCTCAAGGGGACATTCAAACACTTAGCACATGCAACAACTTGCATGCACAGCTCTGTGTCCTCTCTCTAGAGAGGCTAACGTGGGGCACAACCTCTAATGGATCCCGAGATCCCATGATTCATCTTCCCAAAGATGATTCCAAGTAGCCTACTTAGGCGACATTCGAAAGACCTAGCTCTCAAGAGCTAGAGTTCTAGCATCCTACTCGGGCAAAGTTCCAAGGCTTAAGCTCCCAAGAGCTTCGTCCGAGCACATGGAGTAGAGAAATATTATTACCCCTATAAGCGGATGGAGAATCCCTTACAAATCTGACGTGTGTCTCAAGACACCAGGTATAAACTTCCTCAGCCAAACATTTTGGCTAAGGAAGTAGGGGGCATATGATATACCTCAAATAAAACTCTCAATAATTGGGGAATACCGGCAATCCTAGTTGAACTGGAAGACTGATAGTTATCTTATCAGAGATCAGGACGTGATCCTCAAGGATCCTAATGCGATCCTAACACATCTAGCCTACGGTCCAGTCTTACTAGGGCTCTTCTTCCTACCGCTATATAAAGGGGTCTACCCCCCAGGTATAGAGACAACGACACACATTCATGCTTTTTCAGAGTCATTATCATGTAGCTGCGCTCTGACTTAAGCATCGGAGAGTTCTCTGCCGGGAACCCCACCCGGCGGTCACTCGTTTTCTGTCTTGCAGGTCATCGGTCCAGGCTCGGGTTCCGCAACGTACGCGGGACATATTTTTAGCAGCAACACTTACTAACCTTATTTCCAAAGGTTATAAGTTGAACTTAGCGAGTCCTTTAGCTCTGTGAAGTTTGGGTAAGTGCTGTTTTAATCTGGATTAAACTACGGAAGTTTAAGCGTCAAGCACACCAGGCTTGGTACCTGGTGTTGTCTACAAATCCATTAGTTCTATTAGGCTTGGGGACTGCTGACTTTGATCTTGATCCAATACGGAATTAGATAATAAGCATCTTAACTAATACCTGCATTGGAGCCTGATCTTATCTGGTCATTCCTTTTCGAAATAATGGTTTAAATTTTACCCAGTCACCTTAAAATTATCTTCTTGTGACTCTTGAATAGTCCCCACCACTCATCAACCAAAAGAACAAATTTTGAAAATGGTATTTTAAAACTTTTATTCCTTAAGCTAATTAGCTTTGACTCGGGGGTCAAACGTTGGGCTTATGGTTAGTGATTCTATAGTCTAGAAGTGCTTCTATAGTACTTGCTTAATATAATTCTTAGTGCTTGTCTAATCTAGATATATGTTTTAGAATTATATTAAGATTTATCACATTGATTGAAAGGTGCTCCAGTGTTAAGGTTTCAATTTTGGTTACCTGTTTTACAGGTCTTGAGCGACCCACAGAAGAGGTCAATCTATGATCAATATGGTGAAGAAGGTTTAAAAGACATGCCACCACCTGGTTGTAGTGGCAGTGGTGGATTCCCTAATGGGTTCAATCCTCGAAATGCAGAGGATATTTTTGCGGAATTCTTTGGGAGTAGCCCTTTTGGGTTTGGATCAGCAGGAGCTGGGAGGTCCATGAGGTTCCAGTCAGATGGAGGAGGAGGAGTATTTGGCGGATTTAGTGGTCAGGACCACATCTTTCGAACATATAGTGATGGAGGTGGTGTTAATGTGCCAAAGAAACCTCCACCAGTAGAGAGCAAATTGCCTTGCAGCCTTGAGGAGCTTTATTCGGGATCAACAAGGAAAATGAAGATTTCTAGGACAGTGGTTGATGCCAATGGGTAACCGTCTTCATCTTATTTCCTTTTTCTATGCTTAGTATTTAGTCCAGATTCCAGACCTCGGTTTAAATGCTACTTATGTTGTGAACAACGTCGCCATTATCTGTTCCAGTAATCACGTCATACCCCTGCTTGTTTTCTTGCATGTTAATATATAATCATTGCACATTTGGTTTTTGAAGCCAAGAGGCTTGAGTGATGTGCATGACTTGAGTGTTGTTTTAGAGGCCAAAATGGATATTGAAACATCTTCCACTCGATACTTCTAAGATCTCAACCACTCATCACCGATAGTCCCCAAAAATTGGGCATGTGCTCTGCAGTTCAGCAATAACCTGCTTTTTTTTGGGTTGCTGTTGTTGCATTTTAGCTGAATTTATGAAGATTTAATAAACTATGATGACAGAAAGTGCGAATTCAACTTTCCAAGATTTATTACTGATCTATGTTTAATTCTCTCAATATCAACAACATAAATTTGCATGGTGTGAACTTTTAGTTTTTACTTAATCGAAACTATCAGCCTTTTGTAATTTTCTTTATCATTTTAAAATCAAGTGCCTACTTGTTCTTCTCTGCACATCCTTCCTTGTATGGTGTGTTTTTTTGGCATTGCGTACTGAGGTTAGAGCACTATGGTTTGCTGCTGATTACACAAGATGCAATACATGACAGACGGTTAGTTCCCGAAACTGAGATACTCTCCATTGATGTGAAGCCTGGATGGAAGAAGGGGACCAAGATTACTTTCCCAGATAAAGGAAATGGGCAGTTGAACCAGCTTCCTGCAGACCTTGTGTTTGTAATTGACGAAAAGCCCCACGATGTATACAAGAGAGACAGCAATGACCTCCTTATGAATTATAGGGTGTCACTAGCAGAGGCATTGGCAGGGATTACCGTGGATCTCACAACACTAGATGGGCGTAATTTGTCAATTCCAGTGACCGACATTGTGAACCCTGGTTACGAGCTTGTGCTTGCCAGGGAGGGCATGCCTGTTGCAAAGGAGCCCGGTACCAGGGGGGATTTGAAGATCAAGTTTGAAGTTAAGTTCCCTACAAGATTGACACCAGAGCAACAAGCAGCCCTCAAGCGTGCTTTAGGGGGTTAATAGTTGCATTTGCTGTTGATAATCATATATCTCCGCAACCAATTACTTTTGGCATGCATTCTTTTGGTAAACAAGGTCAGTGGGATGCTGAGCCGCCGTTATGTTAAAGCTACTGAGGTATATCAACCAGCAGCATGAGGACTATCCAAAAGGAAGAAATGCCCACGCCCTCATCTATTATCCTGAATAAACAGTGTATGAAATCCTTTTGTTTTTCTTTTCATAGCGGGGGGTGGGGGGAAGAATTATCAATCTCTGTACTTTTGATAGTTTATATTGGTTGTTTGTCCATTCTGAGTCTTGTATATCTGATTTCCAATGTTGGGGTTTGGGGTTCGCTTCATCGGTTAATCTATGGCTTTCCTCATGTCATAAATTACAGTTTACATGCCCCAGTCCCTCTTAAGGAAACGTAGATCTGCGAGTGAATGGTAAATCGTTGAACTGCTAAGTACCAACTCCATAGCCAGGATAAATCCCGGTCCCAAGGTTTTATCTTCGCACACTTTCTTCTTCCCTTCTCTTTCTTGCTTTCAAGACCTCCCACACCATAAAGCAGCCTTACTCTTAGTGATTGACAGTTCTGTCTGCTTCTACTTTGATGGTCGATCCGTAATGTTGCTGGATGGACGCTCGAAGCAGGCTTCATATGATCACAAGTGCTACTAGAAGCTGTGCACACATTATTTTTCATTCCAATGTTCTATTTTTGGGGTTAAATAACTAAGGCTGATTCGACGAAAGATTGCTAAACTAATTTGCTTTAGTACATTAAACACGTAAAAAATGGAAGGAAGTGAAGCAGGACTCACTTCCTAAAACATGTGAGCAACAGGACTTCATACATCTAAAAGCCAAAAGACTACAAAACGAACAAAAGGAAGCTACATATTTACAATGAGATGACTCAAAAACCCCTACTCCTCGGGACATGATACTGGCCAACATTTGGTGGCTGCACCCATCTGGTCGCACCCTGCTGCCACGGAACATTTTGCATCATATTAGCCGGAGGTCGCACGGGAACTTGGCTACCCTCATGGGGTCGCATCGGTTGGTGGAAGCCAGGCGCAGCTGGGTGAGGCCGAGGCTGCTGTTGGGGAGGAGCATCCGGCCACCACTCGGGAATATCATCGTCGTCATCGTTCCACGGTTGAATTCCAAGCCTAGCGTCACTGTTATCCTGCCAACTACTTCCGATTTGACCATATTGTTGTACAAGCTGTCTCATTTGATCTACCGGGCGAGACAGCGGAGGGGCCATTCTTGGCCCTCGCATGGTGTTTTGCGAAGACAACTTTGGCACGGCTGGGTTTAGATTGCCACAGAAGTTGAACTCTGGCAGGTCATCCACATCCCGTGCAGCCGCTGGGCCAAACCCCGGAGGAATGTCGTCGTCATCGTCATCATCACCGGGCGGCACCACACGGCCGATGGGGGGTCTACCAAAAGGCACAGGAGCTTTCGATGTCAAATTCACATTTACATTAGAATCATGTTCATGCTGTCTCCTAGATGCTAAGTGTTGCTTTTTAGAGCCATGTTTATGGTGCAAAGACGAGTTAGGCGAAATTGCAGAACTTAAATGAAGTTTTCTCCATACAACTACACCAATTAGGCTATTTTCTGTAGAATTAATTATCTCCGTCTTGTCCTTGGAGAGGCTATTGCTGATCATTTCAACTATTTTTGGATGAGGCGGGCAGAAATAAACTTCAATTCCTGGGGTCGGCTCCGCAAACCCCAGCCTCTCGTCCAAAACATACGAATCCACCGCCTGTTTAGAGGGCCAAATCTTAGGTAAGAAAATGATAACCTTCTTGTGGCCAAGAGTTCAGCGCGCACACACACATTATGCACATACCTCAGACAGACTTTCGACCTCACTTTCAGAAGATCCCTCCTTCAAAACAAATTGAGCAACCTGCAAAAAGTGAGACTAATTGTCACACCAATATTTCCCAAAAAAAGAATCATGAAGGTAGTTCTAGAGCATCAAAGCAAAAATCCAAAACAGGCCAACGAATGGATGCAGGTCCACTATGGGAGCCTAGTTTCCTTTTGTATCGTTAGAAGGGCCAAGATAATGATATCATTGGTCATTTGCCGCTATTAAAACATGAATTGTCATTTTCTTACTTAACTAATCTCCCAGTCTGAAGGCACCATCCTCCATTACATAATGTTGTACCTGAGTACTACGTTCAGGAAATAAAAAATAACGTAGCTTGGCCATTCCTGCTCTGATGAAGCATCACAACAATGCCAATCAAATATCATTTTCTCTTTGTGGAGCATCAATTATTAACATAACCAGAGTAGAGATTTCACAATTTTATTATTTGACTGCCATGATATAGAGATGCAATTAGAAATGTCCACAATTCACATAGCCATTTTATAAGGATATTGGCTTGAAAGTTGAACGCTGCCAGAAAAGATGCAAAAGCAGGGAGGAGGGATGGAAAAATTCTTGGAATGCATCTTAGAAACGAGTCATTCATCCAGAGATGTAGCTCAGCTTCACATTTATTTGTCAATGAAGAAATACCATAATACATCCTTATCAGCCTATAACGAATGTCATTTACCACGGATGATACAGCAGTGGAAGAACAAAAATCGAGGGAAAAACTCATAATTAGAAGGAAGGGGACTTGAGATACCATGACAGCACGACTTCGAGACATGGGAAGTTCTTGAAGGAATTTTTCAAATGCATCGAGTCTAACTCTACCCTTGATCTCAAAAAGGTATGGCCATTCCTTTGTTGACGTGTTTTCACCGCTGCAAGAGAAGCAACAAATCAACACAAACAAACCAAACCAAAGCTTCTTTGACAACTTCAGACAATGGTCATGTTAAACAGCATTGAAAACTCAAGTTTAATCATGCTTGCGCCACCCCCCCCCTCCCCCGGGGGGGGGGGGGGGGGGGAATCGTCCTCACCCATAACTGCGTATACAAATGCCCAGATTTGTCCCAATATACCCCTTTGTTTTGACCAATATCACCATTAGCTACTGCCAGTACAGACCCACTTATTTACCTCTCTGCACAAGTCAGATCATCTAAAATCATGTTAACATTTTTCTCTGCTTCCTTTTTTGAGGCCTTTTTCTTGCCCTGCACTACTGCTTTTTCCAATTTTCTTCTATTTGGAGTTGGGGGGGGGGGGGGTTCAGTAGGAAAGATTACATACAGATGGTTACTTGTAAGCGTGGTGTGGAGATAAGACATAAGCTAAAATATCAAGACAATAAAACTGATAGGAGACTCACCATCTATAGAAGCCAATAACTGTGACCGGGGCCGAAATAGTCAGCTGAAGCACACCTTCCCAGACAGCTTGAAGAGTACATGCACCAGAAGGCGGGGCTTTCTGTTCAACGGGACTCTTATTGGATTTCTTGTTCACCTCCAATTCTGTGTATTGCACATCCATCTTGTCAGCCCTACCTGCATTAGTGTTGATTGCGTCTTTGGAAGCGGGATCAGATACCTTCAATTCTTTACGCGTCTCAGACTTTAAAAAATTCTCCGAGTTTCCCTTGTCTGAAACATGCTGCATTTGACCAGTAGACTTCACCTTGTCCTCTGAGCCTTCCTTGTCTGCAACAGGTTTAGCCGGACCAGCAGACTTTACCTTGTCCTCTGAGTTCTTCTTAACCAAAACAGATTTTGTCTGACCAGCATCAACTGGTAGAACTTCAAATGGAGGTTCGGAATTAAGGGATTCCATAAATTCGTCTAAGGAAACAATAGGCGGTAGAAATTCGGCATCCTTGAATTCATCAACAATCAGTCCCTGCATCAAATCAGTCCCATCAGCCGGAATAGTAAGGCTAAATGAAGGGTCCTGGTTTTCGGATTTATTCTTCTCAACTTCTTTCTCTTCATCTTTGCTTTTGTTAGCTTCTAAAGAGGAATCAGCTCCTGTTTTCTTGTCTTTCTGTCGAATACGAGGTAACATAGTTGTCCCAGCAGAAACTTCGACAGAAGCGCTATCTTCTTGTTCAACTTCCACTTGATACTCGCCCTTGTGTGTCTTTTTAACCAAGCGCCGCCTTATATCAACATCAGAGTCGGGCAAAACTATCATTTGAGCAAGCTCTTCTGCTTTTGCCATCCGCCATTCAGAAAGCTCCTTCGAAGCAAGTTCCTCCGCCGTCATAGAACACAACCTTTCAGGTGATATCTCACCAGACATGACTCTTTCTCTTAGTTCAGGATTACTACGATCTTTCAGATTAAACATAAGAGATCTACCCTTCTCTTTGTACTTCTTATTCACTCCTCCAAATAATTTGTAGAGTTCTGCTTCAATCTTGGAAGCCAAAGTTTGAGGAGATCTAATAGGTTGTTCACCCCCGTCTCCACCCACATCCGCAGCTAGGAAGCTAGGTTTTTCAGCAGTTTGAACTTCCTTCGTTTCAGCCACCTGCATATCCATTTCCCATGCCCAAGAAAGCCCATTCCCTTGCAAAAGTTCATCTTTCACGAAGAAATTGTCACAAAATGAAACTTCTCCATCGAGAAAGACGGTATTGGATTGATCTTGTCCAATATTTTTCCAGGTTTGAACAGAACTTCCGACACTTCCACTGGTAAAACTCTCAGAAAACGTGCTTCGACTGTCAGCGCGTGCATCAGTTAAACAGGTCTCTTTGGAGGTTAAAGCAGCAGAACAATTTTCAGGAGGGCCAGCATCATCAACAGGGACATGAGTGGATTCCGCAAGCTTAGAATCCTCCTGCGTCTGCTGTGGTGCAATAGCTGCTACATGCGATGCATTCCTCTCAGATGCATTCTTCTCTTTGTTAGGAGCCTTACTTTCCTGCTGGACTAAGGCCAATGCAGAAGCTAATGATTCCCTCATTTTGGACCTTATAGCGTCAGATGACTCGGTCTGAACCTTGGGAGATGTTCCAGCTGGTGCAACTCTATTTTTCGAAGCTTGTATGCGCTGAGAACCAGACTTACCAGGAGTGGATTCATTTCTTATTATCCTTCTGCTCGGTGCAGGTGAATTTTGTGAACCCATAATAGTTGACATGGAATGCACCTGTACAGTTCTTTTACTCAGTGGAGCATTAACGGAAAGAGGTATTGGTGACTGCTGCTGCAGAGCATTACTTAACATAGGTTCTACTGTAGCCTTCCGCTTACTTGGTAATACCGACTTTTGTGATCCCTGATTATACAACATGGATTCCGTCTCAGCAATTTTTGGGCTACAATTCCCCATCTTTGGTTCCATTTGACCCTTTTGCTTGTTTGAAACATTCACATTATCAGAAGTGGGTTCCACAAGTACCATTTGCTGGTTTGATACTGCAAACTGGTGTAATGCAGGACTACTAGACATAGGTCCCATCACTCCGACATATTTGTTTACTAGTGACGAATCTACGGTGTCCACTTGACCCATCTGCGTGCTCATAATTATTAAACTGCTGTGATGCAAGATTGTTGGACATACTAGACTGCATGAAGGCTTTAACTGGCTGTGTTCCAAATCAACATACTAGGCCAAGTCCAGATCATCCAGAAACGTTTAGTCTGCATTCACGGAAGACAATAAATAAACAACCTATTTAATCAACAAGAATTGCACACAAGGTACGTAAAGTAGTTCAAAAAAAATTATCATAAACGTGAGAAAGCTGAAAAGAAAGAACTCGGTGTATTGCAGAGCATATGAACAATACATGCACTACATGATGGCACAGGAGTGTCCTCTATCAGAAATTTACACAAACATTATGCGCACAGCTATGTATACATTTCAAAAGAGTCAAACAACATTGTCATCAATACTTGTATCTGCTCTATCAATTTAAATATAGAGAGCATGTGGAATATGAATTTTAAGCACAAATACCATAGAATGAGATGGACACACTCATACGCAAATCAGCTGATGCTACACATACATGGATGAGAAATTCAATTAAACAAAGAAACTAGGAGCCATGCACTTCTAGGTTATTTGCACACAGGCTAATTGTTGCTCACATGGGGACAGATCACCAAGAAGATTGTTAGCAATACTCTTCCAGCGCCCTACCAAGCAAAAATCCTCCGCGGCTAGGGTGATATGTTATCAAGATGCTCATTTGGTATTTGATTACCGGATCAAGCACTTAGAACGCCAAATATAAGTTGTGAGTTGTCACCGTCTTAATATTTTTACTAAACCCAATAATCGGCTCCTATATATAAGCGAGTGTAGTCACTGCCAAAGTTCGGTGACTACCTTTACTTGAAGTACCTATGGTTGTACAAGCTTAGTAACATCAAGGTGCTTCTTTTTAACCAAAGAATCTATTGTAGAACTCGAAACATTTATAGGCCTATTGAATATTTCATGACCAGATTGTGAGCCTGCTTGCATCTACGAAGCGATGTATTCATGCATATGAACTTTAAATTGCCCTGATCGACCAAGCCAAACAGGTATACTGCAATCACGCTTATGAATTTTCAAAATTTAGAGCAGCAATGCTTTGCAATAAGAGTTTACAAAGAACGTGCACATGTATGTTAATCTGGTCATTATCAAATAAAGTCTTCTCAAAATCATTGTCCTGGCATGGTGCACCGAGACATCATACAGTCCCTTCCAAAGAGAGCCAGGCCTGCTTGATCTCTAGTACCAGGTGGCCAGCTGCCCAGAAAAGAAGTCCGCTGTCAATTACTCTTTAAAAATCAAATACGTTTGTTTAATCCTTGAACTTTCGATCCGATAATGGCGAAGAGAGAAGGTCATCACAATTCTTGAGCAAAGCAACAAAGAAAAAAACCACTGTCAAGCTCTTAGTTGCACAAAGCGAGGGCGGGGGCGGGGGCGGGAAAGCGTAAGCACCAAGAAGAATCTGAGGTTGGGAGCGGCTTGAATAAATAAATGCGTAAAGAGTATTATCATTTGTTTACATAGACAGCAACAACAGACAAGGAGGCTTTAAGAACTTGAAGGAAGAGGGAAACAAGGAATTGAGTTGAAAAGAGCTTGATTTTCATGTATTCTCTCACTTGTTCCATGCATCTCTATCCAGCTAGCGGGATCGAGTTCCTATCTTAGCTTGGGACGAGATCCCATGGAGCTCCTAACTTGGGATCGCAAAAGCGAGTTTCCAAGAGAGAAACGTCACCATATTAGGAGTTTCCTGCAACTAAGGTTAAGCTATGAAGCACCGGTGCGGCACTTGGGGTGAAGCACCGGCACCGGATACGCGTCAGGTGCGGGTGCGCCTCGGGTGCGGCACCGGTGCGTGTCCACCAATTTTTATTTTTTTTAATTTCTTTAATCCCGGGTGCGGATCGGGTGCGTATCGGCTCAGATCTGTGACCACCGGTCACTCCAGCGACCACCGGCCACTCCAGGGACACCGGCAAAGACTCTGACGAGAGAGGAGACTAGAGAGAAGAAGAAGCAGCAGAAGAAGGAGAAGGACTTACCGGCTACGGCGACAGGGTGCAGCGTGCGGCCAGAAGAAGCCGGTCAAATGGTTGATGTAATCGAGGCTGCTCTCTGCTTTCTTTTAATTAATAGTGGGGGAAGGCTGACTTTTTACTCTTGAGTCTTGACAAAATGTTTGTTAATTTAAGAATCAAAATGTTTGTAAATTTATGCTAAGTACTCATTGTTAAGTTATTACATAAACCACCCCACTACTTCAAAGAAATAAAAGTGATACCACATAAAAATTTTATTCTTTTCAAATTAATAAGTTTAATATTTATAAAACAGCCCATTAAACTTAGCAAATTCTCACTGAAAGCTTTAAAATTTACGAAAGAGCCCATTAAACTTAAAAACTAACTACTTTGTTTGGAATATTAATATTATTTTACATATACCAAACACATCTATTATGATTATTGAGATTCAAACTGTTTAAATTTTTTTTAATAAATGTATATATAATTAAAAAATTATTTATAAAATTTGCCGTATCCCCGCCGCACCCGTATCCTAAAATTTTCAAAAATGCCACATCCGCGTATCCGCACCAGTGCTTCATAGCTGTCAAGTCATTGGACTCTGAAATTCCCAGAACGTAGCTCAGAAAAAAGTAAATGAGGTTCTTCTGCATTATAAGATGTAGACAAAAAAAAATTTGTTCCCCAATCCAAACAGATATCCTCCAATCACAGCTATTAACTACTTAAATCCAATATCCAAACAAGTATTCCCCATCAAATCTTCTTCTTGGAGTATTAGCCGATAGATCTTTAAAACAGTAAAACTGGACTTAAATTAGTTATCCCTATAAGTGACAGTAAACTTAGCATGTAACCCACATTTGACTTCAGGTGGAAATACAAAGCAATCATCGTGCCACAGTCCTCGACAAAAAACCTGCTACGCAAAGAGAAGTAGAGTCTATGCATTGAAAAAGCACTCAATAGACGCAGTAGCGCTTAGCCGCGCTAAGCTGCACAAACATCTTTAACCAATCAACAACGAAAAGCTGAGGCACTTGCACAAACATGCAAATCATCAGTCAGTCAGCGACAGTCTAAAATCTGATGAATTAACGCGTAATTGAAAACCCTAATCACAGCATAACAGTAATATCTTGAAAAAGGACGAATTCAATCCCTCGGCAGATTCAAAACCCGTGAGAAATGACGATTTATAGAGCCTTTTAACGGCAGCCCACAAAAAAAACGTCACATGATGAAACCCTAATTGCATGCTTGCAGCACAAACACACACGCACACAAACAAACAAAAAAAATCGAAACGTTACCTGAGCAGCAGGTCGGCGAGAGAGAGGAGGTTGGGGGGAGTTTATCCGGAAAGAATGTAAACCCTAGAATCAGAAAGATTCATCCGGAGAGCTTTAGGCGAAAACGAAGAGGGCCTTTTTGGTATAAAAGTGAGGCGATTTTATCGTGACACTATTACTAGGCCCAAGTCACGTGATGGGCCATGTTTGCGCCACGTACCCGGCCGATTTTTTTTTTGCCATTCGCTACTTTATTTAGTATTAGTACTCCGTATTTAATAATAATAATAATAATTACGCTCATTTACTCTATAGCCATAGTTATGCATGTAATGTGTATGCAACAATATAGTTAATTATATTAAATTTAATTAAAAGTTATGCAATGCATGTAAATATTTATTATCATATTCAGTAAAATAAAATTTAAATTACATAAACTAAGCATCTTATAGGTATTTATTTACTATTTTGATTTTTTCTTTGTGTCATCTTTTAACAATTTTCTTGATATGCACCAACGGTCAATATTCTAAATATGTACTTATGTGATATTAGAAGATGTGTTACACCAAAAGGGTGTACCTTATTATTAGATAGACTAGTTACCGCAGCACACGCGATACATGTACGATGCAATATATTATTTTGTTGATGTCAAGTTTTAGGCGTTTTTTTTTTTAATTACAACTTTTAATGAATTTCAAATTGTGAAAATAAAACATGTCATTGTAGGTAGTTTTAATAGTTAAGTTTTTGTTTTGTGTTATTTTTAATAATTTTCTTACTATGTCAAGTGTCAACATTCTAGATAGATAGTTATGTAACATCAAACGAGGTGTTATACCAAAAGGGTATTTTCTTTATAAGTAATATAGATAAACATGACAAACATACTTGCAATTAATCTTGACAAGTTGAATGAATCAAATTGATTTCGTTTAAGTTTGGCTTGACTTAACTCAACTATAGTCCCCCTTTTGTCCTTTTAGTGAATGTCAGTTTGTTTCCCTCTAGTGATCGATAATTTTACGGAATTATTAATTGAGCTCCCTAAATCCCTATTCGAACTTCAAAAGTTTTTTCTTCTCAGTAAGTATTGTGGAGTTCTAATAATGGAATTGTGGAGCTCAAATAACAACCGCCTCATTTTAATGTTAGACTTTTGCTTGTGCAGAGTTTATTTCCATTGGCCATATAATGAAAGATGCACATTATTCGTATCAAAACCAAAATAAACCAATGCAAAACCGAATTGTGCAAATTATTTTGCTTATTCACTATTCGATTCAGTTTTCAGTTATTGACGTCAAATCTTTGGGTTTTCAATTTAATCTGGGTTTAATATTACTAGTTGGTTTTAACTCAAAAAAAATCGCATCTAAACAATGTATGAAGTTTGCAAATGTATACAACGCCGTTATGTTATCCGCAAATATCGTAAGTATAATATTTTGGTTCGAGACCACAATAACTATATAATAACTCGGCGTTGCTTCTATTCGGTTTTGAAAAATATATTTCGACCTGGGTCTGTTTGCTTATGAACAACAATATGGTATATCGAATTGCTGGCTGATACATATAAGCTCAATATGATGAGCATTTCATGTGGTGTTTGATAAGCATTTCGAAAGAAATAAGATTTTTCGGCATTGACATGAAGAGATTGAGAATCCCTCCAAGATGTAATTGTAGGTTGAAACACCCAACCTAAGCATATTGAAGTTGTTTGTGTACTTGCATTTTTTAAAGAATACTAGTTTCAAGTCATTACTTGGTGAAACTTATTTGACAAATCAACCGGTAATGATGATGATTTTGAAGAAAATTTCCTCGTCTCCACGTTAATGATGCTTTATAATTACTTGTTCCTCTGTTAGTTAGCTCCCAAAGCTCCATTTGACCACCTCATGTTTCTACTTGTTCCTCTGGTAGTACACCGGTGACAATTTATGCACTCTAAACTCTGAGGAACTATCATGCCGTCTAACGTGCACACAAACACCGTGAACAAAAACCAGACGATGGACAGACCAGAGCGCCTACTTTTGGTTTCACCGTTCAAGAGCCTCTTTAGCCACGATGCATGCACGAAGAGACGTGCGTTTCAATTTTTTCTTTTGACTGAGAGAGAGAGAGAGAGAGAGAGAGAGAGAGGGGCGTACATGACGATAGAACTTGCCTGCTGGTGACTGAAGACTGCGCTTCTATAAAACCCCATATCATTTGGATACAGACAAGAAGCTTCCCCCGTTTTCGGCCCTTTGATTAAGGATGCAGACTTGAATCTTTTTTTTATGATAACAACACAGTAATTATGTTCTCATACGTGCTTTGAGTAAGGTGCCTAATAGGTGTACATGTTTACTCTCACGAAGACTCGTGGACTTGAAAGTTAAAGTTCGACAAGGAGCTTAATGTCTTTGGACACAAAATTGGAACATATACTCTCTGGAAAGACTAGGTACGCTTCAATTGTCATCGTGCTGTTTTGCATTTGATGCTGGAATTGATGAATCGATGATCTAAAACACTTTAGGACACAGAGCATTATAGAATATGTAACCCTCTGTGTCAAAATCATGGTTAAGGATGATAAGTTTACAACTCACTTTCAGAGAGTCTGTTCATGTTACAATGGGGACGCACACGGTTACACCATGTGATTATGACTCGGAGCTTGATAGAAAAGAACTGATTACGCGAGACAAAAATTCTCAGAGGAGAAAATCAATGATAAATGTCTCCACCATGCCAACTATGGAAGCAAGGAGCGCAAAACCAGAGCTCAAGCGTAAGAGCATAGTCAGGAATGCCCTTGAAGGCCAAGCACTTGACTAGTCAGGTTTGCAGTTCGATGGGAGGAGCCAAGTTTGCACGCCGCTTTGCCTTCCTCGGTCTCTTTTTGCAGTAAGTCCAGGTACCAAGAAGATGTATATTCTTCCAAAGAACATGTATTTCTTCATATACACCATCAGAGTTAATACTTGATTGGCCCATCCAAGCTCCCAGATGCAAACTGAGAGAGGGGGGGGGAGGGAAGAAAAGGAAGAATTGCTTAGAAAGTCCCATATAGATCTTCAAAGAACGAAACTTAACAACCTTTTGCAAATCCATAGAAAATTAAATTTAGTTTCATTAAACAACAAGCATCACTAAATAAGAAACTAATATTCAGCATTACCTGCCGAACGATTGGATTCATTGATGAGGTGAATTCATGCGTCATTCCTTGCCACACAACCTTTCCCTCATAGAGAAACAACAACCTGGAAAGACCAGAATACATCTCGCCAGAACAATAAATAACAATAATTTCAAGATTTTGAAGGTTTTGGACTAGCAATACCTGTCAACAGCTCTTCTTATCGTACTATGCTGGTGCGTGACAACAACATAAGATGCAATCTTCCCGGGCTTCCCAACTGCATCTTCACCATTGAAATGAACAGAGCGGATAAGATCTTCGACTACAGTAGATGCAATTGGATCCAGTCCAGCTGTAGGTTCATCATACAGGAGTACCTGCTCAGCATAAGAGACGTGTTACTTGCTACTGCACCAAACACTTCAAGATATAATCAGATCTAGGAAGCCAACACCTCACATGGGTCAAGGTATGGTGTTCGACACCCATCGACACCACACCGACACCGACACCTCCGGACACGTGTCCAACACCTCGCAGCAGCGTCCAAGTATTTTATTTATGTTTTAATAACCTGACACCGTCTCGGACACTTCTTGAAGAAGTGGACACTTCTTAAAGAAGTGGACACACATATGGGACCATAATACAAAGTTTCGAACTTATCTCGGAGTCAGTGCGTAATTGACAAATCTGGGGCTTTTTAGAGTATGAACTTTTAATTTTACCAAACCTAATCAGATCGACCCAAACCTTTTGTCTTCAAAGTCTTCTCCTATGCGGCTGCTGTCTGCCTAACCAAGAAAAAAGAAGATAAAGTAGACGGGCAACTGAGCTTCTCGCCGGATTCCAGCAAAAGGTACCCTTTTTCTTTCTTTCTCTCTCATCTCTTCTTTTCCTTCTTTTTACTACAGAATGCATCCAAGCTTACTAGTCCAGATGAAGATAAGTCAATATCTCTGACCTTATTATAAGACCCATCTGGCTATATAAGACCTCCTTCATACCTTTGGTCCCATATCCTTTTACTTGCTTTCTTCTTACTGTTGAAACTCTAATGTTGGTACTGTTGAGACATTCAGCTGCTTTCTTTTTACTGACCTTCTTGTTACTATTGAGACTATTTCATGTTACTGTCTTTCTTTCTCATCCATTTGGAACGAAAATAGCTGCTCGAATTGATGTCTATTCTTATTATGTGTAAATAGATGTACTTAATAATATGTGTGTGTGCATATGTATAACAAAATTTATGTATTCAATGAAATATTTCAAAAAAATTCAGCAGTGTGTCCTGCGGTGTCCAAAATCTGATTTTTTGAAAATTGCGGTATCCGGTGTTCCCGTTGGTGTGGGAGTTGGAGGCGATGTTTGTGCCCGCGCTACCTAGATTCAGATGCATAAAGGAATTTTCTTCAGATCTTTACTGCACCTCAGGTACAATTTGATAATCTGACCATCCTATTCGTCCTCTGTCTTACCCCAGGCTCATGGAGTACTATAACTCAACCAAGGGTTTCTTTGACTCCATCCTCCCAGTCTTGCAAGACTCTCGAAACTGGGCCTTAACTATTCCTCCCGTAGGCTCCCTGTCCATGGCAATCTCAGAATAGGAGGACTTTCTAAGAGAGTGTCCCCTTAAGTTGAGCTTAGTCTTTTGGACATAAAGCTACACAGCATGTGAACATCTTAGTTTATGGTTAGATATTCAGCATCTTTATTAAGTATCAATAATGCCTTAATTTGTTAATATTCCACCAATTTACACTGTGCCATGAAAGCCAGCTTGAGCTTGTCCTCTCACAGGGAGTTCCCTGACCACATGGGACATTTCCACATCGGGGCCCTCGAGGCATTGCGATCGGATGCTGAAATAAAGGGCTCACAGTCACTGTGGCCCTCTTTTACACTTAAAGGCACATATGTGGCACTACACCAAAGAGGCGATCACCAACAGGGCAATAAAGTTGTAAGTTCGAAATATTTCTTTTTCCTTATTCTTATCCCTGTCACGAGGACCCTGCAGCACTAAAATATAGATGACCCTCCGACGTCCAACAATGACCTATGCTCCATGCAATCTGCATTCAAGAGTTTGTGTTACCTATATCTTTAGATGCAGAGTGGTGGTGATTTCTAACTTCTACTAAGATCAGTGGACATCGGATCACATTGGCACTTGGAGGTCACACTGCCATCATATTTGACCTACTCCAACAAATAGTACTGACCGGCCTCATTTCCTCGTCGTTATGAATACCACTCTAACGGTCATATCATTTGGTAAAATGTGACTATTGCAAGGGTTTATGCCAAGGTACGCAGTGGTTTCATCACCATCTGTAGCATTTTCTGGAAAAATAATATAGCCGACAATAACTAAAAGTAGATTTGGGGGGGGGGGGGGGGGGGGGAGAGCGCACCAGAGAGCCAGACGGGAAGAGATGCTTTAATGTAACGCATATAGGCAGAGGTGCATTTTGGTCAGGAATTTGAATCAGTCAAGCATCCACTACAGCTGTTCAGTCTAATTTTTCGACTGATATGTGTATTTACCATATTTTTGACTGTGATGGGAGTAAAAGGTTGTACAGGCCCGCATAGTACAGGTAACAGGATTGATCAGAAAGCATTCAAGGTGACTTAACTATGAAATAAAGTTCTGTTTGCTCCCATGAAGAATCAAAAGTAACTCCACTTCATCACCTCAGTTTCGTTTTGTAAATACCGTCACCTTGCCATTGTTATGGAGTACAGTGCCTCCTAGTTTGCCTCCATCTTTGTTCAGAAATTTTAGATTAAAACCTCTTAAATAAATGGCTTATGTTCTTTTAAAACCAAGTTGATTGTTAAAAATACAGGACACCATGACTATATTCTTGGAAGTTTATAAAATCTTTCTGCGCCCGACTTCTTTGCTCAATAGGTAAGTTTAACTGTCCAGTAATATTTACATGTCAATTGGGAAGGATCTGAAGGACATTCCAGGTAGTTAGGGTAAAAAATAGACATCCTTGTATAGACAGAAGGACCACTCTGCTGGTATTGGGATCATAAAAAGCATTATAGATGTGAAAGCATCTAGTACACATACCTCTGGCTCTATTGCATCATTTGTGGTATCAAAAATTATTGATCGGGCTAATGCAACTCGTTTCTTCATCCCTCCGGACAACTCAGAAGGTAATCGATCCTCAACTCCCTGCAAAATATATTGGTTAAGTTTCATATATAACAAGATAAGTCCTACATGACTGAAACCTCAATGTGAAGTTTCCTATTTCCAATTTTCTTGGTTCCTGTGGTAAATGCTGATGTCCAGTGCATGCAGTTAGTTGTTGGTGGCCAGTGTACCAGGAAGAAGGTTCTTAACTTAATTGGACACCAAAATCCTTCAGGTAAGTCACTTGTGACTCTAGAATAATTTCACCACTATCACACAACCTGATAGATTGTGCTTAAAATTTTCAGGTGTTTCAATGTCTTATGCAACTCAAAATTTTGATTTTTCAGAAGAAATGCATATACACGTAGACGCACCACATTCATACATGTATGGATGCGTATAAACATTCATGTGCATGTGTATGTCTATCTATATGTACACAGACAGATACAAACACGCACGCACACACGCAAGCGCACACACACACACACATGTATCTAGAGAAGAGAGTGGTGTTATTTTGTAACAGCCGTGCCTAGGCGGCAATTTCCATACTAAACAAAGTTTGGTCCCAATCTCCATTATTTGCTCCTTGTGACAAAATATGATGTGCATGTACGACTTTCATATAAATCATACATTTGACACGTGACACTGTCCAAGTGCCCATCCAATTTGCCAAAGAAAGTTGTGCCTTGGGAAAAAATTGAAATTACTAAAAACTTCACGATTTGCTGTGTCAAATTGGAATATCCGAAAACCAAGACTGAAATATCTAATATAGCCAAAGTATAAGACACCAGAGCAGACATGCAGCTATAAATGCAGGAAAGTTGAAGACGTGCAGCTAATCTGTTGTATGATTATCCTTTCATAAAGCAGAAACACTACCCTCTACAAGTTCCTCACCTACTACATACAACACTTGTCCCCTATATATGGCCATCTTAAACCATTTCCTGTGAATGTGTACCAATTTCGACGGGTACAGGGTTGAGATTTAATCTTGTTTGGTAACATATTGTCTAATCATATGCACTACAGAACTTACCCCTTAGATTCTTCCCCATACACTTGATCCAATTCGTCCATAAAATTCATTAGTTTTTGAGAAGAATGACAAGCATATAACACTTATGAATATGCTAAAATTTTCCCCTTCATAAGTGATACTGATAAGCCCTTTCAAACAAAGTCCAAGTCAGTGGACTAAGTGCACACCTACGAGTGACATCTTTCTTCTTCCTTTTTGAAACCAAGTGGAACGCGATCATTAAAACCGCAATGCCTATAAACAGTATGTATGTGGCTCAAATCACAAAACCACAGTTTGAGATACCGATAGGCATTGTCCATGAAGCATACCTTCAATCCAACAGCAGCCAGAGTTTCTGTTACAAGCTCCGCAATTTGATCCTCAGGCATGCTTGATTTCTCATACCTGTGCATAAAATAGGTGCTCAAAGTTTTCAATGCATCAACCTTTATTTGTAAAGGAGGAAAATTGCAGCACTATCACTGGCTTAGTTTACACAAAAATGTGTAAGAGATGCATGAGTTTGTATGAAGAATCTTGCGAGTAGCTTACAAAAGAAAACCAACATTTTCCCGAACGGTTAGAGAATCAAAAAGTGCTGCACTCTGAAATACCTGTTATTTGGAATAGAAAAAGGCAACAAAGTATCTTAGCTTCCTAAACAAGAAGATAACCAGGACAAATAAAGATGCATTCGAGTTAAAGACAACTCACCAAGCCAATTCGAAGGCCAGATATCTCCTCATCACTGATCAAACCATGTCGTAGTCTTCCTCGTATATAAACTTCTCCCTGCTCATTAACCATAGAGGAAACCAAGTTTTGACCTGGATGAGCTTAATAAAGTGCCAGCTTAAACAACCGGAAGAACAGAAGACCCTTCTGGAAAACATATGAAACAAGTACCTTGTCTGGAGCAAGAAGCCCAGCTATAATCTTTAAGATCGTAGACTTTCCAGTGCCAGAAGGGCCAATTATTCCCACAGCTTCCCCATGCCTAATCTACAGATGTGTAATTTAAAAGTCAGATACAAGGGGAAAAATCAGCAAATGTTAAATATTCATGTCTTCATGCACTGGCAAAATGGCTGAAGTTAGAAAGTAGAGTCTAAAAAGAGTAGGCATTTTTTATGAAATTCTCGCAGTAAACAGGGAGCAAAACACCACAAACTTCAAGAGTTAACCAATTTGACCATAATTTTCAACTTTTAACAAATTTTAATGTAGAACTTGACATGATGGAGGATCATCCCTTTAAGTATCAACAGCATAACTGGATATATAGCACATATATTGCTTAATATTGCAGTGCAATGCCGGTGTAGTATAATGTTTTTTACTCTGTACCAAAAAAATAATAATAATGTTTTTTACCATGTTGTTCTCACTTCCTATAGCAGCGTAATGTAGTAATCCATACGGCAGAGGATCTAAATCCCTCCTCTCCTATATACAGTGAGTGCTTTATTAACACCAGCGAAAAGAACGACACGTATAACAGAATGTTAAGAGAGCCAACATGAACTAGTTTGGGACAAAGGCTTTGATGATGGTGATGATATAAAAGTTTATTCATGAAAAAATTGCCAGAAGGGAGCAAACCTGTGTCCAAGAGGTGATAGGTTCAATTACATTGCAACAATTTTTTTTTAATTCGCCATATTATCCATTTGCAAGTGTACATTTATAATTGTATGATGTCTAGAATGAATTACTCTCTTGCTTATTTCTTTAGTTGCCTGGCTTTATCACATATGTGAGAAAAGAAATAGCAACCTTTTATCAGCTCCGCAGAAACATACGATTTTTGAGATAATGCACTCAAAACATTCCATACAACAAAGTCCTTACTAAATAGATGAATGTACACCAATATCTATGAAGCTTACAATGTTGTTACATGATTTCTCCATACCCATTGATCAGCTGTATATCGAAAGGAGAAAGTTCTTAAATCCATAAGGTTTGTCTAAGTCAGTCAAGTAAGGAAGAGTGAAGGACTACTCATCTGTCAATCGCAACTAGAGTTATATACTTAGAATCGACAATGCTATTTTAAACCTTGGATGTTTTTATCCATAAACAATCTGTAAAACCTTAAATCCCTTGGAAATGTAACCATACAGCCACCTTCATTGCCGCACCACCATTTTAAACCCGCCAATCTGCCAGCATCATCATGTCCCAACCACAGCATTTTTCATGAAATAATGGGCTTCAACCAATGCTACAACAGTGAACAGTGCATCCAGCTTCACGGCGCAGCAGGTATAACCATTTTGAATGTGGCTGCCAGAGAGAGACATACTAAAATCTCTCCAGTCCAACAGGACAAGGACCAGATTAAGAACAGAAGTTCATCATAAGTCCCCTTAAAGTTAGGGTACAAAATGTTTAAGGTTAGGAAGAGATGAAGGATCTTCGGATGGCTAATGTCGGAGCAAAAAGAGTTTGGCAACTGGGACATTTATAAGCAATTTGAAACAGGCGCGGGAGTGACTGATGTTGAATTCCTGCTTTCAGTGCCGCACACGGCAAGAATTTTCCATAGGTCTCGAAGTCTGCGCTAACTAAGGTCCAGGAATGATCTGGTCTTAATTCTCTCAATCACCTTAAGCAATTGGGCGTTTTGCTTCCTTTTCTCTAGCAGCAGTGAAACATCGCCGTAATCAAAGGCTTGAGAAGACAAGATCAGGCTGCAAATCTTTGGAGCTTTGAATCAAATATGAAGGCACCCATTCCATGCAAAGCAACTAAACTTAGAAGTTATGTCTTTGTCTCTCCATGCCGACAGGTCAAGGGGACCCAATTCTTTTGTATACAAAAGTGTTAAAAGGAAATATGCTGGTCAATAGTAGAAGTAGGAACGAAGTAAAGAGAGCTATAGGCAAAGATTAAAGCAATGTACTGATGAGTACCAATGTGAATTTCGGTCTATGCTTAGCAATCATCCGGTTCGTCTATTAATGCCAGATTGTATCTACAATAGGCAAGATAGGTACTTCGGGAAAAGAACCAATCGTCATCATAGGACCTTATGACTAGTACATTGTACAGGCTTCAGCAACCTCATCTTTGCGTAAAAAGCTCCAAGTAAATATCTTATACCATCAGGGGATGCCATGGAAGAATGAAGAAAATCTATGCAAGTATGCAACAATAATCGACAAAGTTCACCTTGAAGTTCACACCTCTTAAGATGTGCTTCTCCCCAAATGATTTATAAACATCTCTACACTCGATTAGAACATCAGGGTCCTCCTCATGTTCCCGCAGCATGCTTAAATTTTCCTCACTTGATGAATCCTGGTAATTACATATATATGCAAGGACACAATGGTAACAAAATTCTGTTGGTCTTAAAAGTCATAATACGAACAAATACTAGTATGAGCACTACCTCGAAAATCCCAAGTCCCAACACAGACCTATCAGCAAATTGCCAAGAATTTAAGCTATGCTAATACTAAATTGCAAAAGGACCATCCAGAACACGTTTAAGAAGAGTAAAAACAATTACGAACAATTGTGAGCATGTATTGAAAAGAAATATCTCAATTTTGATCAGATTAGTAAAAATTCAGATATAAATCAGAAAAGCTAATTAGAACACAAAACCAGGTATATCTATACAAATTTCAATGAAAATCTAAAAGCAAAAAATGCTTCAGTGGACAAATAAATACAAGAATTGTCTGAAAATAAAATGTTTCAATCCAGAACAAAAGTAAGACAGAGATTGTTATTCACCAAAAATAAGCCACAAAGAACTACGAAATAAACTCAAGATGGAGTTTTACAGTGAATTTTGAGGTGGAAAGTCCATCAGTGGGCATTAAATTCCGCGGAGGCGCCACACAAGCACAAACAAACCTCCGCCCGGAGCTAGTCAAATTGAACACCTTTGCACCTTCAACACAAAACTTTCTAGACCGCATAGACTCATGGTGCAATTTTGCAGGGAAAAGCACAGAACCCATCAAAGAAACCATGCTTTGTAACCCAACTGAGGTTCTAGGGCAATCAAAATGTGGGGTATTGAGGGTGACCCAGATCGATTTGGAGCTTCAAAACCATGAAAAACGGTCGTGTCTATGTACTGGAGGTGAAATCCGAAGGTGGGTGTTGGAGATTGGGAATCACTTTGCTTAAAGCTTCAATGATCAGGATGCTATTATGGAAAGGGGAGTTCACCAAAAATGAAAAGTGCATTTAACAGAGCAGAATAGCGTGATGGGCAATTAGAGGATGAAGACTTTCCTCTCTTGTTTTTCCCCTTCTCCTGTAGCTCGCGTTCAATGAGGATTGTGTGTTCAATGCGTTGCGGTTCTTGTTTGGGGTGGCTTGACTCCGGTTACTTTGAACGAATATTCTGACTCCTAACTCAAGGATTTGTTTTGGATTTGGCAGTAGGTTATCCCGCGGCTTAAATTTCTTTAGGTATTGTTTCGATTTAGGGATAGGTTATCTCGTCACTTCAAGTTTGTCCCTTCAAGTTTGCTCCTTCACAACTTTTTGCTTTACATAATTTGCCCTGTCTTTTAAATACTTACGGTTATAATTTCGTTATCTATTGACAAGAATTTAGATTTGATATTTCTAAAAAGATCAATTATTCACTATGTCATTGTTCACGTTCTTTGTTACGCATGAAGAATGGTATAATGAAAATCAATGCCCAACTATGAAATTACTTATCCTTTTTTGTTGTCACCACAAATTCAGTCTCATAGAAAGAAAAAAGATTTTTATCAAATGCATAATTGCAAAGCTAACAGGACTCAACTCATATTCGACTCACTAAGGAAGAAACGATATTATCGAATTATATTTTTTGCCAACTCGACTCAATGACGTTCCTCTTCCTCGAAGCTTAATTCGTAAGACCTAACCGGTTCTATAGCATCGTAGAAGCAACCATTATAATAATTTTCCTTTCAACTAAATGTCTGCCCAAAAGGATAAATTCATACATAAAATGATCCAGAAGTGTCTCAGTTACATTCATTGAAGACTTCTAAGAGCAATGGAAGGCAACGTGAGAGTAGTTGTGAAACACGTGTAGCGTTTGAAGCAAATTTGAATTTTTGTATAATGTATCATTAAAGCAGTATAACTTTTCGTGTATGTTCAAATTGAGGTAAACTGCATCGTTTGAAAGGTATTTAGGAGCGCTTAGCCTCAAAAGAACGCATAAAATAACCTTTGGCATTATGGCCGTTTCGTAATCAAAGGGTTCTCAAAATCACGGTCAATGTTCATGTCAAACTCTTTGAACTTCTTTGATAGGACAATTTTCTAGCCCATTTCTAGAGTAGGTCCAAGAGGAACTTTGAAACTTTCTATCGGATAGTAACGGGCTTGCTCAAGTCACACAATTTGATTTTATGTAAATTACCATGCTACCCTTGATTAGGATACATGGTCTTCTATTCCAGGAGTACCATAAGGCTAAATAGCGAACTGCATTGTGTTTACGTCAGTGTGTATTAAAAGCAATAAAAATTGACCAAAAAATTCTTCTTCTAATTATTACTTGTTATTCTTGTCTATTATTTTTAACCACTATCAGATTTCGCATATTCCACTCTAGTGAACTGAACTAAAGAGAGCGATCTCCCTCTCAATTTTCAAAGTATAAAAAGCTTAAAATGTTATAATCGACTAATTCTTCATATTGAAAGAATTTTTACAATTCTTGAAGATAAAAGGCATAGACTAAAGTTTAACGTTTGGATTCATGACTCCGACTGAACCCAAACAGATTTTCCTATATTTAGTTTTTTTAGTAAAGTAATTTTTTGCAATCTTCATCCTTCCTACGATTCCTCCTCAAACCAAGAAAAAGGGACAAAATTAATGCCTATGTTTTTCAAAGTTCAGATCCAAAAAGAGTCTATATATTTGACTAAACCTTTGTCCACAAACTCTCAGCACCAATTCAGAAAGAAGGAAAAAATGACTCACAAGATGCCGCAATCGAAACCACCCTCCAGACCTCCGAGCTATCCCAATAATATCTGGAAAAATCTATGGCAGCTCAAAGTACCGCTGAAAATTAATTACTTCATCTGGCAAATCTTATGGGATCGGTTACCCTTATCCACCAATCTCTTTCAGCGCCTAATCATACCTTCAAACATGTGCCCCCTATGCCAGACTCATCCCGAGGATATAAATCATGCCTTCTTAGACTGCCCCTTGGTTCGACCTATATGGTTTGGAATACCTCTTGGTATCAAGGTTACAGCGGTGGATAAACCTTTCAAAGAATGGCTTATTGCTTGGCTCAAGCCGCCAGCCCTCTCCCCCCTTTACTTGGCGTGATATCCTTTTTTTCTTTGTCACCATCTGGACTATCTGGAACCATAGAAATAATTATGTGTTTCAGCATCTTCCTTTCCACCCCAATTGCCGTGATACGCCAAAGTTGTTAGTTAGTAAATAGTATCTCCCAATACTCTCATAAACTAACCTCTTCGCCTCTTAAATTGCCACAGCCGAATTGCTCACCAGATAATAGGATTCCGTTGTCCCGTACACCTCCAGGGCCAACCTCCTTACATTCTTGCCTAATACCGTGCCCCTGCCTGAACACTGTACCGGTTAAAATGCTAATTCATGCAAGTTTTGACAACTGGAATCTTCGAGCAGGCATTGGTTTAGTATGCTATATTAACAACACTCGATGTGGATCGGCAGCCCTTTCTATTAACTCGTCCGATCATTATACTGCTTTGTCACAATGCCTACTTCTTACATAAAAGTGGGCTTTGAAACATAATTTATTACATATACATGTACTAACTACCTCTCATTTCCTCTTACATCAGATGTGATGTCGGGGTCTGAGATCATACTGGATATGGTGGCACCTATTATCTCTGACATGTGCCACCTTTTGACTCAGTTTCATCATTATAGTATCAGCAGCACTGGACCTAACACTATGAAGGAAGTAAGATCCCTATCTCTTTTTGCATGTCAGGCTCGCATCCCAGTCTACCAAGACTGGGTGAGTGATAGCCTGCGACGTTAGGGATTATCAGATATGATGGAGCCTTTTGTGGAGTCATCAGTGAGTCGTACCTTTTTCTGTTTCCTTTGCTTATGTCGTGTTCTTCCTTTTAGATTGTTATAGCTATGCTCGGTTTATTTTTGTAAAGCCTTTAGGCTGCGAACTCTCTATTCCCTGTAACCTTTATTTTATCAATGCAATTCTCTTATTACAAAAAAAAAAAAGAAAAGATGCTGCAATGCATTGCCCAAGAAAAAGGCCTCGGCATCACCTGAGTTCTCAGAAAAGCTCATTCACCAAATTATTCAGTTTTGACTTGGACAAAAGAACCCCAGCTTAATCCTTATAAACACTCCGACGGGGTTAAGGTAAGGGAGTGAACTTATGCCTGTGCAGTTCCACTCCAACCAAAGTTGTAACTACTAGAGGGCACTTACATTCCTACCTCACTTGCTAACACTGCAGTTACACATTACCTCGAGACATTCTCTTCTGTTTGGCATGCTTTTGGCAGATATATTGCCTGGATAATACAATCTTGATAACGGGCGGCCGACACCATCCTTCGAGGACACAGTGGACACAAATCTCAACAAACTATGACTCGATAAAAAAAACACACACCGAACAACAGTGACGAATTCCAACATCCTTTGGCAGAATGTCCCCAGGGAAAATAGAGCGGGGGTGGGGGTTGATGAAGTTACAATATAAAACTCAATTAGAACAGAATGTTGATATAAAAACAACTCCACATATTTATCGTTGTCATTTTCACTTTCGAGTTGAGAGATCCGGTAGGGTCTTTCTGCCATTCAGCTTTTTCACGGTATTTGTGTGCGTTGAAGCTATTCGCTACGAGTCTACATAGCTACAACATTTAAGGCTAAAAAAGACCAAAAATAATTGAAGGGATCTTTTGGGCAACTATCCATCTATCCACAAAACAAACTATGACATCCATATGGACAATGCCCGGATGGGACATTATATTACCAATGTACTCCGTTGCAGGCTAGCAGTTGCTTCGGTAATTGAACTCAGAATGCTCTCACCAACCTCCCCCTTACAGAGGGGACATAAAGCATTGATCTTCAGCCACTTATCTACGCAATCCTTATGGAAAAAGTGTGAACATGGCAACTCCCTGAGCTCATCATTGTTTGCATACTTTGCCAAGCAAATGCAGCATACCTGTAAATTGAAATAAACCGGTCATTTGGTCAAGACCAGTAGAAGGAAACCACCTTACCTGCTTCCAAAAGAATTCTTTTCAAAAGAGAATGATGTTCTACTATGAGACAGTAAAAAAACGAACTGATCAAACGGGGACTTAAATCAAATCTGGCAGTTTATCATCATCAATGACGCTGGCAAATGACATATCAAGCAAACACAATCTTCACAGGGACCAGCTAATATGTATAAAATGAGATGCATTTTAACCATCCAGTCATGCCCTTGGCTCTTCTATGGGGTGTGTGTGCTGGTTTTCTCTTTATTTTTTTGGTTTTTTTGGAAAGAAGGGGGGGGGGGGGGGGGGGCTACATAGGAATAAGGAAATCACAGCAAGGTTGGTCGCAAGGAGAAAAATATTATTCTTCACATTAGGCAAGAGTTTTAAACTTTGTGGCATCTGTTTGATTATGAAAATGCAAAAAACTGGTGCATAAAATAAAGATAGTGTTTGCCCAGTTTCCAGACAAGAGGTCAGGCACCTATTAGTGTGTGCCTCACTAAGGTCCCAGTCGTTCAAGACAGTGGACCATTGCTTTATACTGCTAGGACGGTACATGTCTATCTCAGTGGGAAACTTCACCCTGTTTAGCATTCCTAAGGGCAGTCAAAAACACCTCAGCCTCGCAAGTAAACATCATGATAAGATGACATGGGTAAAGTTCCACCTTTGATCTACACTTATGAGTAGGGTGACTCACTCAAATTGCATCCAACACTGGAGATTGCTACTTGAAGATAAGAGTTGTCAGGTTTCTAACTGAACCAAATTCCAAATTTGGTCTAAACCTATAGGTAGGGTGACCCACTCAACTTGCATTTGACACTGGAGATTGCTACTTGAAGATGAGTTTTTTCAGGTGTGAATTTTAAGAGTTGGTGTTAGTTTATAACTAACCAAGGCTTGAGCTTCAAACTAACCACTAACCAAGTTAGCCGAAGTAACCCACTACCGGTTACCTGAGTGAAGAAGGTGCTCCATACGGGAGAAATTAGAGTGAATTTTGGAGTCCCAATCTAACCATTCTATCTATGTGCCTTCCTTAACAAGCTGACAGTTCTTTAAGGTTTTCTTATAGTTGTTTAAGGATTTCTTCTAGAGAGCTGGTTTGATCAACTCATATGGATAAAACATAGCTCCCCCAGGACAGTGAACACTATTATAGGTGAAGATGAGGATGACGAACCATAAAATCAACGTTCACTCAGCCCAAGAAAATATATAATTAAAGCAGAAACAAGGAGCGCCTAGTCAATAAAGCTCTTTTCAAAGTTCTAAAATGATGAATTTGAATCTAGGAAGCACCGACACCTCATATGGGTCGAGTTATGGTGTCCCACACCTACCGAACACCCTGACACCTCCGGACACGCGTCCGACACCTCTCCGCAGTGTCCGATTTTATTTAATTATCGAACATCGTGTCGGACACTTACTGTCGGACAACTCTTGGCGAAGTGGCCACAGGTATGGGACCAAAAGACAATATTTCAAACTTATTTCGAGGTCAGGGTGCAATAATTGGCAAATCTAGGACTTTTTGGAAATGAACTTTTAAGCCAAACCCTATCGACCCAAACCTTTTGTCTTCTAAGTATTCTTCTATGAGGCTGTTGTCTGCCTAACCAAAAGAAAAAAAGACGAAGCAATTGGACAATCGGGCTTCTCGCCTGAGAATCTCGCTAGATTTCAGCCAAAGATACCCTTCTTCTTTCTCCCTCATCTCTTTCTCTTTTCCTCCTTTTTTGTTACCGAAAGCATCCAAGCTTATCAGTCACGAGGAAGATACGTCAACATCTCCGACCTCATTCACAGACCAATCTAGCTATATAAGACCTATCCTTCATGCCTTTGGTCCCATGTCTTTTTTTCTTCTTTCTTGTTACTGTTGAGACTATTTCATGTTATTGTCTTTCTTTCTCATCCATTTTGAACGAAATTCAGCTGCTCCAATATTTTTCTTATATATATTTTTACATATGTATGTATGTACACACACACACAGTACAAAAGAATTAAAAAATTCAGCAGCATCCTGTAGCGTCCAAAATTTGGTTTTTTGGAAATTGCAGTGTCCAGTGTCCCATGCTACCTAGATTTGAATAGGTAAGAACTTTGTATCTAAATATAAAATCCCATGCAACACTGCCTTTCTTAGAAATTCATTCTTTCCTTTAAGATGTGTAGCAAGGGTAGCCAAATGCGTATACTAGTTTGTCTGATTCTTCTTGTTCATTCCTTGTCCTTTATACGACGACCACCATCCCTAATATTTATAATTCTTCCTCGGGATTAGTCTTCGACTTCTAAGCCAAATGACACAACTAATTGCATTATCACAAGGGTACAGTTTACTTCCACCAAGAAGCAATAAGGTGGTTTATCCTTAAAAGAAAATGCTCCCCTTACAAGCTGGTGGCCTGCTTTCTCTGGTTAAGAAAATGCACTAGCCATGTCTGACGTGGGACAGGCTAATACATAGAGAAGTCTGGAAGGAGAGGGGATTGACTTACAGCATCTTCTCCTGATATGATACGCTCCTTTTCGGTTCCTGCAGCAATAACACCACCTTCACCTGCACCTAAATCACTGCCATTTTTAATTTTCTTTATCTTAAACTTGTATGTTGGCAGAGAATTTATTGATTCTGGAGTGGCTCCTCTATTCTCTGTCAGATCCTCTCTGAAGCCCAAGACAGAAATTATACAAGGGAGGCAGCAGCAGATTGTGGCACAAAGAATAAATGGCATTGCATAGCCGATGCAGCTGAAAGCAAGAAACACGATACACAACCTGCAAAAGCAAAACCTGCATCAAAAGCAACCCATAATGGAACCACGAAATAAAGAATAGTTTGCCACAATGAAGTACCTGTACAAGTTGGGAGCATCAGAGGAAGAAGAGTGCCCTCCAAAGATCCACACATTACCTACCACAAACCATACAGCAAAGAAGCAATCCAGGGCCATCTTCAAGTATTCCACAAGTACTTTGAGTCTGAAAAGCAGAAAAAAGCATACTTATAACGTAAACTAGGAAACATAAAAAAAAAATCCCCATTTCTTGACATATAGCTGATCAATGAAAGAAGAACCGATGAAACATGTGCAGCTTCTCAAGAGTACAGATTCAAAAGGCATAAACATGATTGCAATCAGGTAAACTATCTTCACAAGACAGACAGCAAAAGATTAGAACTCGTTTTGTTTAGTTAGCTCCCAGTCAGCAAGTGCAGTACGTCAAAATAGATGTTTCCGTTGCATGATAACAGTCCAGTTTGCTTAACATACGTGAATCATTTTTGCGTCTAGATGATGATTAAATTAAAAACTTTATGCAAGTAAGAACCTATGGTCCATAATCTTCTATAAGGAGTTGAATCTCTCAGATAAACTCCTTTTGCATGCTATTCAATAGTTCAAATATCAAATACATTGAATGACTATTCCTTTTGCTAATCAGAAGAAATGAGACTGAAAACATTTCCCATAACTAAGCTGTTTTTTGACAAGTATCTAAGACGTTAGTATTTAATTCTGGAAGGGGAAAAAAATTACTAAGCTTAACTCCATTGTAGTTACAAATTGCCAACCTTTGGGCACTTCTAAAACCTCAAGTAATTTAAGAGGATAATTTATATCCTGTTAGATATCATAAGTCGGTGAAGAATATGTTTCCAGTTAGATATCTAACAGGATATAAATTCTTACACCATGTTAGATTTCATGCATTGCAGATGTAAGCCCGTACCTTATTGTATTGGAAAAAAAAACAAGATTGAGACTCTTATATAATACAAGTATCCCTTTTAATCAGCCAAAGGACTGCAAGCTCTTGTGAGCCAGAAGAGAGCACTACTAACGACACAAACTATAAGCATGTAACAGCCACTCCCACCATATAAATTATTCTATTTGCTCCAAAAACCCACCGTTTTCATCACATATAACAGGAATCCTGATGCATGTCACTCCTATCAAGTTTGCAACATTTAATTCTCAATCCATCCACATATCAGGTTGCAAAATCTATAATCTGTCTGCCTCCAGCAAATGCATTATTGTGCTTCTGAACTCACGTCATTGCTAACATGCATAAGCCAGATAGAGAGTGCTGAGAGTCTGAGACGATAACTAGAAAGCTGTACCCGCCAAGCTGACAGTTCCTTATATCACCCACATAACCTTCTTAGAAAATGAATAAATGGCAACAGAGCCAAACTGATCTCAAAGAGTATTAATGTAACAAACTTCCAACACTAGAAAAAGTTTCAAATCTAATTAGAAGTAGTTAATCCCAAGTGAACTTGACACCACCAGCATCAATTAACACCAAGGCAACAATGCTTTCTTCAAAGGGAATCATAGGCTCCAAGTTCGGATTCCTCCTCAATTTCATCATCATTGTCTACAAAATGAACTGAAGGAGTAGATCTACTTGAAAGGGAGCAGCACTCCGCGATGGAGCTCTAGCACAGTGAACAGCAGCAAGAGAATCTATTAATTGCAGATTTGGAGTTTTAATTTCTCTGGTTTGGATTGATTTATGATATGATAGAAGCGATTAAAAAACTATGAACGGTTGAGATGGTGCCAGCGATGACAAAAATTAAAGACTTGATTTTTGGGCTTTTATTTGCGCCTAAGCGCACAAGGCACTCACCTCTTTGAAGGGGCTGGGCGCTCCCTCTGCCTTGCACCCATAGTGACACGCCCGGTATTCGGGAATTATTCGCAAGGGCAATAACACGGAATCTGGGAATTATTCGGAGAATTTCGTCAGTGAACCGGAAATAATTCGGTGGAATAACAAAGTCCGTACTGTAAATCGAGAATAATTTGGTAATTAATCATTCAGGTTACAATAGTTTTAAGTGTATGAAATTTGTAAAGTCTGTAATTGAAATGACAAAAATGTAAGAATACTTCAATTCTTTTAAGTGATGGGTAAATAAATGGAGAAAGATTGTGCAGGTAGTGTTGTATAATTAGCGTGCTTAACTGAGTATATATTCTTTGCTGGAATTGAGCAAAACTTGCGTGGTGGTGTGATGACCCAAATTGCACAAACAATCAAAGCAAATGTGGGTTTGAATCCCACCGTATAAGTGACTTATTACTACCATTAAAAGAACTTTGTCTCGTGATATGTTCTTAAATATCGAGATAAATTTGTTAAATTCCCGATAAACATAAGTTATTCGCAGTTCTTCAATCTATCGCAATTGATTCGCGAATATTGTTACTTTGCTTGCGCCTAGGCGCACTTTCGATAACACTGATCCAGATCTAGTGCTATATCCTCATCACTGGGGGGATTCTCCCAAAACCGCACGATGATCTTATCCCAACAAGTGACTCTAGACCAATCAAACTTGGCCTCACCATTACCAATCCAATTATTGACTAGACAACTGCTGCCAGATACTACATCCTGAATCACATTCTCACTAGACTACTCCACCACCAGATCCCTTACATGATAAACTCGCTTGGCACATTCACTCCTCCTTGAAAGAACTTGATAATCCTGTCTCCTACTTCGCCAAAATGGTAACTCGATTTATAACAGACTGCCTTTTATAGTGACTCCTCCCTTGAATTTCTAACTTTTAGACACAAATTCTCTCATACTTCCGCTAGATCCTTTGAAAGTCTTCCAAGCTTTTTTTAGCCACAACTTTTTAGTTAATCATGTGGCATATAAAAGTTTCAGTTCCAAACTAAAAAATAATTGAAACACATACTAAAATGTTCATGAACATTGGTAGACCATTTTCTCCTTCATTGCAGGTGGCCAGGGGCTTATGGGCCTGACTTTGACTATGGATGGTATTCCGTGACAGACACTGAGATCAGCATCAGATTAGTTGTGGGGATAGCTCCTTTGTGTATCAGGGGGTCTATTTGGCAGGAAAGAAGTAGATGGCAGTGTCAAGGGATGGAGCTTCACCCTTCCTTTTCGTCTTCTTATTTCTGGTTGAGGAAGGAATTTGCACTTGCTCCTGCAGACTAGGTGGTTTTTTGGTCAATATGGTTAGAGGGTTCAGTTCTTTCCTTCAAATATTATGTTTTCCTGCTTTTGTGAATAAAAAAAAGGAATCCATAACAGAGTATGACATCAGACTTGCTAAGCTAAACATGAAATACTGGGACATCACTAGCCATTGGATTCAAAAATAGAACAAGGAACAACTTGAAAGAACCTTACCTTGAACCTAGTAATCCCGCACTTTGACCATCTCTGGAGGCTGAAGCACTGGTCCGGCTATCTTCTCCTTCTAGTGTCCTTGTAGTAGATCCAACAGAAAGGTTGCTCTGGGGAGAACCCTGACGAGCTTGAGACGAATCCTGATCTTGACCCTGGTTGCGGTTACGATAACGCCAGTAAAGAAGAGGAAGTGTTGCAACACACCCTGATGCATAACCCACTATCCACGCGAGCAATGGCGCACGTGGATGCTCATGCCTCGATAAAGACAAAACAACTATGGATGCGATAATTTGACTCACTGTTAGAACTAGCTCAATAGATATCCATAAACCAGAATTTAACGGACTCCTGCGGCGGCCATGTCCATTCCCTCTCCTAACAAAAGATGTGTTCCTTGTGTTTGATCCATTGGAAGCAGAAAACGAAGGTTGAAAAACAGGGGTCCTCGCGCTAGTAGAAGGCTGGTCTCCGTTTTGCCGCGGTTCCAAGCCATTATATGGCCTGTCTTGGGTTGAGCTAGATGACGAAGCATCGCTGGTACTAGTTATGTCAATGACGTGCTCACTGGCGTTATGGTTTTCCACTCGCTCCATTAACAGTGCTATCTTGTTGGTTTGGCTTTTGCGATGTAATCCCAACAAGGGAACGGCCATCTAAGTCCACCGCCAAGCAGGAATTAAACAGAACATGGAACAGCAGAATCAGAGAACCACTTAAATCTCACACTCTGCAGCCGTATCATATAAATTATAGATGCCTCTCCTCCTCTTCACTGCCACGAAAACTAGAAAAAGGATGATAGAAAATTAGATTATGCGAGCAGAAATTTTCCACATTCTAAAATCCAAAATAAGGAAGAACCCAAACTCAAACTTCAATTTCTTTCCTTTACCCACAATTTCTCAGCATTCAAAAAGTGTACATAAGAGTTAAATGTGGGAATAAGGCGCCGTAGTACACTAAATTACTAAACATGATGGTTATATCATAACAGCCCATCAGATATTTTGTACAAAACAAAGTGAAATTATGAATGCAAAAATCACACACACACGCACGCGCACACTTTTGGGAGCAAAAAAGTATCAATTGACCAAACAGTTCAGCACTAGACCAGTTCAACACTTACAAGTAACAACACATCCGCAGATGAATTAGATACCCCCAAAAGAAGGAAATGAAAGAACAATTACAAATTAAAGCTGACCGCAAAAGGAATCGATATTACCAAAACTTTCAATCATCGGTTCAAGAATCAAGAACCCAGAACCAGAAAGTTGACCATCTTCAACAAGGATCAAGACCCATTTAGTCAAAACCAAAGCCCAATCCAAAACTATCACCTAGTGGGTCCTAATAATCCATATATCTCAACAACTCCAAGCTATGAAGCCTTAAAAAATACACATAAAATCTGGTGTGTGTCAGTGTGTAGACAGATAAAAGAGGGTGTGAGAGTTTTGTACAGCAGATACCGACCTCTGGCGATTAAAGCTTACAGAATCGGAGGAAGTTTCGATGTGTAATTCGTGTAGTGATTCACTGGGTTTTTGCCTTTGCCCCCGTTTGCCCTTTTTATCTCACGCGCTTTCTTTCTATATATATATATATTTAGCGTCACCTTACGACCTCCCTTGCTTCACAGCGTCATCTGGGAATATTTGGAGACTTTATATTTGTGAGATATTAGATGAGAGATATTATTAGATCCAAGTTGTTTTGTCAAAAAAGATAAATTCGATAGCGGCAATAGATGCTAGTACATGATACTTTAATACGGTCCAATTTTACAGGTTACGACTTATAAAAATAGAAAAAATTTGATTGCTACCGGGGTTAAAAGAATCTTCTTCCTACCCCTCATGTAATGACAATTAATAGTTGCTAAATCTTTGTAGTGAAACTAAAAAAGTGTTTTTAAGCGTTGTCGCTGAAAGTGTTAACAGAAAAGTCACTAGAGACATTTAGTGACTATTAATTGTCACTATATATGGAGTTGGAGGAAGATTCCTGCAACCGGGGTAGCAGCCAAAGTTTGTTCTATAAAAATTACCATCTTTATTTGGCTGAATAATTTTTTTTAAAATTTATCTATCACATTGAATGCTTTCTCTTTTAAAAAAGCACTTAAAATGTTTGAAACTCCTTAAATAAGGTTAAGAAAATAAAAAATTTTAGAAAATAAGGTTAAGAGTTTGGAAGATCAATAGCACATTATTTAATCCAAATATATATAGTATGGATATGCATGTCCTAGATTTTTCAATTTATACTTGTTTTTTTCCAAAATAAGATATGATTTAAATAGTTGGGTGACATATGTGTCGTGTTCATCTTGCTTATGATCATATTTATAAACTCGTGCCCCACCTATGTAAGAGAAGTTGTATCTCCATAAGAAAACTACACAAATGGTCATTGAATTATATATTTAAATATTACTTTATCCAGTGAACATAGATTTATCTCATTCTGGTCATTAGACACCCATTTTGTTAGCTATTTTATAATTATGGAAAAATAGGAGGTTAATTTGTAAATTTTTGAAAATTTGTACATAGGTGTCAAATTCTTGGAGAAAACCCTCTTGATTAATGTCACGTCCTACTTTTTATGTGGTGACTAATGAAGAGTAGACCAAATAGAAAACAAAAGAAAACAAAGAAGGAAATTCGAAAAAAAAGAAAGAAAGAAAGAGAGAAACAAAAGAAGAAGAAAACAGAACAGAGAAACATGCAGAAAAATAGAGAGAAGCAGGAGCTTCGGCATAGAAGAAATCAAGAAAAAAGGGGAGGAAATCAAGCCTAAGCCGAGAGGTGAGTTACCCAACTTCAAGTAGGCATGTTCTAATATATGTAAGTAGAGTTTGCGTGTATTTTTTTATCACTGGGGCGTATAATTTAGCCATAAACATGGCTATGAGGCCATGTTGGGAGGGATTTTATGGAAATTTTCAAGATTCGGGTGATGCTTTTGATCATGATTCCGTGTAATTTTGGAAGATATGTTAATGGATGATTATTTTGTTTGTACTTAAAAGAGATAAGGAAGAGGGATTATGGTGGTGCAGTGGGTGAAAATTGTGTTGCAGTGTGTGCATGTGTTCATAGTGTTCATGAAGGTGTGATTTCGTATATGTACGTAATGGTGAATATTTTATGCATCTGGATTGCGTTGGAAAATATGTTTGAGGGTATTATAGTATATTTTTTGAGGAAAAAAAATTGGTGAAAAATGGTGTTTGTGCCTTGGAGTGCCTCGGCAGAAAGAAGGGGAAGTGGGGGAGAAACTGTGTTGGTGAAGGTGAATTAGTAGGTGCTGAATCCAAACCGTGTTTGTTTTTGTCACTAAAAGGGGGCATTATTCAAGCAGTTTTCTACGAATTTTCATAAATATCTAGAGCCAAAAGTAGACAGATAATTTTATGAGATCTATGCTCTGAAAAATTTTGGAAATTTTTGGAGTCCGCAAAGGGCGCTAAAAGAGGGTATCGGGTAACTACAATTATCGATTTATTTAGCATAGCAAACCAAGTTATTTTAACCTGAAAATTTTATGAAAGCCCTATTTTATATATATGATTCATTATCTAAAATTTCGAGTTATTCTGAGGTCAATAGGTATTTTTCGCGAAACTGACCTTTTAGCGCTGGGTCCAGACACCGGTTTCGGGATTTTAGGGTGGAAATTCTCTAAAATACTTTTTAGTCCAGAAATGATATCAGAAAGCTCAAAATATCATTTTAAGATATTTTAGAAATTTTTTCGGTGCCCAAAACCTTAGGGGCATTTTGATAATTTACCACTCTTAGGGGTATTTTGGTAATTTTACCCATAAAGGTTATTTTTTAGTAAATTTACATACGACAAGGATATTTTAGTGATTTGGCTTACAGAAAGATCATTTTGATGATTTAAGTGTAACGGAGGTATTTTGGTAATTTGCCACCCCGAATGGGTATTTTAGTAATTTGACCTAAGAAAGGTATTTTTGAGTAAATTTACATATGGGAAGTTTATTTTAGTGATTCTACTTATGGGAAGACCATTTTGGTAATTTAAGTCTGAGAGGGGCATTTTGGTATTTTACACCCTAGGGGCGTTTCAGTAATTTTACATATCCGGTGATGGGAGGTTCATTTTGGGAGCATGTGTGAGTTCGTATTAAGTTATACTTTTGTTCTGTAGGCTGTATTCTAATGGTTCGATTATTCTGTTTAGGCTAAAGTTAAAGACTTCCGGTTGGGATAATTTAGTTGTGATCCAGGTAAGGGATTCTATCTGAACCTTGGGTAAGGACTTTTGTCCGAACCCTTATTTGATTACTTGTACTCGTAAGTATCCTTTGATATATTTACCGCTAATGCCGAACTCTGAGTTATGTATTGATATCAACGTGTTCTTGCCCAGAAAATCCTAATGTTGAACCTGAATCGATTAATTGGAAATCTTGTGATGCTCGCATATATTGCGTGATGAGCAAATTTGATAATTTTCTGTATCCATTCTTCTAATTGTTGTGCCTATATTTGGTAACCATCCGCAATCTTTTTGCTGTTTATTTGTGATTTTCTTCTGAAAATTTAGAATGATGACTTATTCGGTATGTTATAGTTATTAAAATCAGATCTTATTCTAGTGATTTGAGCTTATGTTAATGCTCATTGATATTGTTGATTTTTCTGTGTTGACCTGGGAATCTGTTCTATTCTGTTCTGAGGCGGGCGTTATAAGGCTGGTCTGAATCCTGCATGGAATGCAGGCTAGTAGGGGTGAGCAAGGTTCGGTTGGTTCGGTTTGGAGGCTGAATACTAAATCGAACCGACCAACCTCAGTTTGAGAAAAAATAAACCGAACCGTAGTTGAACGGTTCAGTTTGAACGGATTAGATGGATCGAATGGTTCGGTTTAAACGGATCAATCGGTTTGGGCTAAACTCCATTCTAGGCCCAAAACAACTAAAAATGTGTAACAAAAACAGCAGATCTTAGCTCATAAGACTAAAATTATAATTAGATCCAAAAGAAAATAACTCATTACACAAAAAATCATTACATAGCATTTCTAAAAATTCTAACCAAAATTACATAACATTCAAAAGAAAGAAGTGCTCTTTATATCCATCAGATGTAAACTTCTAATCAAATTCTGTTAAACTTCTAATCAAATTACACATTATTACACAGCAAATATATCCATAAGATTAACTTAAAGAAGAAAGAAGTCCTCTTTAAAGCCAAACAGGTCACGAAAATGACTTCAACATCTTGAAAACCTTCATGGCCAATCAACCTTCAACCAGCATATAATCCATATTTCTGAAAAAATGCAATGAACAAAAAATCAGTCATAGGTAAAGAATAGCATCTGCCCAACTTATGGTAACCAAGGTAAGCTGATATTACCATTTCTTAAGAAGGTCTTCCCCAGCATTGCAGCAGAGGAAAAGCTTTATACAATGGTCCTACCTAGGTTTTGGATGGACATAGGACAGCCACAGGATTACATAACAGGCTTAAGATTCTACTTGGACTTCTGTATATATTAACAATGATTAATATATACATGTACAGGGCAATTGCATTTTTTCACTAATTGAAAATCAATCTTATAAAGTCCATTCAAAATTCAAACAATCATTCCATATAATTGTTATCTAGCATTAATAAATGAAGGGGGGTTAAGGTCTTATGCAGTGAAATGTCTAGACTAGTTCTTAACAATTTCATTCCATACAATTGTTACTTATATTCACCATTGCTGACAGTAATTATTCTGCGCATACGATCAAATTCGTTTCAAGCACTCATTCAACCAGAAGATTAACTGAAATAGAAAGCACTGAGTGAAAGAGAGAACCTACACAGGTAAATGGCCACAAACAACACAAATCACTGCAATTCCCACTTTCGTCTTCAGGGATTAAGCCAGTGGATTGAACTCGAACTTGGGTTTACAATCAACACAAACATGTGATAGGAAAACAAGTAGATAAAATCCAGAACAATCACAATCTGAACAATACCCACTACAGAAAACAACAGACCAACAATCCTCAAACCATTGAATTGTAGCAATAAAACAAAAAAAAAAATGGAACTCAAAGAAACTCTGTACGTACTTGTGTGAGAATGACTCTGAAGGACATGGAAAGAACTCTATAAAAAGCAAGAACGAAGCTAACCCTTTTTATGCAGCGTTTCAGCGTTTCAGAGGCGCAGCCGTGGGAGGTGAAGACGGCGGCTAGAGGAGACGGTTGCTAGAGGAGACGACGGGCTGAAGGAGATGCTGCCGTGGTGGAGGTGCTGCCATGGTGGATCTTAAGACTTGAGAGTTGATGGCTGAGGCGTGGAGGTTGTGGAGCAGATCTGGGCGGCGATTGAAAAAAAGAATGGATTAGGATTTAGGGTTACGTATATATTTATATGAAGGGTTAAGTTTAACTACCTAAGTCAGTTAAAACTAACTGGGGTTAGTTTAAAAAATTATATATTATATAGTATACGGTCGGTTCGGTTTATTTGTTATAATCTAGCGAGCCATGTCACAGTGTATGTGACTTATCTATTTTTGACTTACGCACATGGATTGGAATGTAGGCTAACTCAGCGGCACGTGCTAGAAATCGCGATCTTAATTTCTGAACATTGTCTCACGTGTCATTGATGGCACGTGTGCACATTTTTGAATGGCTCATGTGGTCTTCATCTTTACTGATTGAACATTTGGATTTTGATATCTGATCTATTTGGAGATGTTTTTGAACTTATCTGAAGCATTCTTGAATTCATTGTAGTCTTTTTGAAATATAAGTATCGTTATCAGAACTTGTGGAGACTTTTTGAACCTAATTTTGTATCGTTTTAAACACGTCGAAACCTTTTGACCCATTGCAAATTTAGTTATATCTGGTAATTCCTTACTTTGAGATTGTAGTCCGCTGGTACGAGCTATTTGATCTTGCTGCTAATCTGATTTTTGAATTAACAATTAGTGCATTGGTTTTGGTATTCGTCATGCACCTTGGTATTATATTTTATAGCATGCTTTGTACTCTGTGGGTGGGTGTGTGTGTGTGAATATCTTTACTGGGTTTTGTGCTCACTTCCTCTTACTTTCAAGTTATTAGCCAGTGTTCAAAATTGTGCAAAGGATTATAGGACATGGCTAAGTAAGAAACTTTTTAACGAATGATTTTCCTTTTATATTTATTGTCAAATAGATTTCGCTTTAAATTTTATTTTGGAGCTCCTTGTAGGAGTAATTGAGGTCAATGTAACTGTTTTAAGCCGGTGTGGCATTTTATTGATGTATCTTTGGTACTGATTGGTAGATAAGGTTTTTAGCCTTTATTCCTTTGAAATTAACGCTCTGAAAATTTGGGCGTTACAATCCAAATTATTCGGGATCCCCCTCCACCCCTACCTCCATCATGCCCCACTGACCCATTGCCCCATCGGCCATCGCCTACAACCCCGGGGATCGGCCACGGCACTGCCGAGCAACAGCCGGTCGGCCCCCACTTGTACGTATTATTTTAAATAAATGTTAGAATTTAACATTGTTTAGTAGAAATTATTTTTGTTACATGTTAGAATTATTCTGATATTTTTTTTTGTGAAAGTTCATTTATTCCATTAAATGCAATACTTACATGCCTATGTTTATATACATTCTACATAGTACACTAAACCCTCAATTAATCTATAGTATCCCTGTTTTATCAATCCCCTATGCCCTGCATAGTGATATATTCTTGGCAATTATTCTGATTTTGAACTATTCTTTCTGATTTTCAGAATTGTTGTAATGTGAACTTTAGAAATTGATGCCTTAGCCTCTTTAATTGGTAGTTGGGAGTCACATGGAAATTGAATCCCTTCACGAAGGGCAACCGTAAAAAAATAATTTTGATTAACCCCGATTAACCCCAAACACATCCCTAGGTGACCCTAATTAACTATAATTAACCCTAATTACACATAGTTAACCCTGATTAACCCCCTATTAACTGTAATTAACTCCGATTCACCCTAATTAAACATAATTAATTATTATTAAATTTAAATAACTCTGATTAATCTTAAATAAATATAATTAACCCTGATTAACTCTAATTAGCCTTGATTAACCCTCAATTAACCCCGACTAACCCCTAATTAACCCTAACTAAACTCTAATTAAACCCTCTTAATATATTCCTAATTATCCTAAATACAATCTAATCTTAACTATATACTTAAACCCTGGACTCAATCACAGGTGGGGCAATATATATCAACTCTGCGAATAAACTCAACGAATTCTAAAGTGACTCAATCCTAATTAATCTTAATTAACACATTAACTCTAATTAACCTTAATTAGCTATTACTTAAACCATAATTAACAATAATTAACAATAATTAAACCCTATTTAGGTCGAATTAGCCCTCATTAGCGTTAACCCTATTTAGCTCAAATTAGCCTTATTAGCCATAATCGGCCCTAATTAAAATTGATTAACCTTAATTAACATCAATTAACCCTAGTTTATCTTTAATTTAATCTCTAATCACCACTGATTAACCCAATTAAATCGTGATTGTCCTAATAAATCGTAGACAAATCCTAATTAAACCAGTTAGGGTAATTAACTGTAATATATTTTAATTAGGCTTAACTAGCCCTACGTAGCCCAAATTATTAATCCCTGAATAACACTAATTGAGTCTAATGAAATGTAATTAATTATAATCAACCCTAAATAGCTCGAATTGCCCCTAATTAATGCATGAACTCGGCATTTAGACCTTAATTAGCTTTTATCTATTTAGGTTCGGTACAAAATCATTTGGTTATAGTGAACTTGAGTAGAGAAATTAAATCATTATTCCTAAATCCTTTAATATCTAATGATCCACCAAATCAGGATTCTCAAGTAAACCTCATACTTTTGGTTGGTAAGTTATGGACTAAAAAATTTTCCTTAGCGCGTTATGTTAAACCATCTCGTCTAAGATCTTATCTTCTGAGACTTCAGATAACACTTTTGGCTTGCAACTCTCCGTGTCTACAGAAGAGAAGACTTTCTGAGACAAAATGTCTTTCTCAGCCTGTCGCAGACATTTCCTGCCCTCCATTGCTCCTAAGGTAATTGGATGGTATATATACACAATTTTCTTCTGACCAATCCCGTATGCCCGACATATGGCTTGCCTTTCAATTGACGGGTTCCAACCAATATCAAGTAAAACAACTCTCGATGCCCCAACTAGGGCCGATTAGGGCTAATTCAAGCTAAATAGGGTTAATGCTAATGAGAGCTAATTCGAGCTAAATAAGGTTTGAAAGGCAAGCTATGTGGGGCATAAATTTGGTTGGGGCGTCGAGATTTCTGTTGCTTGATATTTGTTGCAATCCATCAGTTGAAAGGCAAGCCATATGTCGGGCACACAGGGTCGGTTAGAAGAAAACTGTGTGTATTTATCATCTAATTACCTCAAGAACAATGGAGGGTAGGAAATGTCTGTGACAGGTTGAGAAAGTTTTTTTCCCTCAGCAAGTCTTCTCTTCTGTAGACATGGAGGGCTGCGAGCCAAAAATGTTATTTGAAGTTCCAGAAGATAAGATTTTAGACGAGATGGTTTGACATGATGAGCTAAGGAAAATTTTTGAGTCAATTACTTACCAACCAAAAGCAGCGGGTTTACTTGAGAATCCCGATTTGATAGTGATGACACATTTTTCGCCGCTATTGATTAGCGTCGAATCTTGTGTCACAAAATTCAATCGTATGTATATAATAACATTTACTATTTTATATAGTGTATTCATATTCTCGGATGGCTAAAAAGTCAACCGTTAATTACGTCCACGACGACCTCCGATTAAAGAAATGCAAATAATATAACAAACAAAGATATATGAAAACTTTCATTTCTACATGAATCTTGATAAATCATGAAATAGACTTGAAATTTACACGAGGTAATAGAAAAATAAGAAATGAAGAGCAATGGACTAATTCACCTTGACCCCATTTTTCCTTCGGGATGATTTATTCCCCTCCTATCTTTCCTTCCCTCTTTTTTTTTCCTTCGTGCCACAGGTCAGCCTCTTTTTCTCTTTTTTTTCTTGGCTGCCGAGTGGCCTTTGATTGCCTTTCTTTTCTTTTTGTTTCACCTCCCCTTTTCTGCCGAAACCTTTCTCTACTTTTATAATAGAAACAAAGTTCAATTTGTGTAGGACTTTAACACCTAAAAGATAGACCTTCACTTGATCATATCCCTTTCCTACTTGATCATATCCCTTAATGACCAAGCGACATTATTCTAGTCTAAGACTACTTGTGAAGATTTACACAGACTCGTGGTTGAAATGATTCAAAATGCATGGCCCATTGTTCAATCTAAACCAGTAGCCCATCAAGGCCTTCATGTGAGATGGACTCATTAAACAAGCCAAACTAAAATTTATTGGGCTTGTTAAATGGAAGACTTCTTTATTCTATCTCTCTTTTGCTTATATTCCAATTTTCTCTCTTTTTTGGGGGGGCTCAAAATTTCGATGCCAACAGGTGGATCCTTAGATATTAAAGGATTTATGAATGATGATTTTTTATGCTCAAGTTCATTATATTCAAATTATTTTGTACCAGACCTAAATGGATAATAGCTAATTAAGGTGAACATGCCGAGTTAATGCATTAATTAGGGGCAATTAGGGCAATTTGAGTTATTTAGGGTTGATTACAGTTAATTACGTTTAATTAGACTCAATTAGTGTTATTTAGAGATTAATCCGGGCTACTTAGGGCTTGTTGAGCCTAATTAGAACATATTGCAGTTAATTATCCTAATTGGGTTTTATTAGAATTTGTTTATGATTTATCAGGACAATCAGGGTTCAATTAGGTTAATCAGCAGTGATTATGGCTAATTATAGATTAAATTAATGGTAAATTAGGGTTAATAAGGGCTATTTCGAGTTAGTTGGGTTTAATTAGGAATAATTATTGTAAACTAGAGTTTAATTAGGGTTAATCAGTTTTAAGCGGCCTCCCCGGTATGACTGCACATGCCATGATATGAAAGTGTCCCCCAGCTGCATCTCCATAGACGCAAACACCGACCGTGGAGTGCTCGTCGTTACATGAGGACGAGGTCCATCGCATTACTGCGGAGGTTTATCAGAGAATCACGGCGCATAATCTGGCATAACCACCATATACGTTTAATTAGTGAATACTATACGATTGCTATCGAGATTAATATGTCTGTGCCTCTACGTGCAGAGCACTGTTGCTGGACATGCAGAGTCGGATCCGGATCACAGTGCCTCCGTGGACGAGTAGCAGAACCCATCAGATCCGGGACTCGCCGAACCCTGATAGCCCTTCCCCTCCTAGCTCTTTGTATCCCACTCTCGTGCGCCCCTGTACTCCCCTCCCCTACTCCATTAATGTACCCCGCTCACATGCCTTCCTGAATTTTGTATACATTTTATTGTTGGATTGTGATTACAGGTTTGATATTAAAAAAATGATTTTTTTATAAAAAAATTAGTTTGACTTTTAGCGACTGACGGAACGAGAGTCTTCATGTCGGAGCATTAAGAGCTCCTTGGTGGAGATAGTGTCCCAGAAGAACCGCCTATTCCCATAGGTGAGTCCTTATGCCGGAGCACTCAAAGCGCACCAAGGTAATGTCTCGGAGGAGTCACCTCCCTGACGAGCCAAGATAACATCCCGAATGAGCCGTCTTCCTAGCGGAATGAGAGTTTTTATGCCGGAGCACTTAGAGTTCCCTAGCGAAGATAATGTTCTGGAGGAATCACCTATCCCCGCTGAATGCTGCACACTCCGGAGAGTGGGCCGAAGCATGTTCTATGACCAAGGCAAATTGTGCATGTGTGGTGAAAGGATGGACCAACACAGGGGCACGATAAGGTAACAGGATGCCAGGGGACCGACTGTATAAGCGGCACAGTGCATGGGCGCGACAAAGTTTGTGTGGTGCCGGCCTGGAGCATTGACGGCGGTCATGAAGTCGGCGTGAGCGACAGAGGTTGTAGAGTCGACGCGCAAGTGTAGCAGTCTAAATGTGCGCAGCCGACCCACCGAGACCGACCGACCGATGTAGCCGATCCGTCGGGGTGGCCAAATGGGATAGCAGAGGTCCAAGTGTGCATAGCCAGGATGGGGTAGCAACAACTTTTTACAACAGATTAAATTTCTTAATTTTTTTTGGCCAAACATCCACATACTTGATTTAATTTAGATTAAACTAAGTTTGACCATCAAAAAATCTATCTTAAATATCATCTTAAAATAGTTACTTCTATTTTCTTACTCATCTCATGTAATGTTTTCCTTTATTTTTGTGCACGTATCGCTTGTATCACAACAATTACACATGTTATTCTTCGTACAAACTCCACCGGTGAATTTACATCCAACAACATTCAAGATGAGTAAATCATATGTAAAGCTCAATTACAAGGAAAGTTCATAGTCACTCTATATAAGTAAATACCTTCAATCTAAAACTTTATAGAGATGTAAATACTAAATAAGCTTTATGAAAACATCAACAAACTTATAAGTTCCTCTTGTACAAGGGAAATTATCCACCATTTTTGGCACAATAACTGTCCGACTAAAGGATCTAATTGTCATGAATCATTTGATTTCCATGGGCTACGCCATGCATAATTTCAAGGATTTCTCGACTTGGCTATTGCATATTTTCTTGAAAAAAAAACTTTTGACTTTTTTTCACGTGTGTTCTAACTTTCTCTTGTACATTGAGAATTGAATAAATCTTAATACTTTTTCAATTTTCAAAAATTTGTTGACTGAAGAAAAGAATTTTCAATTTTAAAAAATTTGTTGACTGAAGAAAAGAATTTAGGGTTTGCATGTTCATAGAATTCTTTATTTTGAACTAAAAAAACTTTAGCTACAAATAAGTGAGCACCAGACCGTTCAAACCGATCATATCCGCTTAAACCGATCAAACTAAACTGACCCTATTGAACAGTAAAAAAATCTTAATGGTTTGGTTTCAAAAGTTTCAATTTGACCTTGGCTCGGTTTGACTCACGTATCATTTCTTTGAAACCGGTCACAAACAAAACTGAACCAAACTGACCTATGATATACTCCATTCATCCCACATAATTTGATCAACTTTTGTTTATACGCAGATTAAGGATTTAAATGATATATTGTGTGTTTTCAATTCTTCCCTTTAGATTAGAGAGAGGAGTAGAATAAAATAGGCCAGCAGAGAGAAAATGAGTTAGTAGAGTGTTAAATGTATAGAGAGAAATGAATAGAAAAATAAAAAAAAATGAGTTTGGAGAGAGAAAATGAGTTGATGAAAATTTAAATGTGGAGAGAGAAATAGAATAAAAAGGTGTAAAAAGGACAAATATATAAAAGTACCTACAATATCTTTCTTAACTTAGAAATGAGCAATTTTTATGAGACGACCTAAAAAAAAGTTGAACAAATTATATGAGACAGAAGGAGTATTAAATTATTTTCCATGACATTCGTGGATTAGTTTGACATACATGATACTAACAAAGCCAAGATAAATAATACCTTAAAAGTTCAAAGAAAATAGAATAATGAGAGTACTTATAATACAAAAATCTAACGATAAACATCTATTGTATATATACTAATTCTTTCTCGTACGTCAATGACAAAACCAGACTGAGATTCTTATTGTAAAAAATCTGGAATAATACTAATAACTTATGTTCAGACAAGCACTTAGATATTGAATATAACATAATTATGTGCTAGATAAATATAACGTCAAATTTGAATAACATTTGAATCGAATAATAGGTATGCGAAGGGACAATGTTTTTAATTGTGCACAAATTGGTCCAAATAGAGCAAATCGTACCATTATACCGAACTGTCCAAACCAATGTGTTTGGGTTCAGTTCGGTTCAAAATTATCCAACTCGATACAAAACGATCATGTTCACAATTTGACCCTCACACTAAACCAAACTGAATCGTGCTTACCTACAGCTACAACCCTCTCAAAGTGATACTTAATTGTCTTTAAAGCATTTAGTACATTTCTTCTAACACTTTTAATGATAATTAATTTTGATCCTGTACATTACACACGGAGCAAAAACTATCAAAGTACTTATCGACAGATCTTGTACTTATATTCCTGATAACAACAACAAAATTGATAGCAACAAAAAAATAAATGAAAATTTATCTTCACATTTTTATATGAGTTCTCCTACCAATTTTTTCGCTAAAAATGAACTTGAGTAATAATTGTTAGCTTTTAGCAATAAATGAAGATAAAAATAGTATAGAAAATTTTAAAAATAGTCTCTCCTAACTAATAGCAATTATAGTGATAATACTAATAAAAATAAGTCGTGTGTTTGAAGTTTGTATTACTCCTTGCCACCAAGAAAAGAGTTAGGATATATAATAAATGATAGAAAATAAAATGGAAGATTAAACTATATATATAAACTTGTAATGAAATAAAATGAAGTAGATTATGGTAGTAAGAGAAAAAATTTTAATACAGAATATAGGACTTCTCTAATAATAAAAAAATATTTTAGACTAAAAGAAATATATAGAGAATTACTTTTGACAAAATTTAGGAATTAATGGAATTGTAATTATATAAACAAAATTTTTGAATGTGACATGTTGACAAAGAAAAAGAGGAACATAATTCTTATATAATTCATTGAATTTCAAACGGCAAAAAATAATCCAAATCAAATTGAATAAGAGAGAAGGATAGAAAAAAAAAGAGTACAAATCATTATTACAAAGGTAAGTAAATTCTAAATTCAAAATGCTTCAAAAAGTAAAAATAGGAAAGTACACGTGACGAACTAAAAAAGTATCCAAGTAAACGATGACTGAACACATTATCTTGATTTTGGCTTTCATATATATAATTTTAATAATACATTTTTAGCATCACCAAATAAATATCACTAAAAATGTTTAACGTTTAGTAATTGTCGATATATGAGGGGTTGTAACTATCTTCCCACAGTCTGGGTAGTAGCCATTACTTTTTCCTCTGAATATTCTCTCCATTTCCCCCGTGCTTGAAGTGTTCGCTATTACTGTCAACTGTTGTATCCAACAAAGTATGAAGTTTAATTGACCAAAACATTAAAATTATATAACAAAATGTGTGTGCAAACTAGACCTGGCAAAAGTCTATCCGGACCCGTTATCCGAACCGTACCCGGGCCAAAATACCAGGTACGGGTACATGTTTTGAATACTCGCAGAAAATAGACCCGTACCAAACCGACCCGTAATTTTCGGGTCGGTCGGGTCGGTTGGCGGGTTACCCGTTTTTCAAATGATATATAAAGAAACAAGTGTGCCCTAAGCCAGCAACCCATCAATTTCATTTTTCTACTTCACTCAGACCCTTCTCTGCCTCTGCGCCTCCGCCATCTCCCCTTCTTCTCTGCCTCTGTGCCGCCGCCGTCCCTCTCGCAAAGATCTATCGCCTCCCATCACTTCGTCTTCCCCCTCACTGTCATGGATCTATTGAAACTTTACCCATTGTCAATCTATCATCGTTCAATTGTTCGAGTAAGTGACTGTTGGACCGACCGCAGCAGCGCCGTTCTTCTCTCCGTCGCCAACCAGATCTGCGTTGTCCATCGCCGACCAGATCTGCGCTGTCCATCGCCACTCCGTTGCCACTCTGTCGTCGGCCAGATCTATGTTGTCCCGATCTGAAGTTCACCGTCACCGCCCAGATCTGAAGTTTACCGTCGCCGGCCAGTTCTAAAGATCTTGAAATTTTGGCCAGTTCTTTAGATCTTGAATATTCTTGTATTTTATTTTGTTTATTGAAGAATCTTGATCTTCAGCCTTGTGGTGATTGTTGTGTAGTGGATCTTAATCTCTTGTGGTGATTGTTGTGTGATGGATCTTCATGGGAGATTGTTATGTGAAATTTTGAGGTTCTGTTTGTGTGACGGAAGAAACGAGGAAGAAACGAGAAAGGAAGAACATCTGTTAAAAAAAAATTATAAAAATTAATTTATTACCCGCGGGTAATACCCTACCCGCCAGGGTAGGGTACAGATCCCAGATAATCTTACCCGAAAAAACTCGGGTATAAATTACCCGATCCGTTTTTACCCGAATCTGACCAGGTTTTACCCGTACCCGCGCTGGTCGAACCGTTTGCCAGGTCTAGTGCAAACCTAGGGTGATCATATATTTCTCTCTGATTTCAAATCATCGCCTCTAGAACTCTAGTCACCATCAAATATAAGAATTAAAACATTTTTTGCTTGTCGCCATCGCTTGCAGTCGCCCGTTGTCGGTGCTGCTCACGATAGCTCACCTTCATCGTTGTTTGGGTTCTTTCACATCTTTACCTCAAGTTCTCTCTCAATTAGATGTCAATAAATTGAATGGGCTTGGAGGGCGAGCTTGTAGAATAATACCTCTGACGGTGATTAATAAACTATTAAATTGTAGATTGATAAGTCCTCAACCCACACTGATGCAGGTCAACTTTAGATCTATATAGATGTTGAATATAATAATCCACACAAACATAAACAAACAATTTCGTTTGCCAGTTATAGTGGCGGTGGTTTAGACGACGAGGGCTTTTGGTTAACATTGGTGGTTTTGATTTCTTGGGATGGTGGTATTAGAGGTTGCAATCTTATCACTCTCACAGTCACAAGTTTGCCTATTCAAACTTTTTTTGGGACATCGAACAAAACCCTTCCAATCATATCATTAGTGAACAGGCAATACAAGATAGAGTACATATAAAGAGAAAATAACAGGTATCACTACCCCGCAATGTAATCCTAGATAAGGAGTGACACTAGCTAAGCCTCTTTAAACATCCAAGAGTGGTTAAAAATCAACGGCTTTATTAGAAAGGAGCCTCCGAAGAGACGCCCAGATTAAGCCATGTCCTCCAGCTATTTATTCTTCCCATTATCTCTTTGCCGACCCAACCTTCTCAAGCTAAACGAAGCGTCTCTCTCTCTCTCTCTCTCTCCCCGTCTCCCTCCCCAATTCCATCTGCCGGCGGCGACGACACGTCCACCTCTGACCCAATCTCACGCCAAATGAATCCATCCACCCCTCTCTTTCTTGAACTCCAAATCCATCTGCCGATAATGACTACTCCTCCACATCCCTACGACGACGACGATCCACGTTCCAGTGAAACGGCACATCAATCCGATAAAATCCCACCAAACACGTCCTGCTGAATCCCAATCAAAAGGTAGAATCATATTAAATCTATATTCTAGTTTGGAAGATCACATTGTGCTACACATAGTCACATAATCTTAAATTTTACTTATCTTGTTTCAATGGTATGACCGATTATCTTTTTCTCTTTTTACCTGTTGTATGAGATTCTAATTTCTCATTTTGTATTTTTAATCAGTACGTGGTTCTTCTTTCTATAGTGCTTATCCATCTTACCATATTACGTTCAATTAACATGTTATGTGCTTCACACCTCCGGTATTGAGTAACACGGTCTCACTTTTCCTCATATCGATGTGATCTCCATTAGTGATTTCTTCTTGGAAGATCTCCATATGTTTTTCTGAAATGTCAACTCATTCATCTTGTTTTTTCTCACATGAGATCTGTATAATATGAAATCTAGACATTCCAAAAGGCCTGTTTGAATTGGTTAAACCTTGTCCAGAGTGGAAGGTTACTTTTGTGTATTTTATCGGCATGGAGAGTGATAAGTGCTCCATAACGCCTTTGTATTTATAATTATTCGTTAGAAATCGATTATCATGTTATGAATTTTTGCACTATCAAACTCTCTGACACATGAAAATGTTAGCTTTGTTATCCTTTGATTGAACTTGAAAACATAGGTGGGAAATGAGCTTGGTGGTATCTTCTAGGCTTGTTTGAAGCTGATTTGGTTGCAGTTTTGGTTGGAGAAATGCAAGAACTTTTTGGCAGAAAGTAAGACTGTAGACTGCAATATCCGCTAATTAGACAAATGATCCAATGACGCGTAAGAAGCTGGTCAGAAGACGGTGCCTAACAATAACACTAATCGAAGATTATGCACACACAACTTCGAGGATTGATAAAGGAATAATGTCTCAAGGAAGTTTTGTTTTTGTGTACATGGCTGCATAGTTTTGATTATTAGTAGGCTGTTTTACAATGTAGCATTCGTGGACGATAATGTACAGTGTTACAATTTCTAATACACCAGACCTTTCACCAAAAAGAAGGCTTGTTTGAGCTCTTAGTTATTCTGTTAGCTTTGTTCGTTTTTACTTTGAATCATTAATTGGTATCTTTGAAAGTTGAATAATTTTGTAAGCTTTGTCAAGTTTATTTATTGAAATCATATTATTTTGGAGTTTTGGATAGAGAATTGCATCTTGAACAAGCTGGGTTAGAGAGATGCATCTTAAAAGGTGAAAGGGTATTTGGAGAGTTCAATCTATATCTCCTTCGGAGAGTTCAACGTGCTTTCAAGTCAAGCCTTAACACCACTTGAAAGCTACATTTTCAAATGAAAATTGTTTATGATAGGACCTTTGTAGCGTTTCTTATTTTGAAACTGTTGGATGCCTAAACTAGAAAACTGTTGGACGCCTAAACTAGGGATAATTGATTTGCTGTTAAATATTACTATGGATAGTTCCTTTTATGTTAATGGTTATCAAGTTGTTGCATGCCTAAACTATAGAGATAATGCATTTTTTTTTTTTTTGTAATTATCAAAGTCTTTGATGAAAATGCATAAATATATCAAGCAAGTGGTCAATAGTTCATGGTCAATGATCCAAATATGCAAGAATGTTATTAATAAATTTAGAACAATGATCCAAAGCAAATTTACATGAACTGTCATTGCACAATATGCTACAGCTTTTTCCTGCCTTGGATTAAATGAAAAGAAATTGCTATTAAAAATATACAAACATCTTGATATGGGGAAACCTCCCTACACCTTAGTACCAGAAAAACAAAAGGAATTCACGAGGTAACAGGGACTAGCTAATGTAGAACTGCTGAAGAGATAATCCAAGCATCATAGTTGCTGATTGCACGGAGTATCCTTCAATTTTGTCCAGCTAAACACACGAAACTTCATCCATGATTCAATTTGAGCGAGAATCGGGAACCTCCTGAGTATCAATCTACTATTGAGAAAATATTCTCTTATCTCTGGCGTTCGAAATGCAGTAGACAATCACTGCAACTACCAATTTATTGAACCTGCTCTTGAAGGATTCAGTGTAACAGTTAACCCAAACATTAAATTTCAACGTTGCGTAATGTACAGTTAATCCAACCATCAGAGATCAATAATCAAACTTTCGGGTAATGCTAGAGGCCAAAACCCCCATTATCATTTCAATAAAGGATAAGAATGGCAAAAAAAAAAATGCCATTTTTCAGCAACATTCGCGCTGAATGCAAACAAGAGGTGACTAAACGAGCAACATATATGGAAGTTTTTAAAACGAGTGTTGGTGATAATCCAGCACACAACCGTCGTAACAAGCAATTAACTTGGATGAACCGGCAATGTTGCATAGAATTATTGAACTTCCCACCCCCCACCACCCCCAGTAAAAATGATTTATAACAAAAGTTTAAAGGCTTAATTGCTTGTATCTAATCAAGTATGTTACGGGGCCAGATGAATCTAATTGCCGATAGACGTGCTACTTGTTTGCTTCAGGCAAACAAACAGCAGGACTGTACAAGCATATACCAATGAATGTAATCACATTGCAAAAGAACTTGAAGAGCACCATATAACAAATGAGAAGTTTAATACAGAGTATGTCCTTAGTTGGTTGTAGCATTCTAGTATATTTTGATCTTCCATGCAAATCTTAGCAAGGTAAGGCCCATTAAGATAGGGTTCAACGTGAACCTGTCCAGATATTTTTGTATAAATATGTTAAATCCAGTAAGAACATTGTGACTTTTAAAAATCAATCATCACAACATGGAATGATTGAGCAATTGTGTTCGTAGAAATTCGAACAATTTGATCATTTAAACCGACCAATGTGATCCCATCTAGTTTGACTCATGAAGCAATACATATTTATTAGTGATTGTAATTCACTTTTGACTCAATTTTATAAGTCAAATTCAACCCTAGAAAAATTGCAAAGGAGTGAGATATAATTACCCGTTGGTGTTGACATTGAGAAGCCATGAGCATAATCTTGGACCCATGACTGACCGTAGAGGGGTTGCGGCAGTAAGGTGGAGGTACTGTCGCCGGAAGACGTCGTTAGGCTACGGTTTAGAGGAGAGAGGGATGACCGTCGGCCATGGATTGATTGATTTCAGCACATGGATCGGAGAGAGAGGGAGTCGTCATTGACTGTTCAATTTTAAGTACCCATGAATCGCCATCGCTGTCGCCGGAAGTGAATATGTCGTCGCTGTCGGCAGATGGAATTAGGGGAGAGAGAGAGTGAGGCACTTCGTTTGGCCTGAGAAGGTTGGGTTGACAGAGAGATAATGGGAAGAATAAATAGCTGGAGCACGTGGCTTAATCTAGGCCGTTCCTTCCCAACTAACTCGATCGGATGGCTGTGACTGGGGCTAAAGCATACCTGCTGTAACCCTAGCCACAGCAGGCGATCCGGATCATACCAAGTCACATGCGCAAGTAGCCCTTTGCCAATGCGTCACCATGTGCGTCATGGCACCTTCTCCCTTAATCCTTGTGCTAAGAACACTGCCAGCTACTGCAACACCATCAACCTCAACTTAATCCACTACAAGACATCAACATCCACTAGAACAACTACCAACCACTCTCGCCTCCCATCACCACCCCATAAACCACCGTCCCACCGCTGTATCCCACCCTTAAAATCCACTAAATCCAACCAACTCATCACCACCTTGGTGGCATACATAGAGACCCTTAACCACGCCCAACAAATCCACAAAGAACCCAAACCAAAAGAAGGAGGGGCACCATACTAGGGAATGAAGGGGAAATAAGGAATTTGTGTCTGTAGCAGGAGAAATCCTCACTCGGTAACTCGATCTAGCACCACTGCGAGCCATTCAAACCACCCAATCACCCCGTGCCCAACCACTGTGAACCTTCACAAACCAGATGACCATCAAAGGAAAGGATGCCTATCGAATCCAAAACACTAACCCATATTGCAGACAAGCACCTCAAACCATTACCACCATAGACCACCTGGAACCTGTTTGACTTCCTTAAACACAGAGAGATGGAGGATAAACAAAGTCTAAGCCCACTCTCAACAGCCAACCATTACCTCCCAAGAGCTCGAAGACACTAAAAGACCTTAGGTGTGTTTGAAATTCATTTCAGTTTTTATTTTCAAAAAAGCAAAACCAAAACCTCTTACAGTTTTTTTAACAAAATTAATGGATTGTTTAATAGTAGTTTTGTATAATTGGTTTTCACTTTTTTTTTAAAACTTTTCCTCTTTTCTTTTATTTTTCAATAGTTGAGAGCTTCTTTTTAGCTCTTATGTTCAACAACCATAAGTGCCCCCACTACGACCAACACATCTCCTCTGGCACCGCCCAACTACTGCTATGGCAGTAACACACCTTTGATTTGGTGAATGAGTTTGGTTACCTTAGTATTTGCCTGTGCAGATCGAAGATAGTAAGGCTAATCGATGGATGTAATATTTTTGGTGGTGTTTGTTGCTGGGACAATAGTTGTCGATATGATGGTGATTTGGATTTAGAGGAATGGTGGGGTCGTAGCGGTGATCGATGTTAGAGGTTTGGTGTTTGACGGTGTTGGTCAGTGGTAGTGGTGGTTATTGGTCATTGGTGGTGGTTGGCAGTGTTCGTGGGTGTTGGTCACTAATGGTGGTTGGCAGTGTTCGTGGGTGTTGGTGGTTGGCAGGTTTGATGTTTTGGGTGTGTTGATCAGTGGTGGTAACAGATCAGTGGTCAGTGACTTTGGTGGTTGGTAGTGTTTGTAGTTTGGTGTAGGGGGTATTGGTCATTAGCGGCTGCGGTGGTTGTTAATGCGTTTGGTGATTAGCAACGTTAGTGGTTTGGTGTTCTTGAGTGGTAGGTGTTAGTGATGAAGATTGAAGGGAAGAAAAAAGTTAATATTTTTAACAAAAGTTGAAAGGTGGCTCAAAAAAAGAAAAGAAAAAAAAACTGAAAACTTAAAACTCCAAAATGGAGTTTTCAAAAACAACTCCTTAAAAACTAGTTTATAAAACTGAAGGAAAAAAAATTAAAACTATCTGTTAATCGCCAATATTGTTTTCAATTTTCAAAACTGAACAAGAAATTGTTTTAAACGCTACCCTAATTAAGCCTTAAATCCACAATACTCATAACCTGTACATAGGCAGAGTACCACCACATGGTGAAAAACTACTAATGATGGAAGTAGAACGGTAAAAGTTTGAGTTTAGAGCGAAACGAGAGAAAGGAAAGAGAAAGCCTTTTCAAACTTAAGAGTGTGTTTGGATATGATATTTGAACTGAACATTTCATTTTAAGGAGGTATTTAGAAATGTCTTGAACGAAATCTCTCGTTTGGATTGTACGAAAGAGAATTTACGAAATTTTCGGAAGGATTTGAACTGAGAATATGGGGTCTCCAAATTCACAATTCAAATAATTAGTCTGGATTACTTAATTGCCAAATCCCTTCAAAGAGGTAATTTGTAAAACCATTACATAACTTACGCCTACTTTCTCGCATATTTGCTGCCCATCCTTTTAACAACTTATTTTTTTTAATTTTATTATTTCTTTTAGGAAAAATCTTGAATGCATTAATACTCATATGAACAAAGAACTTATAAATATCCGGTAAGAGTTCACAGAATGATAAAAAATCCCCAAACATAATATTTTTGTAATGATGAGATTTGTAAACAAAAGAATTTCAAAACAAGGGAATTTGAAACGATTCATATTTCAAAATTCTAGATCCAAACACACTTTAAATAACTTCCTAAGAAAGGAACCGATGAAACCTTTGTAAAGAGCAAAGATGATTAAATCAAAATAGCGTGGACCATTCAAAATGAAAAATGAGAGGAGGAAGGAAACTTTTGAAATCCATCGTATAAATGCTTTCATTGATTCTAAGCGGGTAATTTTGTGCAAATTTTGTCGCTAATGCATATTATAGGGACGGAAAAGTGGAGCAACCTTTTTCTTTTCTCTCTGGCACCGAGCATGTTCTGCAAATCTCTCTGACAAGACGCCGTTAACCACCACCCAGCAAAGCTAAAACAAAGCTTCTTTCAATGGCCATGTTCATCATCGAATCCCCCCAGACCTCACTCTCTCCCCGGCCTCTCTCTCTCTGAACCCCAAGTGCTTCAAATCCAGCAGATTCAGCCATTTGAATCGATTCAAGATGCAGCTTTGCAAATGACCCTCTCATACAATCTCCATGTTTTCGTCGCTAATATCCTTCAGCTCCCTCGGATTCCATTACCTGACCAAGATCCAAATCCCCCATCTTTATCATTCTTTAATCACTTCACTCCCTTTATTTAATGCACCCAAATAGCCGCATTTACATGACCAAATCTAAGCTTTCATTGCGTTTATTCAAATATCCCAGCTTTAGATTTATATAGATCCAGGGCATTTTCGTCCGGATCTTCCATTTGAACCGGCCATGGCGGCATCTAGGGTTTCAAACTGACCACTTTTCACAGCTCCCACCCACTGTGCAATCGCGGTTATCACAATGTTGAAGCAGTTCCTCAGCAGGCTTCCACGCAAGTCCCCGAAATCCGACCCAATCGACTCGCCGCGTGCCGCCGGCGCCACCGTTCAGCGTTCGAACACCGCCGTCAGGCGGACGTCGTCGGCGGTTTTTCCTGCCAGCCTGGTGGCCGGAATCGAGCCGCTGCTGGCGTTCAAGGACGTGTCCGGTTCAGAAAAGACGAATCTCTTCATCAGTAAGCTGAGCCTGTGCTGCGTTGTTTTCGATTTTAACGATCCGAGCAAGAGCGTGACGGAAAAAGATTTGAAGCGCTCGACCCTGATCGAGTTGCTCGACTTTGTCACCTCTGGCCCTCCGCGTTTCACGGAGCCGGCTATCTTAGCAATGTGTAAAATGTGTGCTATTAATCTGTTTAGGGTTTTCCCGCCCAATTATCGGTCTAATAGTCATGCAGGGGAGAATGACAATGATGACGAGCCAATGTTTGATCCGGCATGGGCGCATTTGCAAATCGTGTACGATATCTTGCTTAAGTTTGTCACCTCATCTTCAGTGGAAGCGAAGGTGGCAAAAAAGTACATAAACCACTCGTTCATATTGAGGTTGCTTGACCTATTCGACTCCGAGGATCCTAGGGAGAGGGAGTGCTTGAAAGCAATACTGCATAGGATTTATGGGAAGTTTATGGTGCACAGGCCGTTTATTAGGAAGAGCATAAGCAATATCTTTTATCGGTTTGTGTGTGAGAACGAGAGGCATAATGGGATTGCAGAGCTGTTGGAGATTTTCGGGAGCGTGATTACGGGGTTTGCGTTGCCTCTGAAGGAGGAGCACAAGATCTTTTTGTGGAGGGCCTTGATTCCTCTGCACAAGCCAAAGTCTTTAGGAATTTACTTTCAACAGTTGTCGTACTGTGTTACGCAGTTTATTGACAAGGAGCCGAAGTTAGCTAGTACCGTGATTAGGGGGTTGTTGAAATACTGGCCGGTCACCAATAGTCAGAAGGAGGTGATGTTCCTAGGCGAGTTGGAGGAGATTGTGGAAGCAATAAGTATGGCCGAGTTCCAGAAGGTCATGGTTCCGTTATTCATGCGTATTGGATGCTGCATTAACAGTTTCCACTTTCAGGTTCTTTTCCTCTTTCCCTTTTCAGTTCTGCTTTCTTTTTTGGATGTCACATACTTTCTCCTTTAGGTCCCTTAGGTTGAATTAATAGTTTTATAAATTGATGAGCTATATTGTTTTATTCTATTGTTCTTGTTTTAGTGTTTTTTCCCCCACAAATAACTTGTCTGCAGCGTCATCGATAAAAATGTCTGACCCATTGATGCAGCAAAGAAAATTGGATAATAATAGAATAAATTTGCGAAAGCCTCCCGCAGGTGATCTGCCAGTCCACCAATTATCTTGTGTCACCTTCGCAAGGGATCTACTGACACCTATGTTACATGGACTAGGTGTCGGTGTCCGGATCGGACACGTGTTCGAGTGTCGGACTCGCCAAATTCTAAAATTACAGGACACGGGGACACGGATCTGATCTTGGACACGGACACGGGGACACGGATAGAACATTTAATTTTAAGTAATACTTTATATGAGATTAGTACAAACTATAGTGGTGGATATGATATTCTGAAAAAGTAGCATTTATTGTGTCGTGGAAAAGAAAATGATAAGATGTGGTCATTTATTATGACCCACACCTAAGTCAGACTCTCCCTGTCTCTCTCTTGCCTCGAGGTACGCTCTTTCTCTCTCTCTCTCTCTCCCCCCTCTTCATCTTCTTCCAGATCTGGACTCTTCATCTTCTTCCTACCCAGGAATCTGCCCCTTCTTCCTCGTAAGACCTTCATCTTCCATATCCATGGCGACAGATTTCCAGAGATCCTCTCCAATCGGCGACGTGGCGTGTCTGTCCGACAAATGGCGTGTTCGTTACGGATCTCTAACCCCATCCTTGTCGTGTCGTGTGGACACGATATTTTGACTCAAAGTGCCGAGTCCATGTAACCTATGTTACATGGACTCGGTACAAGTGTCCGGATCGGATACGTGTCCAAGTGTCGGACTCGTCTAATTTTGAAAACTCAAGACACGGGGACACGGCAAAATGTTCATATTTACTATTGTTTTTTAGTTATTTCGAAGGCAAAAAGGTGTTTTATGTGATGCATTTGGTTTTAATTGACAACTTATCTCCACTCAAAGCAACTACTAATTAAACAAAAGACTATAAGATAGTATAATAATGGCATATCCTATGAGATGTGTCGGACACATATCCCATACCCATGTCCAAGTGTCAAGTGTCCGACACGGGTACTTCACGCAAAACCAAAGAGTCCATGTAACATAGCATGTAACACAGACTGACACGCCTGTCATTTGCTACTTCCTCGCATGGACTTGTGACACACGGTGGCCCTTGATGGCACAAGGAAACCGTGTGTGGCACTCGCTTGTCGCTCGCAAGAAGAGTCCGCCAACCAATCTCAACAATTTATAGCAAGCAGTGCATCAACATCGCATAAAACAGTGCACAAAGAGTAAATTTCAACACGAGGGCAAAACGGTCACAAATATCTTCATTACTTCAATAGCATCATTACAACTTACAAAAGGCTTTGTTTGCATCCACAGTGTGCAATCTAGCTAGAATGGCAAGCTAAAACAAAGTAAGGGACTCTCGGGTATGGGTGTGCATGACTCCCATATAGTACCATTAGGAGGAAAAATCAAAGTGACAGTAGTAGACGTAACTATGTGCGAGGAGTCATAGTGCCCCTTTTTAGAGAAATACAACTCGAAACGACTTGAAATTTTACAGGGAAACTTAAATATATACAAGGGTGGTCTCCACCAAAATTGAGCAAAAACGCACGCCTGGATCTTCAGATCTTCACGGTTGGCTTTTGGCGTGCGTGGGTACTGCAATTGGGCGCGCGGGCGCTGTGCTTGACGGGCGCATGGGCGCGAGACTTGAAGAACTTGTGAGGGCGCATGGGCGCTTGTTGGAAGGGCGCGGGGGCGCTGAGCTGAATGGGCGCGGGGGCGCTGTGCTAGGCGGGTGCAAGGGGCAGCCCGTGACATTCTCCCCCACTAGAGCTGTTGACGCCCTCGTCAACTTCTGCATGTGGTAGTCTTCAATCTTGTCGGCGTAGGCTGATAAGTCTGCTGCTCGTTCCCAGGTGTTTTCTTCATCCATATGTCCCTGCCACTTGACTAGGTACTCCTGATGGCGCTTGCGGGAAGCTATAATCACTCTATCATTCAAAATAGCTTCGGCAACTCGCTTTCCTGCTGCTTTGGGTTTGAGTCCTTGTCTCTTGATTTGGCCCCTGGAGGGGTCGGCTGTGTCTTCATAGAATGGCTTCAACATGCTGACGTGAAAGACGGGATGGAGCTGGCGGCTCCACCAATGAGGCGGATCAACTTTGTAAGCCATCTTGCCTATCTTCTTCACTATAGTCAAGGGTCCCTCATATTTCTGCAAAAGACGAGAGTCTCTTCCCCTTAGAAATTTGCGATCTTGTGGCAGTAGCTTAACCATAACTTTGTCGCCCACGTTAAACTCTTGAGATCTCCTGTTCTTGTCAGCGTGTTTCTTCATTCTTCTGGCTGCTTTCTCAAGGTAGGAGTGAGCTAGATCTATATTCTGCCTCCATTCTTCACTGAAGCTTATGGCCCTTGAGGATTTCCCGGCATTGGGGACGTTTACCGTGTGGGGTAGTAACGGTTGTTGTCCATTTACAATCTCAAAAGCACTCTTCCCTGTCGAAGAGCTTTTGCGTGAGTTGAAACACAGCTGGGCAACATCCAGTAGCTTGACCCAATTTTTTTGTGTTGCACTGACAAAATGGCGGAGGTATTCTTCTAACATGGAATTGAACCGCTCCGTCTGACCGTCTGATTCTGGATGATAACTTGAACTCATCGAAAGTTGGGATCCGAATAACTTAAAGAGTTCAGTCCAAAAGTTTCCAGTGAAGCGGGAGTCCCGATCACTTACAATGTCTTGAGGCATTCCCCAATACTTCACCACATACTTAAAGAAAAGTTGCGCTGTGTCTTCGGCTGAGCAATACTTGGGTGTTGCGATAAAGCTCGCATACTTGCTAAACCGATCAACGACAACAAGAATTGTGCCTAAGTCTTCAACCTTCGGCAGACCAGTGATGAAATCCAATGACACTCTCCCACGGTCTCTTGGGGACCGGCAGCGGCTGTAGTAACCCTGCTTTCTTCTTACGCTCCACCTTGTCCTGCTGACAAGTAAGACATGTTTTCACATACTCTTGCACTTCATCCCCCATTTGGGGCCAGTAGTAACCTTGTTGAAGGAGAGCTAATGTTCTTTCTCCTCCGGCATGGCCTGCCCAAAGGGTGTCATGACATTCTCGAATCAATGTTCGTCTCAGATCATCGACTCGGGGAACGTATACCCGTCTTCCTTTGGTCATCAGCAAACCATCTTCTTGCCAAAACTGTCGAGTTTTACCGCTCTCGATCAGTTTCAGTAGTTGTTGGGCAACCAGATCCTTGGTAAGGGCCTTCTTGATCTTCTTCCCGATGTTGATGGCAACTCGGCTATCTGCTCTAACAATAGCATTCATGGCCATCAATGCTACCTGATCTAGTTCGGCTCTCCTGCTGAGGGCGTCTGCTACGCTGTTGGTTGAGCCTGCCCTGTACTCGAGCATGAAGTTGAATTCTGCCAAAAGTTCCTGCCACCTGGCATGTTTCGAGGTGAGCTTAGATTGACTCAAGAAGTGGCTCACTGCAGTGTTGTCCGTCCGCACTATGAAGCTAGAACCAAGCAGGTAGTGCCTCCAAATTCTGAGACAGTGTACTACCGCGAGCAACTCTTTCTCATGAGTGGTGTAGCGACGTTCTGCTTCGTTGAGCTTCCTACTCTCATATGCCACCGGGTGGCCTTCTTGCATTAGAACCCCTCCTAGTGCAAAGTCAGAAGCATCTGTATGAACTTCAAAGGACTTTGACACATCAGGGAGAGCAAGTACCGGATCTTCAGACATAGCCTGCTTCATACCCGAGAAGGCCGATTGACACTCCTTGGACCATTCCCAAACATTGCTCTTCTTCAAAAGTTCGGTTAGGGGATGGGCCATTCTCGAATAATCTCGGACAAACTTCCTATAATAGTTGGTCAATCCAAGGAAAGATCTCAGTTCTGAAACATTCGTTGGCGGCTGCCACTCCTGTATCACTTGAACTTTAGCTGAGTCCATCCTTATCTGACCCTGTTCTATCACATGGCCCAAGAATTTAATCTTGGTCTGGGCAAAAGTGCATTTCGACAGCTTCACGTATAGCTCGTGCTCCCTCAGTCGGGCAAGCACCTTCCTCAAGTGCTTCAGATGCTCGTCCAAGCTGGAACTGTAGATCACAATATCATCGAGATACACCACTACAAAATTGTCAATGTAGTCCCGCAAAACCTGATTCATCAAGGTGCAAAATGTGGCCGGGGCGTTGGTCAAGCCGAACGGCATGACCAGGAACTCATACGCACCGTATCTGGTGACACAAGTTGTCTTCGCCTCGTCACCTTCTGCAATTCGGACCTGCCAATACCCAGACTTCAAGTCCAACTTGGTAAACACTCTCGCCCTACTAAGCTGATCAAAACAGTCGGCGACTAAAGGAATAGGATACTTGTTCCGAATAGTCACCTTGTTTAGCGCCCTGTAGTCCACACACATCCGCAAGGAACCATCTTGTTTCTTCTGGAAGAGGACTGGTGCACCGTAAGGCGACTTCGCTGGAGTGATCAAACCCGCATCTAGCAACTCCGTCAATTGTTTTCTGAGTTCAGCAAGTTCTGGTTGTGACATCCGATACGGAGCTCGGGCGGGTGGCTTCGTGCCTGGCACGAGCTCTATCTCATGGTCAATTGCCCTTCTAGGTGGCAATTTCTTCGGCAATTCATCAGGCATCACATCTTCAAAGTCGTTTAATATCACTTTAACTTCTTTCGGTAATGGTCCCGATACTTCTTCAATTTCGTCCCACCGTAGCATGGCAAGGTAGGTTGTTTCATCCCGTTTTAATCCCCTTTTCAACTGGAGGGCTGAGATAGAACGCTCTCCCGCCCTAGAAGATATAGTTGGGATGACACACTGTTTATTCCCAAGCATGACTAGCGAGTTGGTACATGGCATCACTGTGGTCTTTGTGTCCCGCAGAAACTCCAACCCAAGGATCAGTTTAAAGTCGTCCATGATGACTACTGAAAAGTTGGTCCTTCCTTCGTATGGGCCAATCTTGATCAAAACAGATCTCGCTATCCCCGCTACTGGCTGTGCGGCGGAGTTGATAGCCTTCACCCGTCCGCACCCTTTTTCTAGAGTTAGACCCAATCTTTCCACTTCGGTGCTAGAAATGTAATTATGGGTAGCTCCTGTGTCCACCATGGCCCTGATGGCCTTCCCGTTAACCTTGATGTCCACATACATCAAGCCTTTTCCTGGCACATCACCCTTTTTCTTTGGCGGCATGTCTTTAGGCTCTTCCCCAGTCAAGCTCTTTTTGGGGTTCCCAACCTGTGTTGTCACCGCATTACACCACTGAGGAAAGGCCCCGACGGCATCTTCCTCTTCATAATCTTGTGTGTCTGTTTGCTCATCTGTTGGTGGATGCCTTGGTCTAGAGCCAGATTGTTTCCCACGTTGCACCTGCCCAATGTTGTCAAAGAAGGCATTCATCATCTGTCGCTACGGACAGTTAGCGATCACGTGCGGTCCTTGGCACAAGAAGCAACCCCTGAAAGGAGGTTTCTTCACTTCTCCACTGGTGCTAGCGTCAGGCTTGGCTTTGAACCCAACTCCACTCTTCTGTTGGGTAGAAGAGTTTGATGCCCAACTGCTTTTACTGCCCCAACTTTGGTTTGGCACTGGACCCCCTGGCTTCTTGCCACCAATACCTCTGCTTGGATTTCCTCTCTGAGGGGGTCTCTGTGGCTCGGAGTTGTAATCTGAAAGGCTCTCGGCAGCGATGATGGCTTCATTAAGGTTGTTCACCCGACGTCTATTAAGCTCGGTGCGAGCCCATGGTTTTAACCCTTCCATGAAGAAGAAGAGTCTGTCGACTGCGGACATGTCACTGATGTCCAACATCAAGGCAGAAAATGCCTGGCAATACTCCCGGATCGATCCGGTGTGCTTGCATTCCAGCAACGCTTTTCTCGCGTTGAATGCGGTGTTTTCTGGGAAAAACTGACTCTTCATCTCACGTTTGAGTATCTCCCATGTGTTTATGACGCAAGATCCATCTTCGATCTCTGCGTACTTCTTCCGCCACCATAACTTGGCATCTCCAACCAAGTACATGGTAGCCATCGACACCTTTGTCGCTTCCGAGTCTACTCTTATGGCTCGAAAGTATTGTTCTATATTGAAAAGGAAATTTTCTAATTCCTTGGCGTCACGGGCTCCCCCGTAACTCTTGGGCTCTGGCACTCGGGGCCTCGACGAGTGCTCCGCACCCCCAGCGGGTGTGTTAACCACTGCACGACTAAGAAGCTCCACTCGATCCTGGAGTTCTTGAAATTTAGACTCCCAGTCTATACCTTCACTGTGCCGTGCATGGTGTTCCACTCGATCTTAAAGCTCCTGAAACTTCCCCTCCCATTCCATGCTCTCAGCATATCGGGTATTATCAGTGGCTTTAAGATTCACTTCCAACGCATCAAGGCGAAGGGAGAATTGCTTCAGGATGCCCGGAGCATCCTGGTCACTCTTGAACATGTCATGTATCTGTGCTTCCAAAGCATCGATTCTCTCTTTCGTGTTGGCCATAGTTTTGCTCAGCAAACTATCCCACAATATTTTCTTAGCTGAAGCCACGGTCCCTTGGGCAACCGCGCTCTGATACCACCTGACACACGGTGGCCCTTGATGGCACAAGGAAACCGTGTGGCACTCGACTTGCCGCTCGCAAGAAGAGTCCGCCAACCAATCTCAACAATTTATAGCAAGCAGTGCATCAACATCGCATAAAACAGTGCACAAAGAGTAAATTTCAACACGAGGGCAAAACGGTCACAAATATCTTCATTACTTCAATAGCATCATTACAACTTACAAAAGGCTTTGTTTGCATCCACAGTGTGCAATCTAGCTAGAACGGCAAGCTAAAACAAAGCAAGGGACTCTCGGGTATGGGTGTGCATGACTCCCATATAGTACCATTAGGAGGAAAAACCAAAGTGACAGTAGTAGACGTAACTATGTGCGAGGAGTCATAGTGCCCCTTTTTAGAGAAATACAACTCGAAATGATTTGAAATTTTACAGGGAAACTTAAATATATATAAGGGTGGTCTCCACCAAAATTGAGCAAAAACGCACGCCTGGATCTTCAGATCTTCACGGTTGGCTTTTGGCGTGCGTGGGCACTGCAATTGGGCGCGCGGGCGCTGTGCTTGACGGGCGCATGGGCGCGAGACTTGAAGAACTTGTGAGGGCGCATGGGCGCTTGTTGGAAGGGCACGGGGGCGCTGAGCTGGATGGGCGCGGGGGCGCTGTGCTAGGCGGGTGCAAGGGGCAGCCCGTGACAACTTGGCATGCCCCAGTGACACACGGTGGCCCTTGATGTCACAAAGGAAACCGTGTGTGGCACCCGACTTGCTGCTTATAAGACGAGTCCGCCAACCAATCCCAACAATTTAGAGCAAGCAGTGTATCAACATTGCATAAAACAATGTACAAAGAGTAAATTTTAACACAAGGACAAAACGGTCACAAATATTCTCATTACTTCAATAGCATCATTACAACTTACAAAAGGCTTTGTTTGCATCCACAGTGTGCAATCTAGCTAGACAGGCAAGCTAAAACAAAGCAAGAGACTCTCGAGTATGGGTGTCTGGTGCAAAGCTACATGACCTCCCATATAGTACCACTAAGAGGGTTTTCTTAAGTGATAGTAGTAGACGTCACTATGTGCGAGGAATTATAGTGCCCCTTTTTAGAGAAATACAACTCAGAATGACTTGAAATTTTACTGGGAAACTTAAATATATACAAGGGTGATCTCCACCAAAATTGAGCAAAAGCGCACGCCTGGATCTTCAGATCTTCACGGTTGGCTTTTGGCGTGCACAGGCATTGCAGTTGGGCGCGGTGCTTGAAGGGTGCATGGGCGCGAGACTTGAAGAACTTGTGAGGGCGCATGGGCGCTGTGCAGGATGGGCGCGGGGGCGCTGTGTTGGGTGGGTGCAAGGGCAACCCATGACATTCTCCCCTACTAGAGCTGTTGATGCCCTCGTCAACTTCTGTATGTGGTAGGCTTCCATCTTGTCGGTGTAGGCTGATAAGTCTGCTGGTCGTTCCCAAGTGTTCTCTTCTTCCATATATCCCTGCCACTTGACTAGGTACTCCTGATGGCGCTTGCGGGATGCTGTAATCACTCTATCATTCAAAATAGCTTCGGCAACTCGCTTTCCTGCCGCTTTGGGTTTGAGTCCTTGTCTCCTGATTTGGCCCTTGGAGGGTCTGCTGTGTCTTCATAAAATGACGTCAACATGTTGACGTGAAAGACAGGATGGAGCTGGCGGCTCCACCAATGAGGCGGATCAACTTTGTAAGCCATCTTGCCTATCTTCTTCACTATAGTCAGGGGTCCCTCATATTTCTGTAGAAGACGAGAGTCTCTACCCCTTAGAAATTTGTGATCTTGTGGCAGTAGGTTAACCATAACTTTGTCGCCTACGTTAAACTCTTAGGATCACCTGTTCTTGTCAGCGTGTTTCTTCATTCTTCTGGCTGCTTTCTCAAGGTAGGAGTGAGTTAGATCTATATTCTGCCTCCATTCTTTGCTGAAGCTTATGGCTCTTGGAGATTTTCCTGTGTTGGAGACGTTTACTGTGTGGGGTAGTAATGGTTGTTGTCCATTTATAATCTCAAAAGCACTCTTCTCTATCGAAGAGCTTTTGCATGAGTTAAAACACAGCTGGGCAACATCCAGTAGCTTGACCCAATTTTTCTGAGTTGCACTGACAAAATGGCGGAGGTACTCTTCTAACATGGAATTGAACCGCTCTGTCTGACCGTCTGATTCTGGATGATAACTTGAACTCGTCGAAAGTTGGGATCCGAATAACTTAAAGAGTTTAATCCAAAAGTTTCCAGTGAAGTGGGAGTCCTGATCACTGACTATGTCTTGAGGCATGCCCCAATACTTTACCACATACTTAAAGAAAAGTTGCGCTGTCTTCGGCTGAGCAATACTTGGGTGTTGCGATAAAGCTCGCATACTTGCTAAACCGATCAACGGCAACAAGGATTGTGCCTAAGTCTTCAATCTTTGGCAGACCAGTGATGAAATCCAATGACACACTCTCCCACGGTCTCTTGGGGACTGGCAGCGGTTGTAGTAACCCTGCTTTCTTCTTACGCTCCACCTTGTCCTGCTGACAAGGCATGTCTTCACATACTCCTGCACTTCATCCCCCATTTGGGGCCAATAGTAACCTTGGTGAAGGAGAGCTAGTGTTCTTTCTCCTCCGGCATGGCCTGTCCAAAGGGTGTCATGACATTCTCGAATCAATATTCGTCTCAGATCATCAACTCTGGGGACGTATACCCGTCTTCCTTTGGTCATCAGCAAACCATCTTCATGCCAAAACTGTCGAGTTTTACCGCTCTCGATCAGTTTCAGCAGTTTTGCCAACCGGGTCCTTGGTATGGGCCTTCTTGATCTTCTTTCCGATATTGATGGCAACTCGGCTGTCTGCTCTAATAATAGCATTCATGGCCATCAATGCTACTTGATCTAGTTCAGCTTTCCTACTGAGGGCGTCTGCTACGCTGTTGGTTGAGCCTGCCCTGTACTCGAGCATGAAGTTGAATTCTGCCAAAAGTTCCTGCCACCTGGCATGTTTCGAGGTGAGCTTAGATTGACTCAAGAAGTGGCTCACTGTAGTGTTGTCTGTCCGCACTATGAAGTTAGAACCAAGCATGTAGTGCCTCCAAACTCTGAGACAATGCACTACTGCGAGCAACTCTTTCTCATGAGTGGTGTAGCGACGTTCTGCTTCGTTGAGCTTCCTACTCATATGCCGCCGGGTGGCATTCTTGCATTAGAGCCCCTCCTAATGCAAAGTCAGAAGCATCTGTATGAACTTCAAAGGACTTCGACACATCGGGGAGAGCAAGTACCGGATCTTTTGACATAGCCCGCTTCATGTCGAGAAGGCCGATTGACACTCCTTGGACCATTCCCAAACTTTGCTCTTCTTCAGAAGTTCGGTTAGGGGATGGGCCATTCTCGAATAATCTCGGACAAATTTCTTATAATAGTTGGCCAATCCAAGGAAAGATCTTAGTTCTGAAACATTAGTTGGTGCCTGCCACTCCTGTATCACTTGAACTTTAGCTGAGTCCATCCTTATCTGACCCTATTCTATCACATGGCCCAAGAATTTAATCTTGGTCTGGGCAAAAGTGCATTTCGACAGCTTCACGTATAGCTCGTGCTCCCTCAGTCTGGTAAGCACCTTCCTCAAGTGCTTCAGATGCTCGTCCAAGCTGGAACTGTAGATCACAATATCATTGAGATACACTACTACAAAATCGTCAATGTAGTCCCGCAAAACCTAATTCATCAAGGTGCAAAATGTGGCCGGGGCGTTGGTTAAGCCGAACGGCATGACCAGGAACTCGTACGCACCGTATCTGGTGACAGAAGTTGTCTTCGTCTCGTCACCTTCGGCGATTCGGATCTTCCAATACCCAGACTTCAAGTCAAACTTGGTAAACACTCTCGCCCTACTAAGCTGATCAAAACAATCGGCGACTAAAGGAATAGGATACTTGTTCCGAATAGTCACCTTGTTTAGCGCCCTGTAGTCCACACATCCGCAAGGAACCATCTTGTTTCTTCTGGAAGAGGACTGGTGCACCGTAAGGCGACTTCGCTGGAGTGATCAAACCCGCGTCTAGCAACTCCGTCAATTGTTTTCTGAGTTTAGCAAGTTCTGGTTGTTACATCCGATACAGAACTCGGGCGGGTGGCTTCGTGCCTGGCACGAGCACGAGCACGAGCTCGATCTCATGGTCAATTGGCTTTCTAGGTGGCAATTTCTTCGGCAATTCATCAGGCATCACATCTTCAAAGTTGTTTAATATCACTATAACTTCTCTGGGTAATGGTCCCGATACTTCTTCAATCTCTTCCCATCGTAGCATGGCAAGGTAAGTTGTTTCGTCCCGTTTTAATCCCTTTTTCAGCTGGAGGGCTGAGATAGTACGCTCTCCCGCCCTAGGAGATATAGTTGGGATGACACACGGTTTACTCCCAAGCATGGCCAGAGAGTTGGTGCATGGCATCAATGTGGTCTTCGTGTCACGCAGAAACTCCAACCCAACGATCAGCTTAAAGTTGTCCATTATGATTACAGAAAAGTTGTTTCTTCCTTCATATGGGCCAATCTTGATCAAAACAGATCTCGCTATCCCCGCTACTGGTTGTGCGGCAGAGTTGATAGCCATCACCCGTCCGCACCCTTTTTCTAGAGTTAGACCTAGTCTTTCCACTTCGGTGCTAGAAATGTAATTATGGGTAGTGCTTGTGTCCACCATGGCCCTGTTGGCCTTCCCGTTAACCTTGATGTCCACATACATCAAGCTTTTCCCTGGTACATCGCCCTTTTTCTTTGGCGGCATGTCTTTAGGCTTTTCCCCAGTCAAGAACTCTTTGGGGTTCCCAACCTGCGTTGTCACAGCATTACACCACTGAGGAAAGGCCCCGACGGCATCTTCCTCTTCATAATCTTGTGCATCTGTTTGCTCCTCTGTTGGTGGATGCCTCGATTGAGAGCCAGATTGTTCCCCACGTTGCACCTGCCCAATGTTGTCGAAGAAGGCATTCATCATTTGTCGCTGCAGACAGTTAGCGATCACGTGCGGCCCTTGGCACAAGCAACCCTTGAAAGGAGGTTTCTTCACTTCTCCGCTGGTGCTAGCGTCATGCTTGGCTTTGAACCCAACTCCACTCTTCTGTTGGGTGGAAGAGTTTGATGCCCAACTGCTTTTACTGCCCCAACTTTGGTTTGGCACTTGACCCCCTGGCTTCTTACCACCATTACTTCTGCTTGGATTTCCTCTCTGAGGGGGTCTCAGTGGCTCGAAGTTGTAATCTGTAAGGCTCTCGGTAGCAATGATGGCTTCGTTAAGGTTGTTCACCCGACGTCTATTAAGCTCGGTGCGAGCCCATGGTTTTAACCCTTCCATGAAGAAGAGTCTGTCAACTGCGGACATGTCGCTGATGTCCAACATCAAGGCAAAAAAATGCCTGGCAATACTCCCGGACCGATCCGGTGTGCTTGCATTCCAACAACGCTTTTCACGCGTTGAATGCGGTGTTCTCTGGGAAAAACTGGCTGTTTAGCTCGCGTTTGAGTATATCCCATGTGTTTATGAGGCAAGACTCATCTTCGATCTCTGCGTACTTCTTCCGCCACCATAACTTGGCATCTCCAACCAAGTACATGGCAGCCATCGACACCTTCGTCGCTTCCGAGTCTACTCTGATGGCTCGAAAGTATTGTTTAATATCAAAAAGGAAGTTTTCTAATTCCTTGGCGTCATGGGCTCCCCCGTAACTCTTGGGCTCTGGCACTCGGGGCCTCGATGACTGCTCCACACCCCCTGCGGGTGTGTTAACCACTGCAAGACTAAGAAGCTCCACTGGATCCTGGAGCTTTTGAAATTTAGACTCCCAGTCTATTCCTTCAACATGCCGTGCATGGTGTTCCACTCGATCCTGAAGCTCCTGAAACCTGCCCTCCCACTCTATGTTCTCAGCATATCGGGCATTATCAGTGCCACTTACAAGACGAGTCCGCCAACCAATCCCAACAATTTAGAGCAAGCAGTGCATCAACATTGCATAAAACAGTGCACAAAGAGTAAATTTCAACACAAGGACAAAACGGTCACAAATATTCTCATTACTTCAATAGCATCATTACAACTTACAAAAGGCTTTGTTTGCATTCACAGTGTGCAATCTAGCTAGATAGGCAAGTTAAAACAAAGCAAGAGACTCTCGGGTATGGGTGTCTGGCGCAAAGCTACATGACCTCCCATATAGTACCACTAAGAGGATTTTCCTAAGTGGCAGTAGTAGACGTCACTATGTGCGAGGAGTCATAGTGCCCCTTTTTAGAGAAATACAACTCGGAATGACTTGAAATTTTACAGGGGAACTTAAATATATACAAGGGTGATCTCTACCAAAATTGAGCAAAAGCGCATGCCTGGATCTTCAGATCTTCACGGTTGGCTTTTGGCGTGCACGGGCATTGCAGTTGGACGCGCGGGCGTTGTGCTTGACAAGCGCATGGGCACGAGACTTGAAGAACATGCGAGGGCGCATGTTGGAAGGGCGCTGTGCTGGATGGGCGCAAGGGCGCGGTGCTAGGCGGGTGCAAGGGGCAGCCTGTGACACCCAGGGTAGCACCGATCCGGACACGGACATTGACACCGACTGGGACATCGGTCACCGCAAATTCTCAAAAACCAAATTGTGGACACTGCTGTATTTTTCATATATGCATGCCTTACTTTTCAAGCACATTCCACCTCTTGTACTACCATATCAAGTTCTTTCCACCTTGTGCAGCCTTGCTGAACTTTGTTTTGGATCTCCATAAAGGGTTTATCTGGGTCATCTGCCCTTGCTGAACTTACTGCAGAATACTAGCATCACTTGAATGCATTCTGAAATGAAGTAAGACGCAAATTTTAGCGTCATTTTCTATTGCAGTGAAGAAAGGACATAAGCTAAAAAGTGAAGAAGTTGATTGTAACGAAATTAGAGAAGTTGTCTGTTTCTTCTTAGTTATGAAAGAAAGTATAGGGAGAAAAGAGGAACAATAGGGAAGGAAGAAACAAAATAAGGAATAAGAAATAGAAGTAATTGTACATTAGAACAAAAAATAGAAAAAAAGAAGAAGCTGGCGAAATCTTCTGTCTCCTTTGTCTTCGGCTCCCTCTCGAATAGGCAGCATTCCTAAAGAGAGCCCCAGCTTTTCCTAACATTTTATCTCAAACTGTGTAGTAAGTTTCAAATATTAATTTCTGCCCCATATGTGTCTGTACTTCTTCATGAGGTGTCTGATACTTCTTGAAGAAGTGTCCGACACGGTCTCTGATAATTAAAAATATGATAATAAGAAATTTGGACACTTCCCAAAGGTGTCCGACACGTGTCCGGAGCTGTCGTTAAGTGTAGGACTACCTCGATCCATAAGAGGTGTCTGTGCTTCATAGGCTTGCCCCCATGCTAAAGAATAAAAGGGCACACCTTTTTTCCAGTAACCTAAATTCCCAAATTATTCAGTAGCTGTCAAATAATGGGGATTACCGTTTGATGCATAGGGACAGGCTTAGATATTAAGAAACCCCACTGACTTGTCTTTAGCTTTGGGGTTTGCTTCCTGAATTGTGTTTTGTCGACATGAATTTGATATCATCTGCCACATCCACTGAGAAAATTGGATTGAATTAGTTGTGCTTTTGGTGAAGCTTTAAACACAGTTACAAAACAATGGATTGATCTTTCTGTTGCAATTGGTCTCCAAATACCACTGTACAAATTGGAACTTTTTGATTGATTTAAGGCTATTAAGTTTCTATTGGAGATTTTTGTAGTTGCTATAGGAGTGCGCTGGTTATCATATGATCTTGCCTGTAGCTTACCTATTGATTCACATTTGTGCCAATAGTTGTAGACTCCACTCCCATAACTGTCACAATTCTTCATCTGTGTCCTTATAAAGATATCGTTTGTGTTTTATATTTTGTAAAGCATGGTTTTTCAATTGTCATCATGTCTAATAATCAGGAAGGAAAAAAGCATTATTGAGTAATGCAAGTTAGAGCAGAGAAAATTGTGGTTATAACTATACGCAGGAATGTATTTCCAAATTTAGGAAATAAGCGGTTGACTTCAGTTTTTTTGTTGTTTGGTTGATATGGGAGTGACACAGCCACTGAGGATGTAGATTTGTGAGTTTTCTTTTGAGGAGTAAAGGTCAAGGGAGGATTGGACTATTCATGAATTATACCTAGAATTGGCTTCTTATGAGGTGGACATGGACGGATTTGCTAATTGTTGAACATTAAAGTCTGTAGTTGGATATGCTTGACAACTAGGGAGTCTAAATTAAGTTCGAAAATGAGATCGCTGCAGTACCTCGCAATGCAGATATCAAAAAGCTCATGATATATGTGCAAGCTGGTGGGTGGTAACTGGTTATGGTCTTTGTTTCAAACCCACAACTGAATTTTTTAGATCAAGTGAAGCTTTTTGGCTCAACTGAAGGCTTTTAGTTCATAAAGTTAACAATGTGACTCAGATTCTTGCTGTGACTGGAGTTACCTAAAGGGTAGTTATAGCAATAGATTTGTTAAATCTTTATGCATGGTGCTAATCTGAGTACTCATTTAATGTGAGTTTTCTCTATCGATTACTACTGGAATAACTAACAAGGTTTTTTAACCTTCCTATACTTTATCCTTTGTGCTTAGAGAAAGGTTTGTAGCATTATAGACATTTTTTTTCATCATTTGGGTGGGCTGACGCTTGTGCTTTGTGTATGCGTGTACGAGGGGGAATTGAGAGTTTTTCTCACCACCTAGTCAAGTGGAGGAGATGCTTTAACTTGATGATTATGGACATAGATAATTGGCAAATTGCTTCTGAATAATGGGATGAAAGTGGAGGGGCTTGTGTCATTGAATTGGATCCCTTCTGGTGGAGGTATATAACAGTAGGAGTGCTGCAGTCTTTTGTTCCTTTCAAAAGATTACAGATGTTGAGAATCAAGGTGGAGAAGTTAACTTGTTCTTCTTGAGTTGTATGGTAATCTAAGAAACAAAAGAAAGTAAAATAAAACAGGAGTTGTACTTCTTTTTCAGGTTCTTTGATGTAAATCTTTTTCCTTTTTCTTTTTGTACGTTTTCCTTGCTGCAGATTACACGTTGTTGCAATTTCTATATTAACTCTTCCTCATGATAGATTTTATATGCAGATCTTCCATGTTTGGTATTTCACGCTGTACTGATTTTTATTTTATTTTTTAAATTATGGATTAGACGCATTTAGTACCTTTAATTTGATTAGCTTCAAGCTGATGAAAAAGTTCATGAAGGAGGTTTTTGCGGAGGAAGTAACTTTTCTTGCAATTTAATTATTTCAGGTGGCTGAGAGGGCACTGTTCTTTTGGAATAATGACCAAATTGTCAACCTTATTGCTCATAATCGGGATGTGATTTTACCTGTTCTATTTCCAGCACTGGAAAAAAATGCCCAGAGCCACTGGAACCACTCGGTTCTTAACTTAACTCTTAATGTCAGAAAAATGTTGATGGAGATGGATGAGGTGCTCTTCTTGGCCTGCCAAGCCCACTTCAGGGAAGAAGAAGCCCAAATAACCTTCGCCGTTGAAAAGCGCAAGCAAGCATGGGAGTGCCTAGAGAATGCAGCCTGTCTGCAGCCAATAACTGGAAACACTGCTGTTTTGGTAACTCCTTGGCAATCTTAACTTGCTTCTTAGGTGGCATTTTTATCTCTTCTTGTCCAAGTGTTTTTCTCTTACCCTTTAGCTTGGTGGTGCTATGCCTGAAGAGGTGGATGCATTTCGCTGTCGTCTGGGGTTGGCAAATTTTGGGGTGGTCCCAGCTGACGGCAATTGTAACATTCTAATTCTATTTTTCCACATTGTTCGAGTGTGTAGTATTATTTTGTATCCTTCAAAGGACTCTGTAACCATCGTTTGGCTGATTTCTTTTGCAAATACCCAACCCCATCATATGGTTGTGTTATTGATGAATACCAGATGCAACAGTTGGAGAAATTTTGATCTGATGTTGGTTACAAATTGGTTGTCATGATGGGTTATTTTAAAGCACGTTTATAAGGTATATACTGTGTTTGACCAGCTGACCTATCTTTCAAATGGAACAGCTTGGTAGACCTAATGAATGTGGTTGATTCACCTTTTTAAGTTATATGAAGCTGGTGATATGGTATCTAGGAACCGCTGTGACATATGATATGTGGTCATCTTGGCTAGACGGTCTTTGACTAACCGGACTAGTTCTCCCCATAGCTAATGCGTGGCGCATTGTATTGGAGAATCCCGGGTCCGGGTAACTATCCCTGGCAGATTGAGCACCAGGGAAAGTGACTTTGGCTCCCAAAGTGTGATCTTTGTGGACTTAAAAAAGTGAGCAGGAATGATCTTGCTTTCACTGTTCTTTTGCATATACATGGAGTCGTCTGTTTAAGAACTTGGAAACGCCAAAGCTTCGTTCTCGGTGAAAAAGATGCGTGGTGCAGCGTTCTATGTGCAGCGGGCAGCAACTCTGGTTCTTGGATGAATGATGTGAGGTTCCTACATAAATTTTAGTCCAATTAGTGTGTAAATTGTTGTTCTTATATCTGGTATGTAATAGTTGGCAGATATCGAAAGGAAAGAGAGAACTGTTGTTCAAGTTCAGGTTCTCTATGGATGGCCTCCTTGCAGCTTTTGTCGACGATATTCAGAAAATCCCCGAGCCATTCTCTTATACCGTTCCCCTTCAACTCTCCGAAGCACTATCCCTTTCTCTTGTTTGCGAGACCAAATGGAGTTGTGGAAGGGGTTGCTGATTCGTCATTCTCAGGCTTTGGCAAAAATTCCGGGACTTCTGTAGCAAGATTATGGATGCATGTCAGGCTTTGACAAAAAAGCAGTTCACGAGCTCCAGCCCGTTCAGCGGTTACTCGTGCGAGCCCTTTACCAGCCCCTCAGTATTCGGCTTTCGGCATCGACCGCCTAGAGAGCCTCGACGTGGCTCGAGACTTCACGGACCTCATGTGGCCTGATGGGAAAATCCACTTTTCTGGTACTTCCATGTAATCTCACTACTTCTATCTGTTAATTAAACTGAAAAATATACGATTCTCACTTGATAAATTTCTGTCTCCTTGTTCTCCCATATATACGCGTCTCCTATGGCACTTGTAGTTGGTCTCTCAAGTAGAGTTGGTCCGGATTCTTGCTTTTAATAAAAACAGACAGAGTCATTCTTCACGTCTTATTCACCCGAGCAAAATTTGTAATTCTGACAACCAGAGAGCAGGACGATCTTCGTTTATCATGCTCTGGCATTAGAGCAGGACAATCTCCTGTTTTGATAATTGTTTAATTCTTTCCGCTTTTCGACTGGAAGGCCTTGTGCCATTCGCTTGTCCAAACAAGAGGAGTTCTGCTCCCGGAAGGCTGTGTGACCTCAAATACCACCTCAAGCTAAAATGAACATTTATAGAGCTGCGGTTAAGGGAACGATGCTATATGGTCCAATATATTGGCAATTAAGAAACACCTTGTACAAAGGAAAAGTGGAGCTGAAATGCGATAGCTTTCGTAGATGGGTTGGCACACTAAGAGGGGACAAAATAACACGTACGAAGGTTGCGGTGGCTTAAATAAAAGAATAGATGAGCCAACATCGCTTGTGATGTTCTGGTCATATTCAATGTAGGCCTGTAGATGTGGCAGTGAGAAAAAGTGATTAGTGTCAAGTTAATGGGGGATAAGATGTGGTGGCGGTAGAACACATAGTAACAAATTTGATATTCGAAAATTACCCGGCATGAGCAATAATACGGAATTCGAAAATTATTTGGAGAATTTTGTCAGTAGATCGGAAATAATTCGGTGGAATAACAAAGTTTGTATTACAAATCGGAAATAATTCGGTAATTAATCGTTTAGGTTATAATAGTTTTAAGTATATAAAATTTATAAACTCTACGATTGAAATGACAAAAATATAACAAATTTTCAATTCTTTTAAGTGATGGGTAAAAAAAAATGGATAGAATTTAAGGGTAGTGCTATATAACTATGTGTGACTGAATCATATGTTAGTTACTTATTTTTTTAAAAATTGAACAAGAATCACGTGGTGGTGAGCTGAGTGAAAAAAAAAAGAATGGAGATTGCAGGTAGTGTTAAATAACTATATGTGGCTAAATAATATTTACTACTTTTCATCAAAATAAAACCAGAGTCGTATGGTGGTTTGATGGCACGAAGTTGAGTTATCAACCACCACAACCCAGGTTTGAGTCCATGCAATTGGAAAGTTCCTTGCTTTCCCCCATTTTTCGTGAATATCGCGATAAATTCGTAAAGATCGTGATATTTACAAGTTATACAAAAAAAATTCAAATATTCACAATAAAATCGCGTTTTAAACTTTTCGTTAATTTATCGTGATAAATTCGTGAATATCGTCAATATCTCACGAATATTGTTACTATGGTAGAACAAGAGTAAAATGGGCCGAAATAGTGAAAAAGACTTGATCTTTATGAACTTATGTTTGGATAGGGGTGAATGAAGAAAATAATTCATGCCATCTATCTCAATTTGTTTGGGACAAAGACTTTAATAACGATGATGATACTTGAAGCACAACTACGCGCATAACTATTTCAAGTAGCATGTCCAAAATTCACGTGCTACATGCATGTCTTATAAAACTTAATGGTTTTTATTCATGCCTATATTACTCGAAGCACATCTTGGTTTTTTTAGCTTTAGCGACAGATCATTGTCCAAATAGGAAACGGGGTACGTAACAATTTTGTGCTGTGTATGATAGTCCTTTTGTTCCGTTCTATTTTGTTTATTTTGGAAATATGAAAAAGATGAAAACATGATTAACCTTTAACTATTTTCTATTTTCGTAAGTACGAAAATAATGAAATCATAACAGAATCCAATTTAAAATATGAAAGTGTCCTATCTATAGAAATGGCAATTTTGATCCCCATATGGGCACTTGGAGCTTTAGCTGACTTTGGCCAAAATGGTATCCCCGTACCAACATGCCTGAAATTAATTCTTTTGAATCTGAATGGAATATTTCATTTTCAACTAAGTATTAACAAATTTTAAGTTTTTTTCTCCTTCTCTCCCCCACTGACAAGTCCATCGCCGGCACCCAGCTATCGCTTTCCACCACCTTCGACCACCACTGCCAACCACCACAGGCCACCATTGTTGGTGAACACTAGCCACCAATGTCGGCAACCACCTCTGGCCGTCACCAGTGGCCAACATGAATGGCCACCACTGCTGATAGCCACTGCCGCTCGCCACTATCTGTAGCTAGCTCAGGCAGCCACTATCGGCCGCCACCCCTGGCCATTACAAACAAACTCTAGCTGAGGGTAGCCAACTTCGGCCACAATTGCCGACAATTACTTTTGACCACTACCTCCGGCCGTCGCTACCGTGAACCATAGTAGCAAAATATTAATTAGGGAATTCTTCGACATAGGGAATCAACTGAAATTCAGAAATTATTTAGAGAATTTTGGTAATAAGTTGAGAAAATCTCGATAATGCGATCAAAATTGTCAAACAATTATCAAATTATTCGGATATTAATTGCGACAATTTATGGCATAATATGAAAGAAATTTACATCACAATAAGTGTATATACTTTACCTTATTATTAATTAGAAGCATGCTATTATTTTGCTTAAGAAAGTTTCAAAACATACGGAGTCCTAATTCTAAGAAAAATTATTAGGATATGATCATTAGAAGCATGTTCTTCGTTATGCATTGAAGCTCATATTCATTGCACTTGCGTTACAAGTGGCTCGAGATACTCAAGGTTGCAAATTCAAGGATAGAGTGACTTAAAAGATTTTGCTCTGTACATTATAAGTTAGTTTCATACTTATTGGCATGCATTGACATGTTTTCTACTTGTGGCAGCAAGACCTTGAATTCCATGGCCTCCAAGATGCTAGAAATGAGCATTTTTGTCCTCAAAATGGTTTTTGAGAGTTTTGGCACGAGAAAGTACTACAAATCTTATGCAGAGAACAACACTGGCAGTATTTGTTTTTTGGTCAAAAGCCAATGAATTTCATTTCACTTGAAAACAACTTATATACATCCACAGTTTACAATATGAAGCTATACATTGTGCTGCCCACCTCTATCTATCAGTGTATATTTATGTTCTTCTTATATCTCTAGCTATCGATAAGAATGTTTTTATTGATTCCCCATGCTTCACACAACTTTTTGTTTCTAGCATTTGCTGGGACTTTCTTCCAACTGCTCACCCTGTATTTGATCCATTGGTTGATTACATGAAAGCAACCCTGAGGATAAGACTGCACTTGATTGAAAATTCTAGAGTTTCTCTATTGCCATAGGCCATAGACTATTACATAAACCATTAGTTTACAAAGCTTAACCTTAAAGCTTTTTCCCCTGAAATTCTGAGCTGCAAATTGTATTACTTGGCTCCATGATTCCAAGGGTATCTTCGTATCCATCCTTTCTAGTACCAATTTCCATATTTCTTGTGCATATGGACACTTGATGAACAAAAGATACACTGTTTCCTACTGGTTAGCATAAAGAATGCATTTATCATCCTGAGTTATAATCTTTCAATTTGACCGTAGTTCTTATTCCATTCTTGCACAACATCCATAGTATGGTAGCACATCTAGGTATGTGTCCACTGAACCAGACTACTTTCCACCATGGCACACAAGCTTTTTTTGTTCTCAAACAATCCCAGATAGATTTTATTGTAAAATTCCCAGACTGTTTCCAGTGTATTTTATCCATCTTCTCAGTATTTGGAGGAGGTAAGGTACTGAGCATACTATTTATTTGCTACAAAGACTTAGACTTTAGAACAAGAAGTCTCCATGTATTGTTCTCAATGATGTCTGCCACCTTAACATTGATATTCAACCCTGAGTCATAACAGATTCTATGCCCATATAGCTTGATTAAGCTCTCTTCAGTTAACCATTTATCCAGCCAAAGCCATGTTTCTTTTCCATTGCCTACATGATATGTACATAAGTCATGAAATTGCTTCCTTAACTTCAGGATCTTGCACCAAGTCCATGACATGATGATTGGTGGTTTAAAAGTCCAAATGTGTTCACCCTTTATAATGTATGAATGACACCATTTGACCCACAAGGAATCCTTTTTATGAGCTAGATCCCATAAGTATTTGCAGATTGCAACTCTATTCCATTCTTCTAGTCTTTGAATTCCCAATCCCCCTTCTTTTCTAGGTAAACAAACCTCATTCCAAGCAACTTTTGCACTTGTACACTTGACCTCTTTTCCATGTTATATGAATGATCTTATCTTCTTTTCCATAAGTCTAATTATCCTTTTAGGAAGAAGAAATATGGTACACCAATAAACTTGCATACTCAGCAGTACATGTATTCTACCAGCATAGGATATGTATTTGGATGTCCAACTAGAAATCTTCTTAGTCAGCTTTTCCAGCAAGACCTCACAATCTTTGTATGATAGTTTAGTTAAAATCAAAAGAACTCCTAAATAATTAACAGGAAGAGTACCTTGAGTAATACCAATGACTTGGATCAATTCCATTTCCTTCCTCCAAACCTGCTATGTAGATGAAACTTTTGCTCAAATTTGGGGAGAGTCCAGATAGTATTTGGAATTCATTGAGTGCATGTCTTAATAAGGATAATGTGCTACTGTCTACCTTTGCTAACAGGAATACATCATCTGCAAAGCATAGATGATTTATCTTGAGCTCTTCACATTTAGGATGATAGTGGAAATTTGGATTGCTTGCATAATGATCCATAAGGCTAGAAAAACCTTCCATCACTATAAGAAACAGATATGGGGAAATAGGTTCCCTTGTCTCAATCCCTTGGCACTTGCAAAATAGCCTTCCATGTTGCCATTAAGATTGATAGAGAATCTTGACGTGTTCACACATTTCATAGACCATTGTATGAACTTATTTGGGAATTGCATCACTTCCATCAAGACTTGCAAGTAATCCCAACTCACTGAGTCATAAGCTTTTTGAAGATCAATTTTTAAGACACGCCTAGGCTGGCCTCCCTTCCTATGGTAGTTCCTCACAACTTCTTGCGTAAGCAAAATGTTATCAACAATGCTCTTATTTTTTACAAATGCTGATTGTCTGTTATTGATTAACTGTGGTAGCACATGTTTGATCCTTGCACATAGCACCTTTGAAATACACTTATACATCACATTACAACATGCAATAGGCCTGAATTCCTTCATGGAATTTGGACATGCAACTTTTGGTACTAATGTCAAAGCAGTATTGTTGAACATCAAGCCCCGTTTGGTTTATGAAAGAACTCTATTACTGCATTAATCACATCTTTCTTCACCAATTCCCAGTTAGTTTGAAAAAATTCAGAGCTATATCCATCTGACCCTGGTGCCTTGTTTGCTTTTAGGGAAAACATAGCCCCAGTGATCTCTTTTTCATTTATATCAGCACCCAACAATTCTTGATATTGGTCTGAGACTTGCTTTTGCACTATTTCCCTCAATCTGCTTCTAGAAGCTAGATGCAGAGGTACTGATGTCCTTAGGAAATTTTTAAAGTGCTCAATAGCAACTTGATGCACTTCTTTAGCTCCAGCCACCTTGACCCCATGTTCATTTTCAATAGCCAAGATTTTATTATGTGCTCTATGAACCTGCACTTTCTTGTGAAAATATGCAGTATTCCCATCCCCAAGCTTGAGCTCCTTGACTCTAGCCTTTTGATGATAAAAGGCTTATTCAGCTTGCAATAACAAGTAATATTGTTCTTGCAATTCTTTTTCCTTTGATAGTAGATCTATCTCCTTATTTTACAAGATACTCCATTGTACCTCCTGTAACTCTTTATATTTGCTAGCAGCTCTCTCAAGAGATGTTACTGTAGTATTCCTTGTTGAGTTACCATAAATGTGGCTTTAACATCTTAAGTTTGGTATTCAATTGCTGACAAGCATCTCCAGTCAGGTTTGCATTCCACACCTGTTGTACTGTAAGAAGGAAAGTTTTGTATTTCATCCAAAAGTTGAAAAACTTAAAAGCTTTTCTCCCTCTCCAACTCTCTTCCATGATTTGGATTGTAAGAAGTGAGCAATCTGATATCCCAGGTATATGAGCTTCTGCTAAGGTATTTGGGAGGATCTCCAACCATGTTTCATTCTGCAAAACTCTATCAATTCTGCTCATAACCCTTTCATTTGCTCTTTTATTGCACCATGTATAGAGAAGGCCTTTGGTATTTACATCATCCAATTGACAGTTATAGAGACATTGATTAAATTCTGCCACATCTTTTTTGCAAATATCCAGCATTCCTTATTTCTCGTCAGCTTTCCTTACCACATTGAAATCTCCTGCTAGCAACCAAGGCTGTTTACCAATTTTTGCAGCATCCCTTTCAAGACACTGCCATAATTTCCTTCTTTTCTCCCTTTTATTATTGCCATAGACAAATGTTACAAAATAAGATCTTCTTGTTTCAATTTGGTTATTCTTCCTGTAAGATGCTGGGATGATTTAGCAATTTCCTCCATCTTCACTATTTTGTTTTTCCAGCTTACCCAAAGTCTTGAGACTTTTTTTTATCATTTAAAGAGTATATCAAGAACCAATCCTTATTCCATATTCTAGTTATAGCAGGGACATGCTCTTCCCTTACTCTAGTTTCCAAGAAGCCAACGATCTCTACATTATGTGCTTTCATCATTCTTTTCACATTTGCTTGCTTCACAGGGTCATTGAAACCCCTAATGTTCCAGCTTGCAATATTCATCATTTGGTTTGGTGGTGACTACCTTTCCTGGCAGACTTACTACTTGCTACTACCATTGCCACTTTCTCATGTGATATATGTATACTCTGTGGCATATCTATTTCATTCCTCACAAAGTTTGTATCATTTGGTTCCATATTTTCTCTATTTGCAAGAATATCATACTTGTTGGAGATTTCCATTCCTGTTTCCTGTTGATGATGCTCTTGCCTTATTAAGATTGGAGTATCCTTGATCAATTGCTGATCCTCCTGAGTTATTTCTTGCAATAGTTCTGTCATTTGTAATTGATAATCCTTCTTTCTCCATACCTGTTGTATTTGAGGTTTCTTCCAACAATTCCCTGTTTGGTGACCAAACACCTTACAGTGATTACATTGCACTGGTAGCCATTCACACTCTACTCTCTGATCTTTTATGTAATCCTTTGGTCCTTTCAAAGGTATGGTCTCCGGCAGTTGTGTTTGCATATTAACTTTCATACAAACTCTAGCATAGTGCAACCTTTCTTTGTTTGCTGTCATATTATCCATGAATAATGGTGTGCTAATTGTGCTAACTATTCTGCTTAGCATATGTGCTGACCACATATGTAATTGCAGATTGGGTACCTTGATCCATACAGGTATGCTATCCAACCCTTCTTTCTCTAAGGATATACCAGGTGTCCATGGCTTAATGATCAGTGGTTTGTTATCAAAGAACCAAGGTCCTTTTTCCAACACTGATTGCATTGCCTCCTTACTCTCAAATTTGATTACAAAAATTCCAGACTTAATAAAAATGATTGAGATCTTGCCAATTGAGGACCGTTTCTTGAATCCTTTCAAGAAATCTTTTCATAATATGAAAAGGTGGTCTCCCTTCTACCACATATGCAATAATGGCATTTTCCCATCGTAGCATCTCATCTTGAATATCTTCCTGTGTAAATTCCACTCCCTTCATTCCATTAATTTCTTGTGGTGGAAAAAAATTCAGTTTATTCTCAACAACAAATTCCCGATTTGGTTTGATGATCTCAGCATATGAAGGTTTCCCATTTCTAAGAGAGTTTTGATTTTTCAATTGTAGTCTAGATCTGCTCATAGATGTTAGAGGTGGAAATTCCATATCATTTTCATTAACCTTACTTGAGTGTAGTCTTTGATCTGGTTACACCGTGATTTCCTGTGCATGAGGGCTACGGGCCATCATGTGCTCTTCAATTCGGAGTTTGAATCGTCCCAGTTCGAACAGCATTAATGTTTACTCGTTCTTTGATTTATTGCTTGAATTTTTGGTTTTCAATCTTCAATGCTTCAATGTAACTCATTAATTCCTCAATTTTTTTTGTCTGAGATTTCCTTATTACTCTCTTCATTTAATGTTTCATTATTATCTGAATCAGAGCTCAATTCTTGCCTCTCTTTTATTCTGTCTGAAGACTTGATGTTATCCGGTTGTATGTCTCGAACATCACAAAATTTTCCAGATCCCAAATTTACTTCCATCCTTGTTGGAATCTGTTATTGATCTCTCAGCATATTGCATTCATGTACATTTTGCCAATCCTTGCCAGTAAATTCTTTTGCAAAAGGATCTTTTGGTGGTCCTCGTTGCTGCGATGATCGCCGAGTGAGGGTAACCGGCGGCATGATTTAGTTAGAGTAATCTTAGAGAGAAGGTGGTGCAGCCTCGAGGATTATATTCCAGAGTTAACTTCAACACTGGAAGGATTCGCTTAATGAAGTACAAAGCTTCTCCCCTGAGCAACGAATCAATCCCTGGGCTTGTTGCTTACTTTGACAAAAGTTTCATGACAATCCTTTCCCAAAATGAAGTGCAAGGTCTTGAAATCCTCTCGAAAGAAGGAACTTGGAATCAAGTTACAATTCCTAAAGGGTGTTTCTTAGTAGTTATTGGCGAGACTCTTAAGCTTTGTGCTCTCATCCTAAAAGTACCTCTTTCCTTGAAGGGTGGTCGTAATCTCATTATTCTATAGGCTATTGTCAATCCATGTACGACTATTCTATGCATATCGTTTGTGCAATATAGAATCCCATAGAGCAGTTTAGGAATGCCATTAGCCGTTAAAAGAGTTACCTTTTTAAGAGACCTTTCTCAACGGGAAATTATGCTTCCCTCTTTACTTGTTTCTTATTTTCTTCTAAACTAGCCCTCAATCTAGGTCAAGAATGGGATGTGTAATGGTGTTAATAACCTTTAACACCATTGCATTCACGTAACCAACCTTTAGGATAAAAATTTAACACTTCATCATATTTCTCTCTTTTTAAAACGTATTGGAGTTAATTTTATCATTTTAAAATGCTCCAATGGTGTTAATAATCAAATACAATCGTGACAGCAACTGCGTTGCTTTTGATTTTTGATAGTATGATTGCAACAAGTTGCTAACACTTCAAAGAAATGTCATCAAAGATGTCCATTCTGCATAGTTAAGGATTAAATTACTGTTATCTGTGCATCGTTCACTTGTATAATGTCATAGACATGCACAACTTAAGCTAACTATTGAAGTTGCTGCTCAAGGTTTGGAGCAACGTAAGGCTTTCTGCAACAAGTCACAAAGTAACATTAAGGGGAGCCAAAGATAGGTACTCATGCGGGCTATTTTTGTCACCGAAGGAAGGCGTAAGCGTTGAGGTCCCGGACGAGCTGGTTGACAAAGATTATCTGCTCCGCTACAAGCCATTTGTTCACTCTGATTACATTTCTTTCTGTGTCGCCACGAGAAATAGTATAAATGTTGATGCTCTTGAGTTATATGCCGGTGTTTAATTAATGTTTATGATGTCTTAGTAATAATGTTACAACCGAGTCGGGTTGCTCCTCTATAAAAAATACAAGTTTTTTGTTGGTGAAGTGTCCGAGAACTTCATTAATAAAAGGAGATAATACAAGGAAATACAACTTGTTACCATGATTAGAGAAACTTGACATTTGAATTTCCCAAAAAAGCCTTGCCAACAATTTCTTAATCATGTTTATACCACTTTAGCTACATTGTATAGATATGCTTTAATTTTTTATTCATCTCTTTTCTCCTCTCGTCTCGTTTCCTCTCCTTCCCTTCATCTATGCTTCACACCATCTCTCCTCTCCTTTATCTATACGAGAAACCACAATTATTACAATTGGTTCCATAATTCCCACATGTATATATAAAACTCTAACACCTAAAAATGATATCCTATTTTCTACTTGAGAGTTACAACCAACTAATGTAACCCACAAATGAAGAAGGAGCAAACAATTAATTGTACTAAAAATTTTTAATGACTTGGGTTACTTTTGAAATAGAACACAAATCAAGAAGGAGCAAAAATTAGTTGTACGAAAATTTTCACTTCAAATTACTTCTCAAAGAGAATTGGTGATAATACATATGAGTTAAGAGATAAAACCAATCAGAACTAGGAATTCCTCACAACTAAATTATAGACATAACTCAGAAAGCATCTTAAACTAAAAAGTAATATTTATGATTTAAAAGCATCTTGAGTCCGTGGATGGTCTTCACTCCTGTGTCATGAATCAGTGGAAAGCCATAGCTTTCTTAAATCAGCAAGTCTTCTTGTGTGATGAATAAGTAGAAAGCCATAGCTTTCTTGAATTAGCAAGTCCTCACTCTCGTGTGATAAATCATGAAAAGTTATAGCTTTCTTGAATCAATGGAACAATTAAGTTTTCACTCATGTATCTTGAACAAATAAACAACCAAATGTGGGTATGCCTCGAACAACTGCTGTTGATTAAACTATGTGTAAAGGTGATAACCGAGATCCGATAAGAAAATTGTGATAAATTTAAGCGTATGGAGAATTTTGTGCTTGTGTGTTCGAGAGAGATGGTTGGCCGCTAAGAAGCAAGAAATGGTAGTGTTTGTCTCATAAATGATGTTTTTATATGCTGATCTTGTTTTCAAAATTTTCTTATTTAATGTAACTCATGGTTAAGGTTCATTATCCACCTGAATAGTTGTCCCATTATGACTAGTTCGCAAATTATTAGTGATAGTCTTACACCATCTAAGTTGATGACATGGTGTTAGATAACCACTGAGTATTTTCTCTAATCCCACACATGCACACTTTTTCTTAGTGCATTCATCATGACTTAAGCATCAGATTGTTCACCTCAAACCCTCTAACGACCCCTCACTGATTTGTTCTCCATAGTACGCACGTTGTTGTGGATTGACCTCCTCCAATGATCTAAAGTCCAAATTCATCCGTAACAACGAATCAGTGTTTAGTAGGCCTGGCAAAATGGGTGGGTGGGTTGGATTTGGGTTTGGGTGAAATGAGTGACTGACCCATTTAGATCTATTTATTTATAAATTAGCTGGGTCAATTATCAAATGGGTTGGTTTCACCGATTTACTAAATGTACCCTATCAATTTAAACACAACATCGTTTTTCAATACATCTCCGTCATTTAGCGGAGACTGCAAACTAACATGCATCGCTCTTGCGGTGTGTTTGGCCTATCGGCGTCTTCATGGCTTGTAGCCGTGCTCATCCCAACATCATCGCACACATACACAAATCAAGAAAGGTCACCATCTCTGTTTTACCGCTGATTGTTGTGCGCTTGCTGAGACCATCACAGGCACGACATTGGCTCATGTTATTGCACGAGGCGGGCATCCATTGAGGCCACCGCCGGCACCCTGTTCCTATCACCACGCTACACGAAGCCATCTCGGCCACACCCATTGCTACTACTATTTCCCCTATTTTGAAACCTTAAAAATATTGGTGGTGGATCAGTGGTCGGTTTGATATCCTATGGTGTAGGTGGATCGATGGGAGAAGGACACGACGACTGGCTAATGACAGCTATAGGGGTTAATAGCTGATCACCGAGCTTTTTGTTTTTGCAGCAATGGGATCCAAGATTTGAGACGGCGGTTGGATGGTTGCAGATCTGAGGTCGAAGGAGAGGGAGTGGTTACGACCCACTAACGGAGGTAGGGTTGATTTGCGGCGGCTATGCATATCGATCTAGTGTTTGAGCGAAGGATTGGCGGTGACAGGGCGCTTTGTGTGTGTGTGTGTATGTGTGTGTGTGTGTGAGAGAGAGAGAGAGAGAGAGAGAGAGAGAGAGAGAGTATGTGTTTGGAAGTTGGATGTGTCACTAAAAATTCATATTGTATATGGTTAAATGAGCAATTGAGCATCCATTTATAACCCACTTAAACTCGCGGACAATTGGGTTGTCAAAGAATTGACCCATTTAAGACCCAATTATTAAATGAGTGGGTTTGAGTGAGTTTTAAATAGGCAGATCTGGGCGGATAAATGAGTTTGGGTCTTAATTGTCACCCATAGTGTTTAGTGACGTTGAATGTCACCTGAGTTAGCATAGCAACCCTGTGGCAATTTTGCTACACCTAGGAATCCTAATGCCCTAACTAAAAGCTCAAATTATGCTGTGGTATGACTCCACAGCACAAAGCAACCAACCGTATATATACACCAAAAAAGTAATCACTTACATAATTAAGACGACATTTACGTGGTTTGACTAGGTTTGTGGAGGTGCCAAGACTTTATAACACTTCTCTACCTTGGCTTATATTTGCTAAACTACTAAATAGGGTCAATTCCTCATGGCCTTCTTCACAAACATTTCAGACACTACGAAGCACAAATGCCAATATATTAAGGTCGAGTCAGCTTGAGCTTTATCTTTTTCAGGTAACATGCGGACCTGGCATCAATGTGCCTGTCCAATGAATTGTCCCCTCAAAAGAGTGCAAGAATTGCCTCATTTTGTACGTGTAATTCACGTACGAAACCATGATTGAAATGATCAAAAGGACATAATTGGCTAATGATGCAATGTTAAAGGACCAAAATGCAAGAATTAGTTCAATGACTAATTTAGTACCACGTTAATAGTTCGGGGACATAAGAGAGCTTTTGGTTCTTGGGGATTGTGAAATGACTCTAGTGTCCCTGTTGTGGAGGCCACTAACAGTTTTTGAGACGAAAATGGAGAAAAGGACCACGATGGTAAACGGGCGTAGTGTTTAAGGACTAATATGCAAAAATTTTTGTTTAAAGACTAATATCGCAAAAAACTTATAGTTGAGGGACCACCCGGGTTATTGTCTCTAATAGGTTTTTTCCTAGCTTGCACTTGATATCATTATTAATGCTACTTTTTATTTTATTTTAGTTAAACTAGAGAATTTTCATGCATGAAACATAGTTCGCTTTCCGTGGTTAGAGAAGTAGGCAAGCTACTTCCATGGGAAATCAAAAGGTTTAGTAATATTACAACCATATTGGGATGAGTTTTTAGAAAGGAAGGGGCTATAGTAATATACATCAGCATTTTTATAATATAGCTGCCAATCAAAATCATGGAGAGATTTTAACCCGAGAGCTTCCTTGCACACTACGTGCCAATACCATATTGATCGTTTTGCTTTGTTCCAGTCTTCCTTGATATGTTCATTTGTACAGTGACTTATTTGGAAATGATGGTATTCCATTAACGCAAAACAAATATCTGTCATAAGTCCAATATCTTTTCCGCTACTCGCATTACTAGTTTGCTGCAGCTCAGAAATAAAGAATTTGTCATCAGTATGGACATGGATATGTGCAAGATTAAGGTTAGTAATCCAGAGAATGCAAGTGAGAATTCCTTTGAGTGATGCAACTCGCTGGGTGTTTGAAGGGAGAATTCCTTCAAACTTATTGAATTGTTAGCCACCTGAATTATGTACATAGACAAAGAGCCTGAAATCGTAAGAATCTGCTTAGTAGTGGTAACCAATGTAAGCTGTTTTGGTTACAAATTTAGGGCAGGAGCAGTTAGCTAAGAGACAGAAGCTAAGGGGTGAATCTTTGCATTGAATTTTCTTTTGTTGATTCCTTTGTTGTCGCGGGTGTTGGTAAATAGTCCAGTAGTCATAGCATAGTTGACTTCGATGGGCCTTGCTACCTTCTGGGTTCCACTCCTCATTTGTAAAGATTACTTCAATTCGGCTATCCCAAATAAGCAAAAGTGACAACTACTATGGCGAAACAAATTCAGGTTCAGTACCCGCACGGGAAATTACTCGGCTCATACTATGGCGAAACATTCTCGCTCAATCAACGGGACAACTACTTGGACCTCGAGTCCTCCTTCATGGTTGATCAGCTCTCTTAGGGGAGACAAAGGGTTTTGTTAAGTTTTTATATCTTTTCATATCGTCGGACACAAAAAAAAAAAAAAAAAAAAAACCGAAAGTGCAATGAGAATTTTGTTACGGAGCCGAGATACGCAGGAAGAGATTGGGATAGCAATTCAAGCAATAAGTCATTCTTTAAAAGATTCAAGGTCGCATTTTGAGGTACGGATAAGTTGATAGAGTTCCAAATAGGAGTATTCTTGGTACGAGAATGTAACGCCCCTATTTTTCAAAGAGTTAATTTTAAATAAACAAAGGCAGAAACCTCAAAATATCCAAAAGTCTCTCAATTGAGTATACAGATCATCTAGGAATAAGTTTCCAAGAAACATCAATAAATGTCACACCGGCTTAAAACAGTTACATTGACCTTAATTATTCTTATACGGAACTCCAAAATAAAATCTAAAGCAAAATCTATTCGACAATAAATATAAAAGGAAAATCTTTCCCTAAAAAGCTTCTTACATAATAGCCATCCCTCATAATCCTTTACACAGCTCCGAACACTGGCTGATAACCTGAAAGTAAGGGGTGAGCACAAAGTCTAGTAAAGATAATCGCACACACCCACCCACAGAGTACAAAGCACGCGATATCAATAATAGTTCTTGAAGTTGATAAAATACGATAGCGAGGTGCATGACGAATACCAAAACCAATGCACTAACTTTCAATTAAAAAATCAGATTAGTAACAACATCAAATAACTCGTACCAGCGGACAATACGATTTCAAAGTAGGGAATTACCATATACAATCAAATTTACAGCGGGTCAAAAGGTTTCAATTGTCTAAAACAATACAAAGTTAAATTTGAAACGTTTCCACAAGTTCTGATAAGGATATCTTATATTTCAAAAAGACTCCAGCAAATTCAATAATACTTCAAAAAAGTTTGAAAACTTCTTCAAATAGATCTGATATCAAAATCCAAATGTTCAATCAGTACAAAGACGAAGTCCACGGGAACCATTCAGAAATGTGTCACGCGTGCCATCACTGACACGTGAGACAATGTTCAGAAATTAAAGATCGCTATCTCTAACTCATCCCACTGAGCTAGCCCACGTTCCAATCCACGTGGGCAAGTCAGAAATAGATAAGTCACATACACTGTGACATGACTCTCCAGATTATAAAAACATATACCAAATCAACTTAATAAATACCAAGAGTTCGAAGCCGAGAAGACAAAGTCATTCTCGTTCACACAATTTTATGTAGAATAGTTTTATTCAAGGGTTAACTTCGACAATGAAATCAAGGAATTATATATAAGAATACTCAAAGCCTAAAGTTGAAGAGGACTCATTATTATTTTCATAATGTCTAAGGTCATCAAAAACTGATAAGAAACAAATAAGATGGAACAAGTCAAAGTAAACTGATTTGTAGTGTCAAAAAGTAACTTTTGCACTGACGAATAACTTTGAAACTGAATTTTTGATTAAAAATAGATGAATTCTTATAAAACACAAAATTAAGAAGTTATGAAGACTCTTTAAGGTGTCCAAATTGTCTAGAATTATCAACTACTAATAAGAAACAAAGGAGATAGAATAAATCAAGTAGGTTGATTTATAGTGTTAAAAAGAGAAAAGTCTACACTGACATATAACATTCGAACTCAATTCTAACCAAGAAGCAAATAAATTCTGATAAAATATTAAACTACAAAGTTGAAGAAGACTCTTCAAGGATTTTAAAATGTCTAAGATCATTAAAAATCAATGAAAAATAAATAAGATTCAATAAATCAAATTTGGTTGACCTGAATTGGCAGAAATATAAGCATAACAATGTTCAAGTCTATTTTTGAATATCGATCACTTGGAATTTCAGAAAATTAAAAACTAAAAAATTGTAGTACACTATTTGAGATTTTCAAAAAGTGTAAGAACACTGAAATTGTACAAGGAAAAAGAAAGTTAGGAACTTTTGAAGTTGCCTTAAAGACTTATAACAAAACGATCACGAATCAAAGTCAATAATCGAAAGTACAAAGAACAATTTAACGTAATGATTAAGAATGTAATTAGGGTTCTAAAGAATCAGTAGATCTCTTTAAACATTAAATCTATTGATGAACGGATCGATAATCAGAATTCGAATGGGATAAATGCGTGAGAAAACCCTTACCTCAATTGTACAAATCAACTACAAATCTTGATCTTCTCAAATAAATTATATCAAAAATCCTAATATAATAATATCAAAAATTTTAATTAGACTCCATCAATCACAATAACTTATGTGCTTTTTATCACAAACCTCAATCCAATATCAAAATAAGCGCTTACCTTAATGTAATGACCAAAATCTCAAGAATATTTTTCCTACCTAGAGATTCTTTAGAGGCTCTTCTGAAGTTTGCGGTGCTCTTAGGAATGATAGTACATAAGTCATTAGCCTAAAAGGAATATAATTATATTCCTAAAATAATAAGAATCGCAAAATACCCATTACGTCCCAAATTTCTCTAACTTTATAAATGGGTTAAACTAAAACCCAAATTTAAATTGGGTCATCTAATCCCAAAAGTATAACTCACTTTCCTGAGAAATTTTTTTTAATTGATTTCTTATGCCCACTATTTAATTCAAAGTCACAGTACATTCTAATTCGTACTTACACAAGTATCCTGATAAAAAAAAATTTGGGGTGTTACAGAGAAAGGAAAAGATGATCAGTCAATTCTCTAGGGGAGTTACAGAGGGGACACGTGGAATACTAGGTTAGGCCAAAATGAGCTAGGAATTTTATAATGGGGAGTCTGTTGAGCAATAGTTACCAAAGAAAAAAAAAAGATATTTTAGAGGGTAGGCTTAATTTCCAAACTGTCTTCCAAAATTTCTCCGGGAATGTTGGAAGATTGTTGTGGGTAAGACCCAGTCTATTTATTTTCTCGGTATATAAAAGGTTATAGGCAGAGGAAACTTAAAAAAGTCTTGAAGCTTCATGGTTCCAGATAGGTCTGGAAGACCTGAAACGGAGACGTGGATCTCTTGAATTCTTTTGACAATTACGATTGGGAAAAGATCCAGAAGGACTCGGTCATTCCAGTAATGGTAAAAGGGTGTACTGGGGCTACAAAAAAAGGATGATTTGTCCCGATTGATTGCTTGTCCTGAAACATTACAATATTGTTCTAAAATTAGTTATGAAGTTCATCTGGAAGAATACAAGTGTATCATCTGCAAAAATAAGATGATTGGTTGGTGAGGCTAAGAAGCTTGATTTGATGCCGCATATTTTCTTGAGTTGTTCTAGCTTTGATGGGTGCTGTGGATAAAACTTCAGAGTAGATAAAAAAATAAAAAAAGTGAGATAGGGTCTCCATGTCTGATGCTACATTTAGGATGAATCCCTTTGGAGGGTGATCCCTTGATTAAGATTATGAAGGATACAAATTTGATGCATTGCATGATGAGCCGAACCCAGTGAAGAGGGAATTGAAGTAACGAATATGGTCGAATGCTTTGCTCATATCAATTTTGAGTTGTGCCAAACCTTGTAAACCATCTTTTTGTCCCTATGGTGTTGGCCAATCCTTGGGTAATAAGTACGTTATCTGTAATTATTCTGCCTTTAATAAATATATTTTGAAAAGGAGAAATGACAAAAGGGAGAGCATATGTTGCAATCGATTGGCAAGGATTTTGGAAGAGATCTTGTAGACGGTAAGAGATCTTGTAGACGGTGTTGCACAAACTTATAGGTCTCAAGTCAAAGGGAATTCATGATTTGTTTTTTTCAATATAAGGAAGATGTAAGAGAAATTAGTTTCATTGAGCAGATGCCTAGAGTGTAGGAAGGAGAGAACCCTTACTGTGATGTCATGTTTCAAGAAATCACAAAATTTTTGGTACGTCACAGGTAGTACATATATGCTGTCTGGGCCGAAATCCTTTAACGATGCTAGGTTGAATAGAGCAACTTTTACTTTTTGAACACTAAATGGTTGATTAAGTAGGGCAAGTTGGTTTGCCTGAAAAGTGACATCTAGAGCATTCAAGAGTAAGAAATCATCATTTAAAGGTGAATGGGCAGAAGGGCCTTGAAAGAGACTAGAGAAATAACTTTTAAAGGAGGTCATAACGTCCGCCTCCTTTGTGCACCACGAATTATTACTATTGTAAACTCCTCTAATATAATTTTGTGCTATGTGAATCCGGGTAGTAGTATGGAAGAGTTTGGTATTTTCGTTGCCTTCCTTAATCCATCTTGCTATCATCTTCTGAGCACAGAATAGTTCTTCACAATCAAGGGACTAGTCCAGATTTTGTGAGAGGTGATGACTAGTTCCATTGCCGAAAGGTTGGGAAATTTAGCTTTGGCATTACAAAGTTGCTGACGACTGTCTTCGACTTTCATGCTATGTGACCTAAAGTTGATGTACTCCGTCATCTTAATAGCTTCATTACAAATTTTCCTTTCTGTACATGCAAAATAGGGTGAACCTAGGATTGTATATTTCCTGGGCCTTTTGATCACGTTGTGACAGGCTGGATGTAGAAGCCAAAAGGCTTGGAGAGTTTGGGGATTCTCATCATTGTCCTGGGTAGAGAGAGGTCCAGGAGGATATGATAGGGGCATGATCTGAGACCTAAATACCAAAATTTTGAACGAACGCTTGAGGAAACATATGTAGCCAACTGGCATCTGTCATTGCTTTGTCAAGTTTTTCAAAAGTATAATCCATGTTGTTTCAATTACTGGTTCAACTATAAGGGAGGTCCAACGAGGATAGGTCAATCAAGCCCATACTAAAGATGAAACCTAAGAAAACAGGTCGTCCAGGGATAACAGAAGCATTGAGGCCTAAATTTTCCGTCTTATCCTTGACTTGGTTAAGATCATCTAAAATGAGAAGGGGTCCTAGATTTTGAAAGTAAAATAGGAGAGATACGATCTCAAGCATCCATATGCAGGAAAAGGGATTATGGTGACCATATATAAAGGCACCCCACCATACCAGGAAAGACTGGTAAGAGAACTTAAGGAGGAACAAGTTCTTGTCAGTATGGACTGCCTTAGCTGTCCCAGAGGATCGCCACCAAAACCAAAGTCCACTACTAATTCCTTTACGACTGGGTTGGGAGAGCGGTTCAACGCTGATTGAGAAGGTAAAGCCTAACAGAGAAAAAGGTAATTTACATTAGAGGTGGGGGGAGGAGGGTTTCTTGGAAGAAGATAAGATTGGGTTTGAATTTTTTTAATCAAGTTTTTGGCTCTTCAAACTTTTCGAGGGTGACCAAGACCACAGGAGGTTCATTTAGGGTGAATGAATGGGTTGTTGGGAGATAACACCCGAAACCATTTGGATGAATTAGAAGGGAAAACTTGAAAAAGTTTTTAGTACTGGAACTTTAGTCCAGATGATCTTGCCTAAGGTGAGTTTGAGATAAATACTGGGAACCAAGGGATAATCCAAGTTAATCCTGATGAGCATAGGAAATCATCTGATTTGTGCTTGATGCTTTCCACCAAGGGATTGAGAGGGGCTGGCCAATAATATCTGCCAGCGTCTCAGCCAGAAGAGGGCTCTTATAGTCGTTTGTTATCAGGCCAGCCCTTACCCGGCCAAAGATCCGCTACGTGGATTGATACCATACTAAAGACCATGCCAGGTTGTGAGGGTTTGAGGCCCAACAGTGCCCCATGATATTCCAGGGGCTATTACTGTAAACGAGATGGGTTACTTCTTATGAGAGAAAATCAAATAGGTTGACACTTCGTTCCTTTGGGGAAGGAAAAAATTTCCCGATAGGCTGTCACGTTACTTGGAGATAAATTTGTAAAACTAAACACAATTCTTTCCTTTATTGGTGAGTTCATTTGTTTGTTCAACACGTCACATCGTGGGGAACACGAAGACGACAATTAAGCAATCCAAGCCGAGAGATATAATCTTCTACCCTCGACGTCTCTTTTTCACTGATTCATCCCGGAGAGCCATAGATTAACTTTCCTTCCCCACGACCGAGGTTGGTCTTTTAATCATAAAAAATTAGTTTTTTAAACTTCCAACTAGTAGATTTGAGTAGGATTAGAATTTTAAAACAACTAAAAGAGTAGATAGGTTTTAATAGACAGTTAGAATTTAACTATAAGAAATTAATTAGGATTAGACCTCTAAAAATTGCAGACCAAGATTTAGATCTTCCTTAGCGTCGGTCAATTTACGAGATTTTGATTTTAACTTATCCGGTTGAGTGCATATGCCATTCGACTCCCGTTTTCACAGTAAAACCAAATTAAATCTAATATAGATTTTGTTTTGCTCTAACTGCGTATTTGGACAAAAATCATAAAATGTACATAAAAAGAAGTTAGAAACTGTTTAGATTGTGACGAGTTGCCTAACACTTTCACATCACATATATAAGTCCCGAATTCCAAATCTCTAATTTCGTAGATTAAAAAATTTAACTAAACATGTATATTCGAATTTAAATTTTTTTTAATTTTCTAGTTAGTTTTTAATTAATCCTAAAAATTAAATGACCGCTCAAAGACCTATAGTCTTTTACAGATGTGGTTCGCCTCACCAATTACAACCTCCACCAGATAACTCATCACAATTGCTGGCTACCAAATCAACCACCACTCGACCACAGCCAAGCACTTCCCTACTCACGCCTCCCCACCCCACCACCACAACAACCACTGTCGAACATCATTGTGCTACAATTGCCTGTCATCAAACCACCACACCACAGCCGAGGCCCCATCGTACCACAGGTAAAACATTCTTTCACCACCACGGTTGATCATCCTTAACCCACCACCACCACCGGCAACCATCACCAACCAGCCACCAGATGGACCAGCCCCCACCACCGCAACCGAAAATAACCACAACCGTTAATTCAGCCGATCAACCACCATACCCACATTAATAATACCTGACACCAGCATACTCAATTTTGTGTTACATCATTTACCTAGGTAGGAGGATGGTGTCGTGATCCACCACCAGATCCGAACCCACCAAACCCGCCATCGATCTCCACGAACCACACCACTGCACCACCCCAAGTTCGTCTCTAAAACGCCAGATAACCCACCCCGTTTCTCTATATGTTTGCGTTTTGAGGATGACGTTGGGGTGAAGAATGGTGATGTGGGTTGAATTTGGGGTAGGGTGGGAAGAGGACAGTGGGGCGAAAGAAAATGGGTTAGAAAATGAGATAATTATTTTAGGTTGAATTTTTATTTTCTTTTCTAAAATTACTAAAATAACCTTTAAAACAATATAAACTAAGGTAAATTTTGGATAATTTGGAACGTTGTGGGGTGTAATGTGGATGTCATTTGGACATAATATAGGAAACAACTATTTTGTCCTTAAAAAACTAACAGACATATGGTCAATGACAAGTTAAACCGTTATTTTGTATCGAAATGACGATTCAAGAAGTTTGAAGCCATTGGTGCTAAAGTTGCAACGTTAAGACGGTGCAATTGACCCTAAGAGGGTGTTTGTAGTTGATTTTGGGATGGTCAAACCTGATTTAATCTAAATTAAATCAGGTGTGTGAGTGTTTAGCAAACGAGATTATGAGATTTAATCTGGCTAAAAAAGTTAAAAATTGATTAAATCCATAATCCTCGAAAGTGAAGATTATAAAATAATCACTTTTCTATAATCAGGTTTGACATTTTAATTTATCATCATATTCCCATGTTTTTCACAAAAGACATTTCATACCCTTTTAACTAATTATTGGGTGTGTCTTTAAAGATAGACTTTATTTATAATTTGGGGAAGTTATTGTACTATAAACACTAATGCGAGATTGTTGATATTTTTAATTCATAATAAGAAGTAACAACTTTTGTAGATGGTTAAAAATAGCTTCTTCAATAATTTTTTCGTATATTATAGTTATTTTCAATTAAAAGTTATGTTACCATTACTTCACTAAATGGATATTAGAAACTTTATTTATGTATTGTCCTGTACGGTCATTTTGTCATATCAAAACTGATTTAATCACTTTCTATCCAAACACTTTTTGTAACTTTAAACTAATTCACAGTTAATTTTGCTAAACATCAAACTGTTTCTGCTTACAGTAGATTAAATCTGATTTTGAAAACTGATTCAGATTTAAGCTAAAATATGTTTTTCATAATCAATCCCAAACAGCTTCTAATCAAAGGTGCAGGATGCAACCAACCCCTTAGGTGGTATCAATTGCGCAAAGACTTACACTCTGTTTGGTAACACTTTCAGTTTTTTTTTGAAGAAAACTGGAAAGAGTTGTAGATTGTTTTTCAAGTTTAATATAAAACTGCCGGTGGACGTTTGACAGGTTATATAATTACTCCCTGCCGATAATACCCGTCAGCATCACCCATCAGCAACACCGCCGGCAACTCAGTACGCAACACCCACCACTGCACAAACGACCACCCAAGACCACCCACAGACACTAATCACATCCAAATATCCAAGGGTTTTTGCTGCAACAGCTCCAGCGACACCCACTCGTCTGCCACCTAGAGCACCATCGCATCAATCAAATATGTCCATCACGCCAACCCACCACCGCCGCCCACGAAGGCAACCATTTGCCAATGTAAATCCAGCACAACCACAACAACCTACGGCAACCCACAGCCACCCACAACAACGTACCTGCACACGATGACCACCGACAGTAACCAAGCCCAACTGTACGAGACTCATCTCCAATGACAGATCAACAGAGGCCGCCAATTTCGAAAGGTACAAATTCCCAGGAATTGGGCGCAACCATCTCCAATGGTTGTGTTCATCTTGGACCTAAGAGTGGCCGGTGGAAGCGGTGGCCAGTGGAGGCGATGACCGCTAGCAGGGTAGAGGCGACGGGTTGTGGAGTCAGGGACAGGATGTGGAGTCAGTGGTGATGAAAGAGGTGAAGAAGGGTTTTATACCTAGAGCAAAAAAATGCGTCTGATGTTGCTAGTGAGGCTCGAAGTCTCAACCGCATTTAACCAGCCTCAACCCCCGCGTGAAAAAAAGCAAAAAAAAAGAGCTCTGAACTCTTTTCGGAAATGGGCAAGAGTTTAAAAACTCTTGAGCCTTTTTTAAAAAGAGAACCCAACCAAACACCTCAACTTTTATGGGCTTTTGTAAAATTTTAAAAATGGGCCAAAAAAGAGCAAAAAAAAAAAATGGGAGTGTCAAACGGCCCCCTTGACAAATTTTGATTACATCTGGAGTTGAAGAAATCTTCAGCAACAAATTTTAACAACACATTTTCATCCGTATACAATGACCATTAATTGTCATCATATAAGGAGTTACGTTGTCGTCTCTTATTACAAATCTAGTTATTGTTCGCTCGATATTGCATGCTTCATCAGATTTGACAGCTTTTCATAATCATGTTATGAATCCGGGAAGAGAATGTGAATATCTCATGTAACCTACTATATTTGACAAGTTGCATATATGTGAACCCAAGATGCATCTTGCTCTCCAAAACTTCCAAAAGTACTATTGGAACACCCATAGGCATTAATTGAAAGAACTAAGTACTATAGTACTTTAGCAGAAAAGATTGCGGTCGCGGGATTTATTTCACCCAAAATTGGATCTCTCTGTACCTCATGTTCAACCAGTGGCTTAAGGGGTATTCATGTTTGGCATATGCCTACTCTGATTGAGATCTTTGGGGATGATTCCGTACTGAAATTCAGTAGTAGAACTTTAAGACACACTTGGGGAAATGCACCCGATGCTGTAGCTAATCGAGTCACTCTAAAAGCATGTGTACAAGCTCGAATTGAGGGACATAATATTGCTCGTGAGGCTAATAAAATTATTCGCGAGGCTTGCAAATGGAGTCCTAAACTAGCTGCTATACTTCCGATGGAGCGCAACATAATAATAAAGATCTTGATCACTTATATGGCGCCAAATTAAGTAACACTTCTAAACTTGCCCCTATCTCTTCTTAAAAACACACAAAAGTTGTCAAATGCTACTCTTAAACTAAAAGAAAGTTCCTTTGCGTTTTTATGAGGAAAAAAAATCAGATCTAGTGATAACCAATGGTTACTTAATACGATAGGAAAAAAATTCAGATCTAGTGATAACTAATGATTACTTAATACAGTCGGTACCTAAATCTTACTGATGCTAAAAGTGTTAGAAATTTTTTTGACTGTTATCCAAGTGGTTGTAGAAAGATAGCTACAATCCATAATATAGCGAAAATTAATAGTAGTTGATGTCTTAGTGACTTTTATTTAATGACGGTAAAGTTGTTAAGGATTGTTGTTGAAAGTATAAGTAGAAATGCTACTAATTAATTGTCGCTATATAATGAATTGTATCTATGCTCCTACATCCTGGTTGGCAGCAAAAGTTTTTGATAGTGCCATAATTATATGTCGTTGAAAGTGACAAATATGTCATTAACCTTGTTTAACAACAATAGTTTTCACCAAATGAGAGATTGTAATTACTTTAATTAGTTGCAAAAAAAACTTTATCATTTTTGTCTTGGATAAAGCACGAACCTATTGCACTCTGACAGAGCACTACCCGATGCCCTCCACTCTACAATCTACAAGATGTGCAGTTCTTAGCAATGCCTGCAAATAGGAAGCAAAAAAAATAAAAATATGGACATAAATAATTTTACGGATTTAAAAAAAAAGTGTACAATCAATCTCTGAATAAACCCATACCTTTGATTCTTCTCTTGTGGATACTTTATTTTGAGGCTAACCGTATGATCCCCAATCAAATTGCGCGGTCCTCTCTTGATTTGAGCAGTGAAGAAGGCAATTTGTAGATCTTGAAGACATAAATTCAAGGGCTTGTAGCGTATTTCCAGATTGAACACAATGATCCTTTCATGAAAAGATGTTAATCTCTCAAGAGCAGATCGAGTAGCTTGGCTTTAAACATTCATAGAGAAAATCCATTTGAACAGTAGAGCTTAGGATTTTTTTTTTCCATACGATATAAGTATTTTATTAAAAAATGAATAGCTATCAAAAACCCACATCTCTCCGTAGAGAGCTAATCAATCAATCTGGTGGTACATGACATCGTAAAGTTCCTTACGAGCATGCGCATCCAATAAATGAGCTACATTGTTTCCCTTACGACCGCTAAACAAGAAGCTGCACTGACTAAAGGTTCTAGCTAGAGAATGTCAGTTGTTTATGATCACTTCCATCTCAGGTGGTGATCCGGATTTTCCTTGTAACATGTTGGATATGCATCTATTGTCCCATTCCAGGATAACTTGTCTTAATTCCCATTCCAGGATAACTTATCAGAATCCCAATTCCGATCTTGTGCCAATTTCAAACCTTCTTTAGCTGCAAGTGCTTCGACTGTGATAAGGCTCACACAAATTTTCAATGGACTATTTCGACCCGCAACAAACTTTCTGGACTTGTCTCGTATAACCACGCCAACTCCTCCTTTACACGTATCTGCCACCCAAGATCCGTCCATATTGATTTTCAAGAAGTCGTGTCAAGACATGTCCAAAATGGCAGTTGAATTAGTGAGGTTCTTGGTGAAACAGAATTGTCTCCGTCCAAAGAGTTACTACATTCATGGAATTGTAACTACGCGAAACTCATCAGTTCCAAGGGGTCACTAACCTGTTCTTTAATTTGAACACTTCTGCATTGCGACATTTTCGTATGTGCCACAACACCCAAGAGGCAAGTTCTCTCAATTCAATCTCCTGGTTTGTCACCTTTAGCTGATGCAACATATTGTTCCGCCGGTCGTAGAAGCAAGGTCCCGAAATTTGTCGAATGATTTCACCGATTGGAGAGACAAACCAAAATGACAATCCCGTATAGATAGATGGTTGTTTCCTGATCAATACTGCACAAGGGGCGTAGAGCTTAGGACTTTGATTAGTATATCTATGGCATAATCTTGGTGGATAGTCGCTTTAAGATGACGCATAATGTAATTTAATAAGCCAAACCACCTCATTGACATAGAGAATGTTTGTGATTGATTCTAGATTGGTCAAACTCGATTAAATTTAGATTAAATCAGTTTTGAAGTGTTTGACAAAAAAATGTGCTCAAAACTGATTAAATCCATAATCCTCATTTTCTTGGATTAAGATTTAATCAGTTTTGGAGAATTAGGTTTGACCGAGAGATTTACCAAAATATCCTTACTTTTAAAAAGACATTAAATTCTCAATTTTAGTTTGAATACACTATATGATAATTTTACTACCCTAAACCTATTGTAATCCCTTTTTACCCAAACACTTTCAATAACTTTTAATCTTTATGCTTAAAATGGATTAAAGCTGATTTGAGAAACTGATTCTGATTTAATCAAAATCTACTTTTAAGAATCAATCCCAAGCGGCCTCATAATCTGATTGGCTTGGCCCGAGCACCCTGACTGACTATTATCAACTACGGATTTTTATTCATTGTCAACATGTTATAATTAACGATAGGGAGGCGATAAATATGGTGCCTGCTGCTGGCAATAGCTGGAAAGCATATGCCGTTGGAAGTTCTTCAGACGGAACTGAGGAAATAATGGACCCTTATCACATTTGGTCATATGGTTCCAGTTTTATAAAATCTGAGACAGGTTACAGTTTTCCAGCAAACTGCATTTATTGTAAAGTTTAAACAAATCCCACCGAGCATAATAAATGCTACAAATAATTCCAAAGATTTGCAGTTTCTTACTCAAATGTATCACCACTGCATCATTATCCAATGACAAAATTTTGGTTGACTTTACGTGAGGAAGACATGATTACCACGAGGCCCTTAAGTTTTGCTTCAAAAACTTGAAAGAGATTTATAGTTCTTCAGCACTGCACAGCTTCATTTTCTCTTTTCTTTTTTTTTCTTTTGGGATTTTTAGGATATGAAAATTAGTACTTTTTGCTGTCTTTACGTGAATTGAATCTAGCGTGCATCCGTAGCATATGAAAGGGGCTACATGAAGGCGCGAATAGTCGATCCCAAAACGACGCACAATTAGAGGACGTAATATCATGTGTTCAGTTATTTTCATATTTAAGTTTTAGATGTCTTAGAATGGACTTGACAACACACATTGACTGTGTCAGTGTACTCGTATATATTTCTATGGCTAGTAGGGCAATTTATAGTAGTGTCCTACTCCTACACATTGTAATATATAAAATAGAGTTATTATATTGTATCACATTCATATTAAAACACAACAATATTGTTTCATTGTTTCTCCTATTTATCAAAGAGTATAAAAATGGGCTCTCGCTAGCACGTTGTTGGGTATTTAAATGCAAGATCCGAAGATGGTGTTGGCTCCCATTAGTTGAACTTCCTTTTTCTCCATCTATAAATTAAATAATCCCAGTGCTCAACGAAAATGTCAAATAATAATTTGTCGGGCCGAGCACCTTGAGAGAGAGAGAGAGAGAGAGATGGGTGAGGCTCAAATCCCACATCTTGATTTTTGTGTTGGGGCTTTAGGTTTGGAACAAAAGGGCACTGAAGAGTGGAATGATTTGAGTAAAAGAGTTCGAGAGGCATGCGAGACGCATGGCTGCTTTCTGGTGGTGTACGACAAGATTCCTAGGCATCAACGTGAAGAAATGATCGTGAAATTGGAGGCCTTATTTGATCTTCCTGAAGAAACCAAGAAGAAGTACACAGATGGTACCTTTCTGCGAAGTTACCTACGCAACTCCAAAGAGAGACACCCTTCCATATATAGCATGTCCAATATCGATTAGAAATAACATTTTCAACTATACGATCAAATGGAAGGATATGTTCCATATTCGCCCTTAATGAAAGTATCTCTAAGATCATTAATCGGCCAGCCCACGAGGGGCATATATATATGGCACCAGGTAGATGTTGTGAAATCCTTGGCTAAGAGTCTTTCTTACTGATACTTTTTCACTTATGTATTGCAAGCCTTTGCAACAAAACTTTAAAAGGAAAAAAGTTAATTAATAGTACAGGAAAAATCAATCGATAAAAGTTTAGCAGATGAAAATAATGACTCTAATATAAGGGCCCTTGTTTTTGCATATCCTTACATGCACAAACCTAAAAGCTGAAGCTTGTGCCAGGCTTGGAGCAATGGAAGACTTTGGGCACCGAATCACAGAGTAAGAATGAGCGGACACGAAGATAGGTACTCATGGGGGTTGTTTTTGTCACCGAAGGAAGGCACAAGTATTGAGGTCCCGGAAGAACTAGTTGATACAGATCACCCTCTCCGCTATCCATTTATTCATTCGGACTACCTCTCATTTTATCTAGCTAACTTGAATACTAGTCACGAGATACAAGATGAACTTCTCAAAATATATGCTGGTGTCTAGTGAAGGTCATTTGTTGTGATTAGGATCTTAGGAACAGGATTTTACGCTTAAATCAATCTTGTACACTCGTAAATTATACACATGGAATGATGTATTTTACTTGTAAGAAAACTTGGTGAAGGAAGAATTTGGATAGCTATCTATGCATATGTTGTTTGTACAGGAACTTGAAGTTCTTATTTATTTATTTTTTGTCAAAGATCCTTTTATTTCATAAGGTGCAAACTATACATTCTCAAAAGTTATATACAAGCAAGACTATACATGAGACAAGATTACTATTAGCTGCCTTTCCCTTCTGCATTTTGCTGTCTTGATGAGATCAGTACTTTTTCATCAATCCCCAGGCGTTGCGTAGAGTTTTGTTGAGTTTTTTTCCTAATTAAATATTTAAAACTTAATTACCAAGTTAGTTAAATCACTGTATGAGTTTAAACAAGCACCAAAATAGTGGCATGAGAAATTTGATTCGGTTATACTATCTTTTGGTTTTAAGCATAACAGTGCAGACATGTGTATTTATTCTAAATTCACTACTAACTATGTAATTATAGTTTGTTTGTATGTTGATGACATACTGATTTTTGGAACTAATATGGATGAGATAAATGAGACCAAGGAGTATCTATCTTCCATGTTTAAAATGAAAGACTTGGGTGAGGTAGATACCATCTTAGGAATAAAAGTAAGGAAGCATAGTGGGGGTTATGCTTTGAGTCAATCTCATTACGTTGAGAAAATATTGACTAAGTTTAAATATCTTGAATTTAAAGAGTTTAGTACTCCTTTTGATCCAAATATGAAATTAGCAAGCAACTTCGGTAGAGCAGTAGCGCAACTAGAATATGCTAGTACTATTGGTAGTTTAACGTATGTTCTGCATTGCACAAGACTAGATATTGCTTTTTCTGTTTATAAACTTAGTATATTTACTAGTAACTCCAGTGTAGAACAATGGAAGGCTATTGGCCGAATCCTCGGTTACTTTAAGAGAACCATGGGATTCACATTGTTCTACAATGATTATCCGACTGTATTAGAAGGATACACCGATGCAAGTTGGATAACGAGTGTGGGAGATAATAACTCTACTTCTAGTTGGGTATTTACCCTAGCAGGAGGAGTAGTTTCTTGGGCAAGCAAAAAACAGACGTCCATATCTCATTCTACTATGGAATCCGAATTTATTGCTCTTGCAGTAAGTGATAAGGAAGCAGAATGGATTAAAAATTTATTATTAGATATAAAGTTATGGCCTAATCCTATGCCTCCTATTTCTGTTTACTGTGATAGTGAAGCTACTTTATCAAGGGCATATGGTTGTACCTATAATGGTAAGTCTAGACATATAAGTCTACGACATGAATTTGTGGGACAATTGATACAAGATGGTGTTATAACAATTGTCTATGAAGTCAAGTAAAAACTTGGCAGGTCCTTTTACAAAAGCTTTGTCAAGAAAGCTAGTAAGAATGACATCTCATCCCCTAGTAAGAATGACATCTTATGAAACGTATTGAATTAATCACCAGTAATGGTAACCCGACCTAACACTAGGAAATGACTAGTCGTAAGGTTTAAAGGGTAAAAATAATTTACTGATGTGTGATTGTTAGTAATGATAATGTCGAGCCCCTAAATAATGAAGTATTCAGTATGTCTGTTATGATTTAGAGGTTGAGAGTTTTCTCTTAATGAAGTATGAGACTATTTTGTAATGTGTTCTAGTAGTGGAAACACATAACATAACTTCACCTATATGAACTTAGAAGTGGTGCCGCTTCTTATGAAAGTTTGGGTTTACTTTCTAGAGAGTTCATGAAATTAACAGGATATAGCACAAGGCCATAATAGTGCTAAGTTGACTAAGAATTTCTCGTTGAAGCAAGAAATTTGTATGTGTGCAATAGCTCCAGTTTTATAATAAAGTGTAGCTAGTTTAAAGCTAAGGTCACTAGTAACTCTTATAGAACTTTGAGCTATTCGCACTAACGAAAGGTTTAAATCAAAAGATACCTTTATGTATGCATATTAATTTCTCGTATGTCTTGGCTATAGTTATTTTTTAAACTATTCGTTGTTTTCAAACACGTGGGGGATTGTTGGGTTTGTAAGTTGAGTTGTTTGAAAATAACTCACTTTTTGGTCCCACATTGCTTGGAAGTGAGTTTTGAAAATGATTTATAAGGACAAAAGTGCTTTTACTTTACACTTGGTGGTAAGACTAGAGTGTGCTAGTCCCCATGCTACCCGCGTGCGGGTGCGCTAGTTTAGGCGCACTTAGCACTTAGCGGTAGCGAAAAAACGTGATTTATTTTTTAGAAAATATTTTTTATTTTCAAAAATAGTTTTATTGTAAAGGTGTGTGATTTATTTAAATTCAAATTTTGATTTATTGACAGTAATTTTTTTGGTTACAACTGTTTTGATTTACCAACAATTGTGTTCGTCCAAAAAATTCACACATTTTCAGATTTTTATATATACATGTTTTTCAGTTCTTTTAAGATACTGATTTGCAAAATTTTGAAATCTTTTCTTTCTGCAAAATTTCTATAGCCAAAATACGCACATTGCTTCAAAGAGAATTCCAAGAGGAATTTTTGATTTTGCTGTTTGCAGATTCCCACAGAGTTTGTTGTATCCTGGAGGATTATTTGTAGCTAACCTATCAGCAAACTTGATTTCGAGTGGGGACAAATAAAGCCTTAAAGAAAGCGATCACGCGCCTCAAAGTCTTTAATTCTGATTCCACCAAATTTTTCAACAGGAAGTGCCAAAAGCAACCTGCAAGGAGGCTTTGGAGGGCCGTTAAGGAACAGTCATGGAGAGTGGATGGCTAGCTACTATGGATTCCTGCATACAGCAGATGCGAGATGCCTTGGAGGCCGAACTTTATAGAATTGTCAAGGGCCTCCAGCTTATCAAGAACAAAGGGCTAACCAATACCCTCATTGAGCCAGACTCAAAAAGCTGCCATGGAGCTAATTAACTGCCGGGACAACATTTTGCACCCTTTGAGCAACCTTATTAAAGATGTTAAAGTCCTTCTTAGAGTCATGAACTCTACTATTGTGCATATATTTAGGGAAGGCAACCATTGTGCAGATCAACTTTTTAGATGTGGAGAGCAATTGAGGGAGTCTTTTGTGTACCTCATGCAACCATCGGATGTGGTTCTTCCTCTGTTAGCTAATGATGTAGCACAAGTTGCCCATATTAGGGGCTGATACTCTTATTGTATTAGCTTTCTGATTTACCAAAAAAAAAAAATCACTATGTGAAGCCAAACTTCACAAAAGTGTTTTAGCGACCAACATGACCCCCATGTTGTTGTACCTCCAACAGCAGCAATGTTCTTATACCCCAACAGCAAGGAACCCATTTGGCCCCCAGAAAAGGGCTTTCTTTATGAGCAATTAGTTGCCGTCTTGAAAAGTTTTCAATTTGTTACCCTCGTTTTTAGTTCAGTAAACGAGTGTTTTAGCAACTCTTTGTGCTGCTTCAGAAATAGGTAAATTGTTTACTCTTTGTGTTATTATGAGTCCCAATTCTGGTGCACTTAATGAATGAATTCCTAATCCCAAATTCACAAACTCTTTGTATGGAATGATAACTATGGGATAGACTCCACGGGAAGTTACTACCAGCTCTGTTTGGGTTTAATGTAAAACCATAGCCATATACTTTCTTCATTGGAGTAATTCTAACATTCAAAGTGAGAAATGAAAAGAAAGAAAATTTATAAGGCTTCTTAGTACTTGTACCTGGTTGTAGTTACATAATACTTCAACCTCCAAACCAAATTTTAAGAAGCTTGAGACACTGGCATCTTTAGGGAAGTACGAAAGATCCACTTGCTTAATTTTGTTTGTTTTCTCTCATTTATCATAACAGGGAGAATTCTTGTCGATGGTAGTGTTGAACACTATCCACGAAGTCGTCCATCAAATAGTAGGACTACTGAGCTGTAAGCATCTTCCCAAATGGGACCAAACAACGGATGGTAAGACAAAGCCAAGCAAGATATGGTGTTATAAAAAAAAATGCGATGCAAAAGCCAAAGGAACCGGTACGAGTTTTTATCCAAATTAATATATTTTTAAAATTTAATTATCAATATACTTTATTTTGAAACTTATTTACCCGTATACCACACTTTTAGAAATCGATGTTTGAAACTAAGATTTCAAAGAAGAAATCGCTGTTTATTTTTACTGTAAAGTAGAAATCGCTGTTTGAAACAACGATGCGATTTTTACTTTTAAATTATGGTTTCAAACAGTATTTTCTAAAAATGTAGTATGCGGGTAAATAAGGTTAAAAAAGGAGTAAATTAATAATTAAGTTTTAAAAATGAATTAAATAGGGAAAAAAACTCGAACCAATACTGCTGAGGAGCATTATTAAATCATATTAATTATGGGGTATATAATACGCTTTATTATTTGGCATTGTTTAGAATTGTTATCATTATTCCAAAAGTTAAAAACTTTTAAGCTTAATTACTAATGTGGTCATGAATTATAATTAGCCATGTATATAAGACCATTAGGTCCGACATGAAAGTGTATTTTAAGATACTTAAAAGTTTTTGTATTTATGTTTTCTATTCTAGCATCATATTCATACACTATTATTTTATCTTTAATTACAATGTATTTTCATATATGTCTATTACATGTGAGATATTAAGTTTCTACCCTTTATGTTTTCTACTCTAGTATCATAGTCATACACTATTACGTAACCTCTGGACAATGTATTTTCATATATGTCTATTATATGTTTTGAATACTTAGGTAACATAATTGTAAACTGGTTCATCACGTCTTTATTTGGACGTGCACATGGATGTGAAATAGTTGCATCAAATATTTTATCTTGAAAACTCAATCTGCAATCAATGTACACCTAAGAGTAGAGTGACGATAATATCTTTAGGATAGTAAATTTATTGCGAGTCTCACTGACCAACCATCTTTATATCCTTTTACTACTCTAGATTACATAATTATGTCTATACTTCGTGGACTACTTTCAATTACTCATAATTTGGTATTAGATTGTTATGTTTTATCACTCACTGCTACTCATATTTTGTTGTAGGAAGTACAAATCTAAGCGTAAGTTTTTCAACAAACTTAAGGTTTAGAATAATTTGACATCAAGCTTAAGGTTGATTCCATAGCGGATATCACGAATATGTGGTTGCCCTAAGCTGCAATGGTTGTTGTAGATCATGCATGCAATAGAATACTGTGTTACAAAATGACGAACGAGATGCGAGAGCTGTTGGAAAATCTTGTTAACTCGGTAATTTCGCCAGTTATTTGTATCACATGATATTACTGTCATAATAGTGACCGAGTATTCCTTCCCCAGCCATACCTTTACTTGAATATACTTGTTGTTTGCAGATGCATTTGTTGTTTGCACATGCATGGCAACCTTGTAGTCTACTAAAAGGGCAAACTAAATTTGTTTGACAGTGCATGGGATAGCCAGTTGAAAGATAGATAAATAGACAGAGGTGCTCCTCACTGAACCCACACGCAGACACGAGAGAGAGAGAGAGAGAGAGAGAGATGGGCGAGGCGCAAATCCCATATCTTAGTTTCACTGGTGAAGCACTAGATTTAAAACAAGAGAGAACTGAAGCGTGGAAAGCTTTAAGTAACAACGTTAGAGAGGCTTGTGAAACTCATGGTTGCTTTCTGCTGTCGTACGATGGGATCCCTGCGGACCTATGCCAACGTATGTTTGTGGCCGCGAAGCCGTTGTTTGATCTCCCTGAGGAAACAAAGAACAAGTATACAAACCCTGATGTTATCAAAAGTCACATAACCAGATCCCCAGCAAATCCTCTGCTTGAGAGCTTTGGCATCGGAGACGCGCAGCGGCTTGAGGAGGCTCAAGCCTTCACGCACCTCATGTGGCCTAATGGCAATCTTAGCTTCTGGTGAACTCTCTTTCTGAACAGACACTCACACATGATGTTGAATGCAGGTTAAGGGTCCACAGCGGTATGTTTTTTTTTTTTTTACAAGAAATTGAATGAGTGCATGCGGCCTCAATTTCTTGGCAGGGGTGGTTATCACAATCCAAACCCGTTTACCCGCCCAAATCCGTCAACTTAAAAATTATCCAAACCCACCAATTTATATAATTAGATATAAATGGGTCAAAAATTTTGCAACCCATTAACCCATTAGTTTTTATGGTTTATAAATGGGTCCCCATTTAACCATCAACACTTTTTTACAGTAATTTTTTAATTGTTTGACTAATAACTTTCCACGTAAATTAATTATATGTTCCTTTCTCCCGGCTAATACCACACCTGTCCATTTCTTCTCTTTCTTCCCTGAGCAAGCCAAGCCCACCGTCACTCGCCGCCATCGTCATCTCCACTCACCCGCGACGTCCACTCACCACTCACCTCCACTCACCTTGACGTCCACTCACCTCCACTCCTCGTTGCCGCTTCGTCACCACCACCGTTGCTGTCGCCACTCCCCCGATATCGGCCAACGTAGTGGCTTCATCACCACTGGTGTCACTGCAGTGATTCATCACCACCGGTATCACTGCAGCGACGCCCTCACCTAATAATTCCGACGAAGGCATGGATCTTGGCTCAGATCTGGAAAGCCTTTGGGAGACAGATGATCGATCTTCAACCCGTGACGTTTGGATCTGAAATGGTGGCGGTGACGTTTGGATTTGGGGTTGTGCGTTGAGGGTGGTGAGCTGGTCGCTAGGACCTTGAGTATCGGTGGTGGACGAAACAGCCGATCTGCCGGCCGATCGGCGAGAAACTGGACGGAGCGACGTTGGGTAGCGGGGATCTAACGGGAAAGGAGGGAGGGAGGGAGGGAGGGAGGGAGGAAGGGGAAGGGTAGGCAGCGAGGTTGCATCCGAAGTTAGAAGCGGACGTGGCACCGGTAGAGGGGCAGCTACGGGCAAGGGGAGAGGGGCTGGGGGCGACGCCGATCACTTGGCTCAAGCGACGTCGCCGGAAAAACGAAAGGCTGACTCGAACGGTGTAATGAGTGTAAATGGGTTAAATGGATATAATGGGTTAAACCAACCCATTTAATAGTTGACCCAATTAACCCACAAATAAATGGGTCAATCACCCATTTGACCCAAACCCATTTAACCCAAATCTAAATCCAAACCCAACCCACCCACCCATTTTGCCAGGCCTATTTCTTGGCATTGAGTGGCCTTTTGATTTTAGCTTGGTAATCGTTGTGAGCTAAACTGCATTCGCCATGCTGAATAAAAACCTTTACTTCTATTTTGTTACAATGAAGATTCTTCGTTGGTTTTGGTGACGAATTTGCTTTCAATCGTCTGTCATACGTGTAATTAGCAGCACATTTGGTAAGGAAAATCCTCAGGATCACACAAGTTACACTATAGAAAGCTGTGATTTTCTAACAAAATCTCGTTAAGAAGAGGAAGAAAGTGACGTGTTATGGATTTGCAAGTACTTCGACTTCTTAGGACGAGTATTTGAGAATGAAGTGACCATGAAAAGATATCTTTGTACTTTCAAAAATCAAAGATCATTGTGAACTTCCAAAAGAAATAGTAGGATGGACCGTTTCTCGTGGACGATGTCTAGCCTTACAAGCAATAATGAAAATCACAAGTGAAGTTTCTACCTTCTAATTAAATACGCAAAAAATACTCAACTAAGAATGCTGATATAGAATTAAATTCTTAAGAGTTATGAAAATCATATTAACTGTTCTCTCTCTCTTTTGGTAGCGAGACTCTCAATTTAACAAGCTCAAAGATGATGGAACTATGCTACATCCTTCTCAAAATGCTTTTCGAGAGCCTTGGCATGGAAATGTACTACGGATCGCACGTCGAAGCCGATGCTAAAAGTACTTTTAGGTTGTTCAAGTACAATGCTCCACCAAGCAATGAAGAAGGTGCCGTTGGTCTTGAAGCTCACACCGACATAGACATCATTACAATTCTGTGTCAAAATGAAGTGCAAGGTCTTGAAATTAAATCCAGAGAAGGGATATGGAGTCAAGTGACGATTCCAAAGGGATGCTTCACAGTGATTGTTGGTGAGGCGCTTAAGGTACATACTTTTACCCGTTGCTAATTATTTAAATTCTATTGCGAGTACATATGAGTAAGTTGTTCCTGAAAATATTCTTGTGTGAGGGGTTCTGGCCACGTTGTTCATATCATATAGTATGATAGCAATATAAAAAAGAGGACTAGCTAGCAACCGAAAATGTGAAAATCAAGTGAAGATCATATCTCTATCCGGCCTACTAATTAACACCAAGGACCCCATGCATTAAAGCCTCTCAAATTAAGAGATGATAATGTTACATTTTTATCATCACTTGGCATGAGTGGTGGGACACAAAAACCTTATGGAGTAGTATATAATAACTACCCAAGAAATCCCCCCCCCCCCCCCCCCACAATCACAAAAACCTTATGGATAGTATAAGTAACTGTTCGGATCTAATTGCATGGTCACCCTTAAAATAACACTTTTACACCTCAATTGTCGCTAAGAGACGATAATGTTACATTTTTATCACCATTTGGCATGAGTGGTGGGACACAAAAACCCTTATGGAGTAGTATATAACTCATTATCCAAGAAATGTTTTCCTCTCCAATAGTATAATAAGTTGTTCGGGATTTAATTGCATGGTCACCCTTAAAATAGCTCTTTCACACCTCAGTTGTCAATAAGAGACGATAATGTTACATTTTTATCACCACTTGGCATGAGTGGTGGGTCACAAAAACCTTATGGAGTAGTATATAACTCCTTATCCAAGAAAATTTTTCCCTCTTCAATAGTATAATAAGTACGTTGCTCGGGATCTAATTGCATGGTCACTCTTAAAATTGCACTTTCACACCTCAGTTGTTGCTCTTTAAATACTTCTTCTGTCCTTAAAAAAATTGGTCATATTTCTTTTTAGATTGTTCCAAAAAAATTAATCACTTTCTAAATTAAGAAATGTTACATACGTGTTTTTTCATGTTTACTCTTTTTACACTTTTTTTTTAATTTTATTTTTCTTTCCACATTTAATCATCACTAACCCACTTTTCTTTTTCCTAGCCCACTTTCTTTCCTCTCTCTCTCTCTCTCTTGAATATAAAAAAAATATAAAATATAACTTATAAATAAAATTGCAAGTCAAACACCATCAATTAATAATTGATGCAGTAACAACTAAGCTCTTAATTAATAAGCATAAGAAAACGTGTATTTACAATCTTCTCTAGCTTTTGTCGCTGTTGTTTACTTTTTGCAATCTTTACATTAGTATCAGCCCTGCAGGTACAGAAGCCTTGCTATGAGGGCCACCAAAGTGCCGCTATAATTGACCTTCAATTAGAAAATGCAGTTTTGTCACTAGAGGACACAATTGTTGCTTTAATTTGATGTAGGATGATGATATATATATATATATATATTTGCTTACCAGTTGTTGCTGCTAAAAATATGTCCCGCGTACGTTGCGGAACCCGAGCCTGGACCGATGACCTGCAAGACAGAAAACGAGTGACCGCCGGGTGGGGTTCCCGGCGGAGAACTCTTTGATGCTTAAGTCAGAGCGCAGCTACATGATAATGACTCTGAAAAAGCATGAATGTGTGTCGTTATCCTCTATACCTGGGGGGGTAGACCCCTTTATATAGCGGTAGGAAGAAGAGCCCTAGTAAGACTGGGCCGTAGGCTAGATGTGTTAGGATCGCATTAGGATCATTGAGGATCACGTCCTGATCTCTGATAAGATAACTATCAGTCTTCCAGTTCAACTAGGATTGCCGGTATTCCCCAATTATTGGGAGTTTTATTTGAGGTATATCATATGCCCCCCACTTCCTTAGCCAAAATGTTTGGCTGAGGAAGTTTATACCTGGTGTCTTGAGACACACGTCAGATTTGTAAGGGATTCTCCATCCGCTTGTAGGGGTAATAATATTTCTCTACTCCATGTGCTCGGATCGAAGCTCTTGGGAGCTTAAGCCTTGGAACTTTGCCCGAGTAGGATGCTAGAACTCTAGCTCTTGAGAGCTGGGTCTTTCGAATGTCGCCTAAGTAGGCTACTCGGAATCATCTTTAGGAAGATGAATCATGGGATCTCGGGATCCATTAGAGGCTGTGCCCCACGTTAGCCTCTCTAGAGAGAGGACACAGAGCTGTGCATGCAAGTTGTTGCATGTGCTAAGTGTTTGAATGTCCCCTTGAGGGGTCACCTCTCCTGTGGAGGGTGTTTGTTTTGTGCAAGTGTGTGTTCTTTAGCTTGAGCTGACCACATCATGCTTGCGTTTTACTTTGACACGAACCCTTATCGTCAGCTAAGGGCTGGCAAAGAAGCCTCGCACTCACGCTTGGCCAGGTTTCGAATTAACAAAACAGGGTAGGGCGACGAACTCCCACTTGGTTTTGCCGTTTCACGGGTTAGAACTATAGCTAAACCGTTCGGATAGAACTTGAGCTCTATCCTGTCACCCTTGAGGGTGTTCGTCCCTTGAGGGACTGCCCTAGAGGGCTAGTGGAATGTAGAGTTCAGATAAGCGCCCTTGAGGGCTAATGGAACATGGAGCTCATGTAAATACCCTCGGAGGGTTGACGGAACTTAGAGTTCTCGTACGCGCCCTTAAGGGGGAATGAAGCGTGTAGCTCATGTAAATGTCCTGGGGGGCTGGACAGAACTTAGAGTTCTCACCATACGTGCCCTTGGGGGCGGATGGAGCGCAAAGTGCTCTGATTCACCAGTTGCATTGGTAGCATGCGCTGGTGTGAATGTTTGACCGTTGATAGTCGGTCACTGTATGACAAGATATATAATTCCGAGCTCGGCGGCAGGATACTGCTGCAAAAACCCTTAAGTTGCCGGGTGCTATGAATTTGTTCCTTACTTGTGAAGTGGTTTTTGCGTCATTGTTGATGCTTAACAGCGCAGTATAAACCCTTGCAACAAGAAAAAGTACGTGACTGAAAAAACAGCTTCTGAAGCAATTAAAGCACATGAACTTAAAAAAAGTTCAACTATGTTTTTAACATATGATTGAGAGCGGTGTTCAACACCGCGGCCCCCTTAGGGTTTTGTCGGTTAGCCGACAGGGGGTGTGTTGTACTGCGTGTCGTAGGTGAGTTTAAAACGTCATAGTAGTCGGTAGGACACGACATGTGATATACTCGCATCAATTGACGTGACTAGACAATGCTAGACCAAAAATTAAATAGGTCTAGGTTAAAGAAGCGCACAAGAAGCAGCCTTTAAGGAGGCTTGTTGGCGCCTAAAAGCGTAGTCACTTAATTCTTTTTAGCGACAAAATATAAAATGTGTGCACACTTTAAAGAATGCGTAGCATACGTGAATTAAATGAGACCATCTAAATATGCACTCTAAAAAGCTCAAGGCTTTAAAGAATTTATGGTATATGCCAAATAAGTAAGACCTCGTGGTCTTTAAATCTAAATAGGCTTTTTTAACGGGCTAAAAACTTAATGCTTTTAAAAAGCATGCAGCCTAAGTGGAATAAATAAAACCTTCGGGTCTCGGAAAGGTTAACCACGTTATACTTTTACTTTTTTTTTTTAAAGTGTGGCATAAGATGAAGAAATGAGACCTTTTGGGTCTTAATTATAATATGCAATTATGCATTTAAATGCTCTAAAAGGAAGGAGTGCACCTTTTTTGTGTCTGCTTCTCCAGTTTCACGAACAGTAGATCGAGCCCCCCTTTTGTCTTGACGAACAGAGCTAACATCTGAAGAGAGATCCGACCGCCAGAGGGAGCTGGCGTAACAGAGGCAATCGTCGCGGCCAGCAGCGGCGTGAGGAGGTGTTGGTCAGCTCTGCGTGGATGCCTTCACCCTCGCGTCAATCTGTTGCCTTGGCGGTGGCACATATTGGCTGTCTTCCCGGCAGCGCCGATCGGCTACCTCGGCGGTGGCGTCGATTGGGTTGCCTTGGTGGCCGATGAGTTCTCTCCGATTTGTTCAAAAGAGAAAGCTGATGGAGGAGTTGGGGCCGTGGCAGCGCGTAGCTTCGTGTTGCTTGTCGTCGCAGTGGAACGAATCTGGCAGGCGATGATGAAGCAAATAGTAGCGAGATGGCGAAGCGACAGCGTCGCGCGGTGGAGGCGTCTCGACGGCACGAGTCTCCTGGTGGCGCTGCTGTGACATCCTCCTCTCTCTTTCTTTATATTTTTTTCTTTAGAATGTTGTTTGCTCCAGCAACTTGTCGGCGGTGGCCAGCGGCTTATGGTGCTCGTTGCGGTTTTTCAGCAGCTTTGCGTCGCCGGTGACTGCGGTGGCATATGTGTGGCCGGAGTTGGAGCTAGGGGGGTCCCCACGGTGCGGTGGTGATTACGCCGCCTGTCGCGAGTCGCAGCGATGACGGCGGCTTCGCGGCGGTTGGTAGCCGGGGACGGAGCAGCTTGTAGTTGTTGGTCGCAACGGCGTTGACTTGGCCGGTGCGATGTTAGGACCAATGTCGGGGAGCAGGACGGCGAGATGGCACCGTCGCCGTTGGTTGTAGTGGTGACGGGGCCGATGGCGTTGCGGTATTGCAAACTTTGACCTGCGAGGGTTGTACGGCACCTTCTGGCGTCGACGCTGACGGTGATGGCGCTGCCTGTCGTGGCGGTAATGGCACTGGCTGGGGCTAGTGATGTTGGGTTATTGTAATTGCTCCGGCCGTGGCGGCCATTTGTGGTGCCGCGACCCCAGTGACAATGGTTGTGCAAGAGTGGCGCTGCTCGTGTAGGCGCTGTTGACGGCGGTCTTCGAGCTGCGAACTATATATTTTTTTTTCCAGTTGATGACGCCGGAGAAGACAACAGTAA